>CM046884.1:23916988-24266690 GCA_025688845.1 Cucumis hystrix
TAATAATAATAATAATAATAATAATAATAATAATAATAATAATAATACTTTATTATTATTAATACTCGTCGTTGTAATTTCATAATCAGGTTCAACGCTTTAATCAAAAACAATGTTTTGGGTCTTTATTGTAACATTTTAATTTGATATTGAAATTGATTTTTGTTGCATGCATTTGGACGGTTCTTTTCGCAAAGCTTGAGGATTCAAGTGATGAACTTTTCCATCATAGTTGAGAGGATTTTTCAATCTCAATTTGGGTAAGTTTGGTAAGCTAAGATAAATAAATTAATAAGTTGTTGGCAAAATTTGTTAATTCAATTTTGGTTATGCATGGGTGGAATTGTCGTTTTGTTTGCAGTTTTGAAATTTAGCATAACCCAAGGTAAGGGTTCTACTATTAGATCGCCAATTGAGAGTTGGATTACTGTTTGAGCATAATAGATAATTTTATTAAGTAAAATTATTAATTATTTTCCTTCTGTTTATGTTAATTTGTGGGTTTTGAATATACCCATCAAATGATAATTGGGTTTTTCTGTAAGGATTTATTTTGGGATCTAATTGGGTTTTTCTGAAAGGATTTATTGGCAAATTTTGGAAGAGTTAATTTTTAGAATTTTAGCACCAAAGGTTAAATTAGTTTCAACTTCAATTTTAGGTAGGTTAATTTGGGAGAATTTTTTTATAATAGTCAATTCTTAATTTTATTGATTAATTTGAGAATTTTTATTGTCAATTCTTAATTTTTTTTTTTTTTTTTGCTAATTTCTTAAGTAACAGATTCTACTATTGGACCTTCAAGAGCTTGCATGTATTTATTATTACACATTGATGGTAGCTAAATTGCATAATGTGATGTTGTAGATGATTAATGATATTATGTTGATGATTATGCATGATATGTTAATCACATGGTTAAAGACTTTATGATTGATATTCATATCATGTTTATGATGTTGCATGCTATGGACTTTGGTATTTTGTTAACTTTGGTCATTAGGGTTGTACTTACATGTACGGTGTCTCTCGAGATCACCACTTTTTCAAAGATTTATGACTGTGTGCGTTCGTTGAGACCACTAGTCTGTCATGCCATATTTATGAGTGGTCTCGCAGGATCACTTACAGCTCGATATCATAGGTGTTCCTTTGGATTCACATATAGATGAGAATGTTTCATTGGGATCACTAGATTGTGTATGTTTCATCGAGCACACAATAGTTTTGGGTACCACCTAACGAGATCCTAATGGAAAGTTAATAGGCAACTAGCAGAACCAGTAGTGTCATACCCCCTCCCGAATCACCTACTCTCGACCCGAGATCAGACGACGTGAAGTCAATCGACATAGTTTCCTTCTAAATAACACCAAGTTGACCCTAACTACTGAACCTTTTGGGATGCTGACGAACTTAAATAAATTTAAAAATTACGCAGTGGATTAACACAACATTTATAGATTAGATTAGATAGACTTTAATAGATAAACCTCAAAATAAGTTAAGGCTAACTGCTATTTAGCACAAATGACAGTTAAACAAAAACGAAACTAAACAACTTGACTAACTTATTTTTACACAAATGTACATGACATGGCTTAACCTTAAGTGCTAACAAAAAAAAAAACGAAACCTATTAACAAAACTGGCATAGAAGACTGAAGACGACAATCAGGCTCTCAGATCACGATTTCTTCCTGTAAAGTGGGAAAAACATTTAGAAAGGTTGAGCTAAATAGGCCAATGAGTGATGGTTTTAAAAATGTACTTTTGAAATTGCAAGTCTTAAACAATTTACTCTTTCACATAAAAGTATATCAATATTGAAATATTTATCTCAAAGTTACTCATTCAGTTGATATATCTGGAAGAACCACCGAAACGAAAACAATAAACTAGACATAGAAAAGCCATATCTCGTGCTATGATATTTATGAGACGAAAACTAAGCATCAGTAGTGCCCTATTTTATTCTAGCTACAATGAGATGGAAAACTAGGCATTCTTATAGGCCCCCATCCCTTGAGATGGGAATCTACGCATTTATAGACCCTCGTCTCATTAACCTATCTGAGTAATAGGAAACTAGGTATCTACTGAATACCTTCATCAAAGGAACCTCTATGCACATGCAATAATCCTCGAAGAGTTGCTATACATATCTTAGAACATTGTTGGTATAGTCTAAAAATGCTAAAATCAGTTTTTAACTTAAATACTTTGAAAACTTAACATAAACACATACTTGCTTGTAAATCTTGTTAACAAATACCTGTTTGTTAAAGCATCTTTAAACTCAAGCTTTATAAACACTTTGTAAATCAATATACTCAAACATTAAATCATCAAATAGTGCTTTAAACATTTTATAATATTTATGTTTAGAAAATCAACTTAAAATCGTTTTGTCACTCATAGATAGTAGCTTAAACCCCCTGCTTGTAAATTTGCTCGATCTTCTCTTAACATGAATTAATGTAAAATAATTCCATTTAATTCTTTTTAATAATAAAAATATCAAAACATTACTTAGAAATGGCAAAAATATCAAAAACTGCCTAAAAACACCCATTGGCATTGGCTGGCACGCGAGGATGGTCGACTGAGGGGCTAACGTGCATTGATAGGCAAATAGAAGAGGGCTGGCGCGCACGCATGGGTCTGGGTTGTGCGCTAACCTCACGCGCGGACATGGCCGTGCACTAGGTACCGTAGGCGCATGGTTTTGTGCACCTGATGCATCTCGAGCATGGCCCCTGTTACTTGGCCTCCCTATGTCATGCCCAAAAACTGGGTTCTCAGCCAAAATTCTTCTTCCCAATTGGGTGGCTAATAACTCACAATCCATAAATCAAATGATAAAACTTCCTTCTACAAAGTTTCTTAGAATTATCTTAAGTATCCTACCTCAAAGTTGCAGCTCTAGATTCTAGAGAATATGCTTTATAGTCCTCCAGAAGTGCATCTTTATCAAAAGTTCTGTCTAATCCACTTGTTGTTTTCTATGTTCCCTCTCAACATCTGCTTGCCAACTGTCTTACAAAATCGTTATCTGCACTCTGATGAAACTCCTCTTGATCACGTCCGATCAAGTAGGATTAATCTTATTTGATAACGATGATCTCCAACTAATGCTGGAGATTACAATAAGAACGAATTGAGAGTGCCTCAATCCGATGAACAAGAAAAAGAAACCTCCTCTGCTTTCCTCTCTCTCAAGGAATAGCCTGAGTTCTTCACCAAAACACTAACTACCCTTCTCTCTCCCTAACCAACTCCTATTTAAACTCTATTACCTAATTACGGAAATATCCTCTAACAATATTATAACTAACTAACAATATTAGGGCTATTTCCCTTAGCACGTGTGGTGTGCGGTTCTCCTTGCTTCCTCTTCCTTCTACTGTACTGGTGTATGATTTGGGGTCTATCATTACATTCCCTCTCCAAATTCACCTTGTCCTCAAGGTGAAAATCTGGAAATTTCTTCTGAAATTCTTCATACTCCTCCCAAGACGCCTCTTGAGATGGTAGCCCCTGCCATTTAATCAGTACCTCTCAAATGCCCTCCCAGTTTTTTGAATAACCCTGTATCATCTCCGGTATAGCCAACCACTCATAGTTCTCGTTTAAACAAGTCATTTCCTCTGGTTTCATCATGGTGTGATTTCCAACCATTTTTTTAAGCTGCGAAACATGAAAAACTGGGTGGATGCATGAGGATTCCAGCAAACGGAGCTTATATGCTACTGGTCCTATCCGGTCTTCAACTTCAAATGGCCCAAAGAACTTTGGAGACAGTTTCTCGTTTCTTTTCTTACGCAAGGAAGATTGCCTGTAGGGTCTGATCTTTAAAAAAACCAAGTCTCCCACCTTATATTCTACATCTCTTCTTTTCGTATCTGCATTCTTTTTCATTTTGTCTTAAGCTAGTCTCAGGTGCTCCTTCAATATACCCAAGACTTCATCTCTTGTCTTGAGTTGTTCATCTAACAGGGAGTTAGATGTGCTTTGATCTCCATAGTATATTAACGGACGGGGTTTGCGACCGTACACAGCCTGAAAAGGAGTGGTTCCCAATGACCTGTGGAAGGTGGTATTGTACCAATACTCTGCCCAGTGCAGCCATTTCGTCCATTCCCTTGGTTTCTCACTACAAAAACATCTTAAATATGTTTCCACGCTTCGGTTGACAACTTCTGTCTGGCCATCCATTTGCGGATGATACGCCGTGCTTCTATTCAATTGAGTGTCAGCTAACTTGAACATCTCTTTCCAAAAACTGCTTACAAACACCTTGTCTCTATCGGATACGATGGATTTAGGAAATTCGTGTAAGCGTACAACTTCTTTAACAAACACCTCTGCTACTGTTTTTGCGGTCAAGGGATGTTTGAGGGTAAGGAAATGGCCATACTTGCTGAACCTATCGACCACCACCAATATAGTTTTAAAACCACCTGATTTCGACAACCCTTCAATGAAGTCCATTGTGATATCACTCCAAATGCTGTTTGGAACTTCTAAAGGCAGCAAGAGCATAGCTGGGGTCAACGCCAAGGACTTATTTTTTTGACAAATCAGACATTCTTCGCAGTATTTTTTTATGTCAGTTTTCATTCCTGTCCAATACAACTCTCCAGTAATCCGCTTATAGGTTCTTAGGAAACCAGAATGTCCTCCAATCACCGAATCATGATAAGTATTCATGATGGATGGAATCAGGGTTGATGATTGAGATAACACCAATCTGTCCTTGTATCTTAGCATTCCTTGTCTGATAGAAAATTTAGTTTCATCATTCTCCTCCCTTGCTTGAAGTTCCTCCCATATTTTGCGAAGTCTGGTATCTTCTTCTACTTCCTTCTTGACTGTCAAAAGATCTATCAAAGCTGGTGCTGTTAGGCTGCACAATTGCACCGCTGGGGGTATTCGGGATAAAGCATCAGCTGCCCTCAAAGGAGTACCCCAACAGCTTGACTACCCACTTTTGGTACTGAGGTTGTATTACTCTCTGTTCCAGTAAAAACTTCAATGATCTCTGGTCAGTTCTTACTATAAACGTTTTCCCAAGTAAATAAGGTCTCCACCTCTGTACAGCCATGACTACAGCCATTAATTCTCTTTCATATACGGGTTTGACTTTGTCTCTTACTGCCAAAGTGTGGCTGAAATAGGCAATCGGCTTCTTAGCTTGCATCAACACAGCTCCTATGCCATACCCCGAAGCATCTGTTTCCAATTCAAAGGTGCTGCTAAAATCTGGCAATGCCAAGACTGGTAGGGTCATCATCGCCTGCTGTAACTTCCGAAATGCTTCCTCTGACTCGATGGTCCATTTAAATCCTCCTTTTTTTACTAGTTGAGTTAAAGGCGCTGCCATCGATCCATAATGTTGAACGAACTTTCGGTAATAGCCTGTCAAGCCCAGGAATCCGCGAACCTCTCTTACAATTGTAGGTGTGGGCCATTCCTTAATGGCTCGTATCTTCTCCGGATCAACCTCAACTCCTTGAGCTGATATGATATGGCCGAGATAATCCACCCACTCTTGTGCAAAGCTACACTTCTTTCGGTTAGCATATAGTTCACTCCTCCTCAGAATTTCCAATGCTAGTCCAAGATGTGTCAGGTGTATCTCTAAATTCTCGCTATAGATCAGAATATCATCGAAAAACATCAATATAAACTTCCTCAGGTATGGTTTAAATATCGTGTTCATCAAAGATTGGAAAGTAGAGGGAGCATTGGTCAATCCGAATGGCATGACCAGGAATTCGTAATGTCCTTCGTGTGTGTGGAACGCGGTCTTCTCGATATCTTCACTTGCCATTCTGATTTGATGATATCCCGCTTTTAAGTCAATCTTTGAAAACCATCTGGCTCCGTTCAACTCGTCGAATAATTCTTCAATGACTGGAATTGGAAACTTATCCGGTATAGTCACGTTGTTCAAGACCCTATAATCAACACCGAATCTCCAGCTTCCGTCCTTCTTCCTTACTAGTAAAACCGGACTGGAGTATGGGCTATTACTTGGGCGAATAACCCCTGAACTCAGCATCTCTTCCACCAAATGTTCCATCTCGGCCTTTTGTAGTTATCCATAGCGGTATGGCCTCACATTAATCGGATCAGCTCCTTGTTTCAGATAGATATGATGCTCAATACTCCTTCGTGGAGGTAAAGTTTCCGGCCAGGTAAAGACATCCTCAAATTTCTTAAGGACAACCGAAACTGCCTCTTCCACGGAGGGTACTTCCTCACTTCCATCATCTTCTAAAGGTCCATAGTCTGCCTCCATCGATCTGCACTCAATTAAAAACCCCTGGTCAGAATTCGTCCATGTCTTAATCATTTGCTTAAGGCCAACCCTGGCTTTGGTTAAGCTGGGATCCCCCTTGATCATCACCTTCTTTCCATTATGTAGAAATGTCATGAATAAATTTTTCCAATCCACTTCTGTCATTCCCAGTGAGTACAACCACTGCATTCCTAACACCCCATCTACTCCTCCCAATTCCAATGGTAAGAAGTTTGCTATCACCTTCCATCCTTCCAGCTCAAGCTCTATGTCTTCGCACACTCCTTTTCCCTTCACTGCCGCACCCGAGCCCAATATCACCCCATAGTGGGCGGTAGCCTTTGTGTGTAAATTCAGTTCTTGCACCACCCTGTCAGAGATGAAGTTATGTGTCGCTCCACAGTCAATTAGTATGATCACTTCTCTATTATTGATCTTTCCCCTTACCTTCATTGTTCCTGGATTCGTCAGCCCCACCACGGAATTGATTGAGAGCTCAACGATAGCCTGATCTTCTTGGGCTATCTCAACACCATTAAACTCTGTTCCATCACATTCCTCCTCCTCCACAATTTCATACTCTTCGTCTTCCTTCACCACATACATCCTTAGCTCCCTTTGTTCCCTTCCTTTACAACAATGGTCATGAGAGTACTTCTCATTACAACGAAAACAGAGTCCCTTCTCTTTTCGGGCTTGAAACTCTGCATCAGATAGTCTCTTCGTCGGGCCTTCTTTCTTGACTTCTCCCGCCGTTGTTCTTAACGTCACTGTCCTCATCGGAAATATGGTATTTCCTCTGTTATCATTGTTATTCATCGTTTTGTTGTTTGAGGAAATTGGAGGGATATATTTTCCTTTGGCATAACCGTTTAGGTTTGCCTCTTTTCGTAGGATCTCCCGGTTTTCCACGAGTTGAGCCGCGTGCATCATCTATGCCAAACCGACCGGTTTACAAAAAACTACCTCAGCTTTGATCCACGAAAACAATCCGTTCATAAACGTCTCCTCTACCACTCGATCTTGCAGATCAGCCAGAGGTGCCATCAACCTATCAAATTCATTGCGATATTCTTCCATCGTGGTTTGTTGTTTAATCCTTAAGAATTGGCCGCAGATGGATCCTTCTCTCGACGATTGAAATCGCACAAGCAACCTCTCCTTAAGATTTAGCCATCCTGTAAACTTATCACTTTCTTCCTGTGCTCGGTACCAATTTAACGCTGGCCCTTCGAAGCTGATGGTCGCGACCAATACCTTCTCCGCATCGCTTAGTTTATGGATTTGGAAATACCTATCGGCGCGGAATAGCCACGAATCTGGATCCTCACCGTTGAATACTGGCATTTCGACTTTTTTAAATTTGTTTCGTTCGTTCGCACCTTCTTCGTCCTCCGTCTTCTTCTCCTTCGTTTCGTTCTCTCCTCTTCTACTTGTCGAACTCTCGCCTTCGTTATTTTTCTTGCATCTAGTTTCCTGTGCGCTGTAGTCTGCCATCTTCTCACTGGTTGTTGTTCGTTCTTTCGCAATAGAATCCATGAGCATCATCAACATTTGATGCGTCTTCTCCGTTTGTTTACTAATTGTCGTTAAGCTTTCTTCGATCGCCGGAATTTTACTTACTTCTTTCTTCATCAACGTCAATTCCTGATCGTGAACTTCCATTCTCTCCTCCGATCGCGTCTGAACCATTGTCTTTTTCTTACCCAGTTTCGACGTGCTCTGATACCAAAATGATGAAACTCCTCTTGATCACGTCCGATCAAGTAAGATTAATCTTATTTGATAACGATGATCTCCAACTAATGCTGGAGATTACAATAAGAACGAATTGAGAGTGCCTCAATCCGATGAACAAGAAAAAGAAACCTCCTCTGCTTTCCTCGAATAGCCTGAGTTCTTCACCAAAACACTAACTACCCTTCTCTCTCCCTAACCAACTCCTATTTAAACTCTATTACCTAATTACGGAAATATCCTCTAACAATATTATAACTAACTAACAATATTAGGGCTATTTCCCTTAGCACGTGCGGTGTGCGGTTCTCCTTGCTTCCTCTTCCTTCTACTGTACTGGTGTATGATTGGGGGTCTATCACACTCTTTTTTCAGGATCTTCACAAAAAACTCATCCTTCTTCGTCTACCTCATTTGAGGGGGGATGTTAAGATAACTACCACTATTCATTGATGGATCGGTCTATTTTTCTGCTGTACTTTATGATTAATTATGTTATCTTATCTATCATTTATTATAGTCGGTAATTTGCACCTAATACCCTTATTAGTTGTGATTGTACACCTCTCCTTCATTCATTTATGTATTTAAGTTTAGGCATCCTTTGTAATTGTTGAGACATTGAAATAATGCAAAATTGGAGTTCATGTTAGAACACTAGGGAATTTTGTTCGTATTGTATTGATATGAACTTCAACCATTACAATATAGAATTAATGATCTCAATTTTGGAAATAAAATGCTGAAAGTAAAAACAATGCAGAAAACTAAGAACAAAGATAAATAATACTTCCCTCTCTGCCTTTCCTCTCTCTTCAAGAAAACTTGCAGAAACCACTCACAAAATAACTGATCCCCTCTCCTCTCACTTACCCACCCTCTATGTATATAACAAGTTATAACAACTCTAGTATGCAATAAATAGCTAGATTGGGTAAGAACTCTAATTGAAATTTGCTGGTATTCTAATTAGAGTACAAGTAGGGAAACTTTGTAAAAATTAAAGTTCGAGTTGAAGATGAGTTGACCAAAATAAAGAAGTCTCATATCGAATATCAATATGGTGTACAACACAATCCAATGAATAAGTAAATATTTAATTTAAGATGAATCATTCTTATATACAAGAGGTGGGTTCCACTTATTGTATGACAATCTGGTCAGATATACTACAAGTTTGTATTTAACAACACATAAGTTTAATCATGCATGCTAAGACATCTGCCAGATTAAAGAGAAGAGGGAGAGTTCGATCCCATTCACTATTCTCATCCATTTGGCTTACCCCAAAGCACGTAGAGTATCATATAAGAAACACATTTTAATTGGACAGTATTATTTCGTTAAGTTTTAAAGACTACTATTTTTTTTTAATTTAGTAAAAGACATCCATTCTCATTCCTTTCCTTTGGGTTTTTTATTGTGATTTCTGTTAGCTGTTTTGTTATCACAAACTACAATGCCCAAATGCATCTAATATCTGTATGAAACCATTTGACTGCCAAACAAAAACATGGAAAAAAGGAAAAACATTGGCTTTCTAGTTGCTACATCTTTTAGATTTATATTTAAGATTTTACATTTTTTAACTTTTTAGTATCTAATTCATTCTTACAAGATGTTGTCATAAAAGTAATGGAATAAAGTGATGTTATCTTCTAAAAACCAAAACACTACTTAGCTATGGCTTCCTGTTCAAGCATAGGAACTTTTTTCCATGTCCCCTCTAGGCCATTTATCTGTAATGGTGGCAATGAAAATTCATTGACAGTCGAGCTTCCACTTCGAATTTCTTTCAGAACTCGCAATGCTGATAGCGTGCTCTTCATATACACACTCTCCATGTGCTCAATCTCTGCGAGTTCCTTGGGCATTCCGAGAATCCCATCGTTGTTCGAGGTGGCGGTAGAAGATGCTCTAGGAGCACATCCCTCATTGCCATCGGCTGCCTCGGCCAATGTAGGCTGTTCATTTGCAGGGAAGAGGCGGTCGAGCATTGCCTCGCACTCTTTGACAAGCTTATAGAGTAAGTCTGTGGTGAAGAAGGGTTGTTGTAGGACCTTCTGTATAAATGGTAGGCGAATAAGTGCACCAGTTCTTTTGTCATACTTTTTGAGGATTTTAGCTAGACCTGTTGAAGATAAGATGAGGGGATATAATTAGAACAGGTAAATTAAATTAGTGTAAAATCTAGAAGTGGTGGGACTAAGGGACAGAAAGCAGAGGAGGCCATTTGGTGTTTGATCATGACATATTGTAGACATTAGATAATGTGCAGAACTAACCGCAGACACACAGATAAAGGTCCAAGAAATTAAAAGTTCAAAAGCAATTACCTTTACAAAAAGAATTAAGACCACACATCAAAAAATAGTCCCGGACACAAATATCTTTGACTATTTCAACTAGAGTGGATGCACTCATCTTTGTGCGTTCCACTCTAATCACAAATGTGTGTGCGTGTATATATATATAGACACATGCAACTAAGAGATTGGTACAAGGCAATGAGGCAAACTATGATGAGACGCACAAAGATGAATGTAGCATAATATGTACCGAAGTATTTTTCTTCCAACAATGACATTAGAAGTTAAAACTGGCCACTCCTGAGGCCTAAGGGTGTCTTGGTGATGAGACTTGAAATGTTTGTGATAATCTTGAGGAACAGGATCAAGCATTTAAATTGGAAACTTCACAACTTAATGAAGTTAAAATTCTGGTTTTGATCTAGCCTAAGGTAGACAAGGCATCCTGGATATTAGCAAAGAGTGGACCATGAAAATGTAAGGAGCTAAATTAGAGTAAATAACAACATGAAGCAGAAATAGAGTCACATCAACAATACACAGTGAATAAAGAAAATAATTCCCATGATGTTTGCAACTATTCAAGTGTTTAGGCAACAGAGAAAATATATTTGCTTTTGCATATGACATCAGTTAGACTATAGAATAACCAAAGGAATCATGTGATTACCTGTATAGTTAAGAGCACTGTAATTCTCCAACAAAACCATCTCACCATGGAAGTCAACAATCTCTTTCCGAATTTGTATCAACTCTTCATCAAAATCTTTTGCTGTAGCTACTCTATCTTGTAACTCCTGTTAATTAAATTCCCCACCAAAAATCAAGACAACATTGTCAGTATATCAATCAACATACAATATGCAACCAAATTTTTCTCTGGTCCAACTCAAATTTAAAACAAACAAACAAAAAGAGCATCGTCAAAACGAATATTGTGTCACATTAAACAAACTATCATTGCATTTGGCACAGTGAACAACTGTGAGTTTCAGAGCTTGGATGATGTGTAAAACTCAAGATCTAAAAACCAATAAAATATTAAAAGCTGATGATTGTAAGCATAAAATATTGCCGCCAAACACACAAAACGATAAGGAATAGCCGGCAGGCATGGTCATGTACAGGTACAGCCATCCCAGATACTGAAGTAAGTGGCAAAGTCGTTGCAACGTGGGCCAAATAACTCTCTATTCTAATTCCAATAGTCAAAAAGGAAGAAACCAGATTTTACAAAAGAAAACATCAAAGAACAGTGCGTTACAAGTTATCTTTGATTTCGATAGGTAAAACAAAATAATTAAACTATCCATTTTCAAAAGTTTACGGTGGGATGTCTTTTCACCTCGAAAAGCAAAAGCCAGACGCCGTTATTTTCGTTCTCAAGCTACGTTAGGTGTCAGTGGATTAGTCTGTGACGTTAAATTATTCAACGCTTGAGAGTACATTCTACAGTGTTCTAGTAAAAATGCTTAGTCAATTAATCAAAACTAAAATTCTTTAACGAGATTGTAATCGAGAAAATGAAATCAAAAGATATCCAGAATGTATAATGCACAACAATTAAAAAAGAAATGACATGTATATATATATATATAAATACCTTCAATCTGATTATGTACTCCTCTTCTTTCTCAACGAAGAAGGAATTGAATTTGTCGAGCTCCTTTTCCAAGAGAGTAACAAAATCAATGACTTGATTAGAAATAGAATCAGCATGGGCGTCGAGCTTGGGCTTCTTGGAAGGGCGGTTAATGTGGGCGGACTTAGGCTGTAAAAGTTTGAGCTTCTTCTTGAGATCTTTGTAGGAGAGGAATTTGTCCCGCCATTCGGGCAAGGTCTCTTCGATCTGGTTGCTGAGACTCTTACCGAACTTCATAAGTGAAGGAAATGGAAGAGAAATGGTGAAGGAAAGGAAAGAGTGAAATAATGGAGAAAAATAGAAGAGGAAAGGCGAGGAAGAGGGAAGGAGATGGTAATATAGGAGAAAAGGGAGAATATTCGGAGGGGTAGTACGGGAATATCCGGTATATATATATATATATATATATTGGAAATTATAGATATAAAGAAGGGTATATCTCTGGGTTTATCCCCTTTCAATAAAAGACACAGACAGTGATTGAAGTTAAATTTTATTATTACTTTTTTTCTTCTTTCTTTTTTCTTTTTTCTTTTCTACCTAATTGAAATTTGGGATTCTTTTTCTATTAAATTAAGGTTTAATTGTATAGTCTACTTTAGGAGATGATGAGACAGTGTTTGTGTTCTTAAAAAGATAATGTTAATTCGTTGAGGTCAAATTTATAATATATGGTTTTGTAGATCAAAGAGGGTTTTCAAATCCTAGTAGCCACCATGAATGTACTCATTCTCATTCACACATGGACAAGACTACACCAAATCCAAATCTCCCACTGTGAAATTTTGTAGTAATTTTATTATATATGCTCCTCCAACTATTCATTTGCTCCCAACACCAACAAACTGCACAAGGATTGGTCCCTAAAAATATCCATAATACAACAGGGGAATCAAATTCAATAAGTAGGATAAGGTGAACAAAACAATAGTAGTTTAATCCGCGAATGAAACCGAGATTATTGTTAATGTTTTCTGTTGTCAATAAAAGTCAAATTTTCTCAATCAAGGAAGATGTTTTGAGTTTCTTACCTTTAGATCAGAATGTTTGAAACACTTTCATATTTATGGTTGTGTTTCTATAACATTTTGTAGGTACCCAACAAAATCCAGGTTTCTATTCTCTGCTATTCGTGTTTCAACGGTTCCTTTTTTCTTTGTTGGCTTTATTTGATTGGAAAATGTGCATGTTGTAGAGCAAAAACTCCACCATTTTGCACAATAACCCCACATTATAGGTTGATGGCAGGAGCTTCCAATTTTCGTATTGTGTTAAATTTTCAATTGCATGATCCTCTTTATTGCTATAGGTATGAGGTTAGGTTCAATGGAGTTTTGGGACATTTGGTAGCTAGGAGTAATTTAGTAAAATTAGAAGAAAAGTTTTTTTTTATTGAACATAGCAATTTGATTGAATTTTTGGTGTTATTTGAGATATTTGGTAGCTTATTAGAGAGTAATTTCTACTGTTAAACAGTATTGATTTTGGATTTATTGGCTTATGATTTTTTATTAACACAACAGAGAATTACTTCCAATATTATTTTGTTAAAAGAGTATACATTTACATCTTCTTACTCAAAAGTTTGAGTACAAAGTAGTGATTAGTTGAGGTTTCGTGGCTCTCATTTATAAGTTATTTTTATATATTTTAATTCAACAATGATAATTGGAATTGTATTTGATTTTATTGTGGTGTATTTTTATAGGTGGATAGAATGAAGTTGTGCATCTCAATGGAGATGACATCTCATTGGATCTTTATTCTCATTACATTAATCTTCAAAAGTTGGTGAATCTTGTATTTTGTTCATTCACTATGGAGTAATTACTTTGTGACTTTCTTCTATTATATTAGGCATAACCAAATAGATATGTAATGAATTACAAAACTTCAATTATGGGATGAAACTTGTAGCTATCATTTAAGGTTTTGTTAAAATATTATTGACTACTTTGTTTGATTTAAATGTATGAAAGAAATTCGATTAATTTTTATTAATTTGGGTTATAAATTTTAGGTTTAAGAAGAGGTACCAAAAGATCATAAAAGATCATAAAGGTGGACCTTTGGCATCTCAAAAGATCATAAAACTCCCGATGCTAGTATGTACCCATTGGGAGATCCCTAACTCCCGACGACGGTTGATATTTGAGCATTGAAAGATGGTTCCTCAACGGATGTTTTTCGACCAAACTTCCAACCATGTTTTTCTCGTTGGGTGTTCAACTCCCGACACATTTTCTATCATCTTCCGACATTTTGTGTGTTAAAAAACAATGTTTTCTTGTAGTGAGTAGCTTTTCGCATATTTTTTTCGAATATGTCAAATTTTTAGGTTGGATTCATCTTGAATTTATAATTTTATTTTTATTAAATAAGTATTTTATTTGATATTTGTTTTATTTGATTAATGTACTTTTGATAAAGTTTAAAAGTGATCCCTTCTAATGAATTACTATTAAGAATCAGAAAAATGGACAAATAAAAATAATAAAAAATGACAGATAAGATAGAGAAATGATAACTCAACAAGATGAGTTAAAAACCAAATGGTTCACAACTAAGGTCAAAGTATCAAATTATGGTTTCCAAGAAGAATTAAATATAAGAAACTCAAAACATCTCCCTCTATCGAGAAAACTTTACTCTTTGTTGTAATTTTACAAAAGAAAACATTAACAATAATCTCAGTTTCACCCGACGAATCAAACTACTATTGTGTTACTCACCTTATTCTATTTATTGAATTTGATTTCCTATTGTATTATAGATATTTTAGGGACCCATTCTTGTGCAGTTTGTTGGTCTTGGGAGCAAATTAATAGTTGGTGGCTTGGAGCATATATAATAATAAAATTCCTACAAAATTTCAGTGGGAGATTTGGATTTGGTGTAGCATTATTGTCCATGTGTGAATGAGAATGAGTACATTCATGGTGGCTACTAGGATTTGAAAACCCTCTTTGATATTTTGACCCTACCCAATTCATTGCTTTCTAACCCAACATTTTGAGTTTTCCTTTTCCCATCCTTGTGCCATTTGTCCTTTATTACTAATTTTCTTTGCCAACTCATTTGGTTTGGTTTGATTTGATTGTTACTAATAACTTAATAGCACGACCACCACTTTTTAAGTTTTATTCAAAATATATTGATAAAAATACATGAATTAAAATAGAACAATCATCAAAACACAAAAACTAAATTCATCTTTTAACGTTTTTTAAGATAAACAGAATATACGTCTCTATTAATATGAGATGATACAATAATTAAGAATTTTCTTTTTTTCACACAATAGAGCCCCTAGCTCAGAGATAGTGTCAAATTTGGCCAAGTTTTTTTTTTTTTCCTTCTAAAAGATAAATAAAAAGTGTCTAACATTGGCAAAAGATACAAAAAAAAAAAATGCATTAGATGACAAAAACATTTAGAAAAAAACAGTCTATGACACCTCTTTTTTGCATATTGCAAATATGCAAAACATGGCAAGTAATTAGTGATATCAAACAACTATCAGACGAGTCAGAAGGTTACAAAAGGACTATCAGAGGGATCGACTTTTAAATTTTTTACTTCTACAATTTAGAAAATATAGTGACATGGACTCTATTATCATAATTTCTTTTACTATTTTTGCAAGTTCCCAAAAAATCTCTAAAATGAAAAACTAATGTCAATTATTGTTAGGTAAGCGTAACTTATCTTTAAAACTTAAGAATACACCCAAATATATCAACTAAAGTATTCACCTTAATAAAAATAAATAAAATGGCATATTATGAAGTTTTTTTGTTGGTACTTTTGTCATGTTAGATTTCTAATTTTTTTCCATTCAATTAGTAATAAATATTGGGAAATTGACAAAAGTAGCACACTTTTGCTTTTTATTTTTAAAAGTAGCACATTTTTTTAAAACTCGTAAAACAAAATTATATTTACTTCAAGTTTTTCTCAGTGCATCGATAGACAATTAGACCGAAATTCTACAATTAAAAGTAGCAAAAAGATTTGAAAAATGGTAGAATCTCTGTCTAATTGTCTACCGAGATGCACTGAGAAAACCCAAAACAATAGATAAGTTGAAAATCTTAGTGGTCGAGGTGAGACCCGAACTTGAATAGAAGGGTCAAATTTTGAAAATAGGTATTTTATTTAAACGCATAAGCTAAATGCTACGATAAAGGAAGAGTATTGTGAAGCTATGTGATAAGAGCATGTGTTTTGAAGTTCTTCGCAAAGAGACGAATCATGCAAGCAAGACACAAACGGGGCGATCTGGAACTCATCGCAAACTAAAGCTATGCGATGAAATATAGAAATTTTCTGAGCATTTCCTATTAGTCTTTAATCGGTTGGTTACGTGTCAAGTTTAAGTTTAAGCATGTTAATGAAAAAGATCAAGCTTACACGTGTACCACTTGTAGAAAGAACTGGCAAGCTGACATGAGAATAAAAGTGACTAATCCATTTTGAAAATTAGTATAAATAAAGGAGTAAAGTGATTAGAAAGGGGACAAAGCTAAATTTAGTTAAGTGGTACTCTATTAAAAAGAGAAGCTTCTAGGTGAGAAGAAGAAGTGTTCAAGGCATTCTGCAGAAAGGAAAACCAAGTTTTCGTAGTGAATTTCTAAAAAGGGCACTTGCAAAAATAGAAAAAAAAATTATGATAATAGGGTCCATGTCACTACATTTCTAAATTGTAAAAGTAGCAAATTTAAAATTAGTTGATAGTCCTATAATAACCCTTTGATATCATTAATTACTTGTCATGTTTGTCATGTTCGCAATATGTAAAAAAATGGTGTCATTGACTGTTTTTTTCTAAATGTTTTTGTCATCTTAAGCAATTTTCCCTTTCTAAAAAGTCTTTGCATACTTTAAAAGCTTTCTTTTGAATTTCAGAATGAATTGTAATGATACTTCAATTCTGAATATTTATAAAAAGATTTCAAATGAAAGGTTATGTTATGTTTAAAAGTGAGATTATGTGTGTGATTATATGTGAAATAATTGTGTTCAAACTCTTAGTCTTGTTCTTATCATTGAGCTAACTATTATGTGCACATAAAGAGTAAATGCAACCATGTAGCGAAGGCATGCATGGTGAAATGAGGCCAGACAATACATAAAAGATGTGTATTGCGTTTCGGCCTGAGCAACGAGAAAGAAGCGAGGATATTAATTCTCAGATGATGTTCACAGTAGCCTAAATATATACAAGAATGATGAGTCTTAGCGTAGGAATGGTTTCAATTTTTTCAGCAAAAAGACATTGAGACTAATGAGTGTTTATGCAATAAGATGTATTTGTGAAATAAGACAATGAGCCAGTTTGAACCAAAATGTTTTATGCTATGAAAAATGTTTCCAAAAGGTTTTCCTTAAAAACTCACTAAGTCATTTGATTTACATTTTAAGTTTTCATTCCTCAGGTTTGAGGCATTAAGGCAAGGTGATCATGTGTTAAGACTAAATTGAGAAAAGATGAAGTGTTTGCTAGGCGAGGAAGCTTGATGAGGCATTTAGATTATGTCTAAGTTGTTTAGATTATTATTTTTTTAAAAGGACTTGGTTTATAAAGTAGGATGAACACATGGTTTAAGTTAATAAAAGTTTGAGTTTCTGTTATTTTCGATGTGTTATGTTTTCTTTATCGCTTAATAAGCTAAAAAGGACTGAAGAATGAGCTAGGCGATAAAGCCAATTATCAAAACTTAAGGACCTAATTAAGCTGAGTGTTCTGACGTTTCACCTTAAAGACGTTAGGATTGCTCAAAGTCATACCGCGACGTACCACATAGCAAGTTTCAAGTCGCGTGCAAGGCAAGTTGTGACAATCAATCTCGATCGAAATTGACGAAGATAAACAAAATTACGATTTTTCCCAACAAAGTATGCTACTTTTGAAATGTAAAGCCAAAAGCTACTATTACTAAAAGATTTTCAATAATCTATTACTAGCTAAAAGGATAAAGATTGTAAGTAATTGTAGTCGTTTTAATGAAAACATTTCTAACAAAAAAAAAATATATATTTTGATAAACGATGACAAACTGTAAAATTGGTAAAAATATTTTTTCAAATTTTATCAAACAATAGATACTCACATAAGTGATAAATCTAAAATTTTAATATATTTTCTAAACATTTTAGATAATTTTGTTGAATTTGAAAATAACCCAAATATTTTCCAACTTACCATTTGGTTATTAGTTGTTTAAAGTTAAACAACTTAGTTTTCCTCAATGTGCTTATAGAAAAACTATTTTTTCAAAAAAAGAAAAGGCAGGTCTAAAAGAGAACTACATTAATTGACCTTTTTCCTAATAAGCCGAGCCATTTAAGCAAGTAGCATAATATAAATTAAATAAAGTTATACTTTAAAGTTTAATCATAAACTTTCAAAAAGTTATGTTTATCATAAGTTCAAAATTTTGAAAATATCTGTTGCGGTTCTAGATTTTCAATTTTGTTTTCACTGTTTCTTCGAATTTTAAATTTTATAATTACTTTTGAACTCTAATTAAGTTTAGTTTTATTAGATCTTCTTAAACATTTTGTAACTATTGAAAAATCATACTTCTATTAATCACAAAATTAACACATTTACAAACCTCCAAAGAAAAAAATCTTTAAACATCATGATCATCTATTAACTATATAAAATTGAGAAGTTCAACAGAAATTTAGAAACAAGGTGTTTTGAAATTTATGAATAAAACTCATAATTTCAACTATAAATGCAAGAAAAGAAATTAAAAAGTTTACAAAAATAAGGTAATCCTTACATTAATTGCTAATTTGCTAATCATTCAATAAGTCTAACATTAATTTCTTTTGGTGAGACTAAATTCAACAAATAATAAAGAGAAATAAAGGAACATTTTTAAAATTAGTGGTGGAAGTAAATATAATGTTAAAATTAGTGGGAGAGAGAGAGGGGCGTGGTGAAGGTTCTATATTGGAGTGCGTTGATTGGAATGACTCAAATTCAAACCAATGCCCTTACTCCCAAGTTGGATCTCGTGTGAACCATCCTATCCTATTCCAATCATATCCCTCCCCTTATCTTATACTTCTCCTATTCCACTTTTTTTTTATTTCTTTTGCTTTTACTTCCACCAAACTTTCACATATATTTATATATAATACATCTTGGTCCAAACAATGTTGAATAAGCTTAGAAGTTTAAGGATTAAATGTTGGAAATGCAACTAATTAAAGTCTCACATTAAATATATAAGAAAATTAACTTTAATATATAAGGGATAAGAATTATCTCAAATGATATACTAAAATAGGTAAAAGCAAAATCAAAAAATAAAATATATAGTGAAAAATTATTTTAAATGACAAAACTCCACGATCTATATACACTCTATCGCAATAAATTAAGCTATATTATTTTTTTGTGTCTATATGTGATATTGTGATCTTTTGTAAATTTTTTAAACTATAATATTTATTATAAAAGTGGTCGTGGTTAATAAAATAAAATGTTGCTAAAAAAAAAGTGAATAATTTAAAATTTAAAAGGAGCGTGAGAATAATTAATTCCAACCAGAAGAAACAATGGGTGTTTTACTATTAATAAAGAAAGTAGTGAATAAATTATAAAGATGCCCTTCAAGTCGTATTTTACTTTAAAATTTTATTCCTAACTTTTCATTTGGATATGAATTCAAATAACTAATCTTCAATTCAAAGAGTGAACTTTGAACCCCTTTTGATAGCAAATGATCATATATACCTTTTCATATTATTCCACTATATAGAAAATTTGGAACAATTATCTAACTAATTTTCTAAATTTTTCATCAATATTTCAATAAAAAAAATTAAATGCACTTTAATTATCTGATAAATTAAAATTTCTATGTCCTAAAAGTATATTATAACATTAATGCTACAACTAAAATCAAACCCAACATAGTTCAATTAACATTTTTACTTTACTTGTTTACCCAACCATTCGAATCAATTTCAACCTAAATTTTAGGTTAAATCATAAATTTTAGTAAATGTAATGTTAATATTAAAATAAAAGGTTTTGTTTTTTATCCTACATGAGCCTCTGCTACTCTTTCACTAAAAGTGTCTTCTTTATTATTATTTATTTTACGTAATATAAATTTTAACATTTAACTTTTTCATGAATTTTTCTTTGTATATATACGTGAGTCATCATATCATGTTTTAGAACTCTTTTTTAGTTCTCTCAATCTAAACATGGATTTAGGTGATGAAATGTAAATTCTCATTTCAATATATGCTCGATGACTTAATTTTTAATTTTTAGTCCTTATACAGTTATTAGATCCTAAAAAATCAAAACATAAATTTTCAATCCAATCAACATGAAAGATTAATGAGAAGAAAAACAACTAATCAAAACGCTTTCCTTGAATTATAACAATATCCATAGTATTCACAAATTGTTTTTAAAAAAATCAATGTCATAGACCCCTAATTCATTTGCATGGCATCATAAATTACCATTTATCTAACTAACTGTTGATGCTTTAAGTAGGGCATCAAAAGATGTCTCTTATCTTCCGACGCGTTTTCTCCCAACGTCTATTTTATTCGTTGGGATATCCTTTTTCTCTTGTAGTGTCTAATTATCAAAACAACTAGATGATAACGTAAAACTCCTCGGCATTGACATTTCTTATGATAATTGCAATAATAACAAAGTAAAAAATAAATAGCAATTGTTATGAAAAGCTTACCAAATTGAAATAAATAATGAAAAAGTAAAATAGTATGATTTTCCTTTAGTTGTTACTTTAGTTAACCAATAGCAAAATAGTTAAGGGAACAAAATAATAAATAACATGAGAACTTTGATAACTTAGGTGAAATCCACTTATATTTGGACAGCTTTTATAACTCAAATAAGTCAATTTTATTAAAATTCAAATGAGTATAACACTTTAATAATCTAGAAGATCGAACACGTCCCCTAAATCTAGTACTCCTTTTAGTTTTTTCTATAAACTAAAAATAATCAGGTTTCTCCTTGATTATATTTGAATCTAAAGAAGATGGTCAGGCTCCCTTGAATAGTTAATTGAACCTATATTAATTTACTAAGTCTTCTTTAAATCTCTTATCTCAAAGACACCTCGAGTTGTCTTATGAAAATATCAAACAATCTTCATCTAATATCTAAAAAGGTAATTACTTACCTTTGCAAAGATTCTTCACGAACTATAGCTTGAGACGTGTTTTCGAAGAATACGTTGAAGAGCAACGATCTTCCCTTTTTACAACCTTATCTTTGAAGGAATGAATCTTCTAAAACTATCTTCTAGTGAGAAAAAAAAATATCAACTATAAAGGACTAATTATAAAATCCCGAAAGTTAATGAAAATATTTTTTCTTTTTTAAAATAAAAAGAAATTAAATACATAATTGTAAAAAATGTAACAAATAAGTATCCTTGATTCTCAAAACTCATGAGACAAAAAGAAAAAGAAAAACAAAATTTCTTATAAAAAAACTTTCAAACCGTTCCACACGCTAAGATAATCCATCCAAGGTGAATGTTCTTAAAATGCAACTCAACATATAATTGCAAAATTAAAAAAAAAAAACTCGTCTAACTAAACTTGAAATAAATACAAGAGTCAAATGTGATATTTCATGACTTTAATACCATCTGAAAGAAAAGCTGAAGTTAAAATAATATAGTGCCAAAAATACCTCTATTAAAATATCACAAAAATGATCAAATGAAAAATATTACTAAAAATAAAAAAATAAAATATAATCATTAATTTAATGTCGTGAATTATTAATATCAAACAACACTATTTGATATGTTTAACACAGTTTTAAATCAATTTAAAGTTTAATTGCATTAAACTAAAATTGACTTGAAAAAAGAAGAACTCTACATCAAACTTTTTTGTCTTTTTTTTTTAGTTTTGAAAAATAAGTTTGATTTGATGTGAAAGCAAAGATCCATGAGAGAAAAGCAATGAAGAAGAATAATTCTAAAGGAATTTGGAATATCCAATAAACTGCAAAAATTTCAACAATCACATCGTCATTGATGGCCCCCCTCACCCCAAACATCTTAACGGACACATTTGACCTTATTAACAAAGGAGGAACAAGCACATTTAATAAAGGGCAAAATTGTCAATTCAGTAAAAGTACCCCCAACCCCCCCACGTGGCTTATATTTGTTCGTTATCTTTTACAAATCACCAGATTCAATCAATGGGGTTTGAGCGACCAATACCAATTCACCACCTCTTCCCCTTTTTTTAATCTTCGGTCATTCAAATGTATTTATTTTAACGCAACATTGAAAACAGCCCATAATAGCCTCAAACAAAATAAAGAATATTCCTTGATAAAGACAAGGAATATGCTTTTTCCATCCTATTCACCCATAATATCCCTTCTCTATTTTACACCTAAATTCAACCTAACAATCCTTCATTTTTTGGTTTTTTTTTTAATGATTAATATAAAAAGAATATATAAAACTTAGTACTTAGTAGTGTGATGTCTCGATCTTACTGCTTCCTCATATTGTTATATAGTTTAATATATAATATATATTGTGTAAAGTGCACTGTTTAACTTTAGTCTAATTATTGATATGAATGGATTTTCACGCATGAATAATGCTTTTAAAATATAAAGGAGGATAAATTGGTTGAAACATACCGAACATTAGTTTATATATTAATTTTATTCATTTTCATTAATATACTTTATAATTGTTTCTTCCTCATTCTTCTACTTTTACTTCTTATCTATTTTGATCTCTTTTATTTTATGTTACATTCTTTTCTTATTTCAATTTTAGTACAATACCACAATCAATAATCTTTTGTATTAAACTATATATAAGCTTTTAGGTTTATATGTCAACTCTGTTTTTTAACTTTTAATCTTTTAAAGGAGTCTAACAAGCCATTGAAATTACCAATTTTATGTTAAATAGGACTGACAAAGTAAAAATATATTTTTACGTCCAATTAAACCTTAAATTTTTAATTACATCAATTACAAAAAGAAAAAAAGAAAAGAAAAACAAACGTTCAAGAACTAAGTTTGAATTTTAAGATTGCACAACAAAAATATACACAAGTTTCAAAGTTTAAAGATGGATATATTGGATGTGAATTTTTTAAACGAGTAGTCATCGTTTGGAAGAATGTTGGTAGAATCCACAAATTTGTTTTAATGTTTTCTTTTTCTTGAAAAATAAAAAATTTAAATGATTATTTATCAAGATTATAATAGAGAATATCGCAATATTCATACGCTATAACAAAAATTTTAGATTCATTTAATAATAGTCAGTGATAGACTTTTATCACTGGCTATCAATCTCACTCATAAAAGATCAAATATTTGTTATTGTAAAATATTTTTATCAAATTTGTTATTTTTGACAAATTCGACTTGTAATAGCTAAAACAAAATTTTGGAAAGTTATATTACTCAAATGAAGAAAATTAAATAAAATAATATAAAAAAAAAGTTAAAAACTAAAATGGATTTAAGTGTAAAGTACAAAAGATAGCAATAAAAATGAAAAGTAAAAATAATAATTAAGAGAGAGAGAGAGAAGAGCATATTGTGTATGAATGGTGGCATATTTTGCTAAAATGATGGATCATAGTTAAAAGTATCAAATTTTAATATTTCAAATCTCATTTTAGTGAGTGAAGTACAATATGTTGGTAAAGTACATTTAATAACTAACATTTAATTACACTTTATTGGTAAAGTACCTCTACATGTAAACAATTTGTTTCTAAATCAATTCTCATTTCCTTAACTTTTTTTAAACCTCAAGTTGTTTTCTCATTCAAATTTTTTTAATAAATGTTCATATGTAAAAATATAAGAATTTCGACTCACTCACAAACCTAACCTACAACTTTGGAGTTTGCTTGCTGTTAAATGAAAATAATTATATAATTAGAGTTCTTTCATTTCCAAAGTAAATTTCCATCTTTTTGTCTTTTTTTTTCTAAAAAAAATGGTTTAACATAAAAATTGCACTTCAAATAAAACAAAGTTGAAGGACAATTTTAACATTAGAAACAAAAGAGAAAATGGTTTTGTAAGAATACTGTAGCTGTATCCTTGTATGGAAATTCTTAAAGAGATTACAATATGATTTCAAATGACTAATAACAAAATGGAATAGTAAACCTGGACCCTCCTGTCTTCTTCCCCGCAAGGATGAAGCCGTCCCCTCCTTTTCAGAATTTTTTTCTTCGATCCCCACTCTCTTTCCTTCTCCTTCTATTTATACTAACTAACTGTTGGGCTCACTACATGGTGGTCCTGCCCTTCTTTCTCTCCTCCTGCTCCACGTGTAATTCTGTTTTTCCTATTCTTTCTACTATACGTGAGGAGTATAGGGGGTCTAGCATTACTCTCCCC
The DNA here is from genome assembly GCA_025688845.1 of Cucumis hystrix. Taxonomy (NCBI): domain Eukaryota; kingdom Viridiplantae; phylum Streptophyta; class Magnoliopsida; order Cucurbitales; family Cucurbitaceae; genus Cucumis; species Cucumis hystrix. The sequence continues at coordinate 23,941,414 of CM046884.1, forward strand.
TTCTAACACCACCTTGTCCTCAAGGTGGAAATCAGAGAATTGCTGCTTGAAATCTTTGCAGTCTTCCCAAGTTGCTTCATGAGGTGGTAAACCTTTCCAACTGATCAACACTTCGCACTCCTTGGTAGTAGGGTTCTTTCGGTATCCGAGCACTTCCTCCGGTTTCGTCAACCATTCATATTTCTCATTCACATAAGGGACAAGTTGCTGCACCTGTTCATGATTTCCTAGAGCCTTCTTCAGTTGGGATATATGGAATACGGGATGAATTGAAGCCGAACTGGGTAACTCCAATCGATAAGCTACTGTTCCAATCCTTTCCAGAATTTTAAAGGGTCCAAAAAATTTTGGTGATAATTTCTCGTTTCTCTTCCTTCTTAGTGAAATTTGTCTGTAGGGCCGAATCTTCAAAAATACCATGTCATTAACTTGAAATTCCACATCCCTTCGTTTGCGGTCAGCATATTTTTTCATTCTCTCTTGTGCTAGACGGAGATGTTCCTTCAATGCATTTATCGGCACATCCCTCTCTTTCAGCTGCTGATCCAAGGTTGAATTGGGTGTCTCCATGTCACCATATTAGATGAGAGGTGGTGGCAATCGCCCGTAAATAGCCTGAAATGGTGTAATGCCAATAGAGCTATGGTATGTGGTATTATACCAATATTTTGCCCAGTGCAACCAGTCACTCTAGTTCTTTGGTTTCTCTCCACAAAAACACCTCAGATAGACTTCCACACATTTGTTAACCACTTCGGTTTGGCCGTCAGATTGTGGATGATAAGCGGAACTTCTATGCAATTTAGTTCCAGCCAACTTGAACATCTCCCTCCAGAAATGGCTTATAAATATTGTATCCCTATCTGATACAATGGTTTGTGGGTAACCATGCAGTCTGACTACTGCCTTAACAAAAATTGCAGCTACAGAGCTAGCTGTGTAAGGGTGCTTCATGGCTACGAAGTGGCCATACTTACTCAGGCGGTCTACAATAACAAAGATTACCTCCTTTCCAGCTGATTTTGGTAGTCCTTCTATAAAATCCATAAAGATATCCGCCCATACTACCTTAGGAATCTCCAGTGGTAGAAGTAACCCTGCGGGTGATAAAGCTGAAGTCTTATTTTTCTGACATATTAGGCATTCCTCACAGTATTTTTTAATGTCTATTTTCACTCCTTCCCAAAAAATTTCCCCAGTCATCCTCTTATAGGTTCTAAGGAACCCTGAGTGTCCTCCAAAAACAGAATCATGGTATGTATGCATGATAGTGGGCAGTAATGCGGAGGTCTTTGAGAGCACCAATCTCCCTTTATACTTTAATATTCCATTTTGTAGGGAAAAATTTGGTACCTCACCTTTTTGTTCTTCTACTTTCTTCCTGATTTCTCTCAACTGTGGGTCATTTTCTACTTCTTCTTGAATGACGGCCAAGTCGGGTAAGGCTGAAGCTGAGAGTTGATTTAGATGCACTGATGGAGGCATTCTGGACAAAGCATCGGCTGCTTTGTTCTCCAATCCTGGGTTATATACTACCTCAAATGAGTATCCCAAGAGCTTGGCTATCCACCTCTGATATTGGGGCTGAATTACTCTCTGTTCCAGCAAGAATTTGAGTGACTTTTGATCAGTTTTCACCGTGAATTTCTTCCCCAACAGGTATGGCCTCCACCTTTGCACAGCAAACACCACGTCTATCAATTCTCTTTCATAAACTGAGCGGGCTCTATCCCTCATACACAAGGTTTTATTAAAGTAAGCTATCAGTTTCTTGGCTTGTATCAAAACTGCCCCCACCCCAAACCCTGAAGCATCTGTCTCCACTTCAAAAGGAAGGTTAAAATCTGGCATAGCGAGCACCGGTAGAGTCATAATAGCTCTTTTCAAGTTTTCAAACGCAACACTTGCATCTTCTGTCCACCAATAGGCCCCAGTTTTCAGCAACTGCGTCAGCGGACTGGCAATACTGCCATAGTTCTGCACGAATTTTCTATAGTATCCAGTGAGTCCCAAAAATCCTCGAACTTCTCGAACGCTAGTGGGGGTTGGCCACTCTTCAATGGCTCTTATCTTCTCTGGATCCACTTCAATTCCTTTCTCTGATATAAAGTGGCCTAAATACCCAATTCTTTTCTTGGCAAAGCTGCACTTGCTCATATTAGCATACATCTCGTTTTCCCGCAAGATTTCCAATACTACTTCCAGATGCTGCACATGTTCTGCCACTCCTCTGCTATATATCAAGATGTCATCGAAGAACACCAAGACAAATCGCCGCATATATGGCTTGAATATCTGGTTCATCAGAGCTTGAAATGTGGCTGGTGCGTTAGTCAAACCAAACGGCATGACCAGAAACTTATAGTGTCCCTCATGTGTGCGGAAGGCTGTCTTTTCCACATCCCCGTGATGCATTCGGATCTGATGGTACCCGACCTTAAGGTCAATCTTGGAGAATATATTGGCCCCATTCAACTCGTCGAATAACTCATCTACCACCAGAATGGGAAATTTATCCGGAATGGTTACATTATTTAATGCTCGATAGTCCATGCAAAATCTCCAACTTCCATCCTTCTTTTTCACCAAGAGTACTGGGCTGGAATAAGGGCTACTGCTTGGTCTGATGATTCCAGATTGTAACATTTCATCTACCAGTCTTTCCATTTCTTCTTTTTGATGATGAGCGTATCGGTACGGTCTGACGTTCACTGGATCCACCCCTTTCTTGAGGTGTAAATGGTGCTCTATGTCTCTCTTTGGAGGTAGTTTCCCGGGCCATTCAAACACCTCCTTGAATCTACTCAACAATGTTGGAATCCTGGTGTCAGCGGCTGTGGTTTCTTCTTCATTATCTATCCCGTCCACACATAATATTCCTTCCATGGCTCGACACTCTACCAAGTATCCTTGATCCTCTGCGCTCCATGATTTCATCATCGATTTCAAACTCACCCTTGTTTTAGTGAGGCTTGGGTCTCCCTTTATCATTACTCTTTTCCCTTCATGCTGGAATGTCATCACCAATTTCCTCCAATCGAATTCAGTCACTCCTAACGAGTGCAACCATTGCATCCCCAGGATTACATCTACTCATCCTAATTCCAGTGGCAAGAAACTATCAACAATTTTCCATTCTCCCATCGTAACCTCAACTTGGCCACAAATGCCCTTTCCTTTCACGGCAGAACCGGACCCCAGAATAACTCCATAGTTGGAGGTTTCAATCAAAGGTAATTTGAGAGATGTTACCAGGTTATCTGCTATGAAGTTGTGGGTGGCTCCACAGTCAATGAGCACCACCACGTCAGTGTCTAGTATTTTTCCCTTTACCTTCATTGTTCCTGGGTTGGATAATCCTACAATCGAGTTGATGGACAATTCAATGTTAAGATTCTCTACCTTCTCCACCGCGACAACTTTCTCCTCTGATTCATTATCAACAAATTCTTCCTCAATAATTTCTAATTCCTCCCCGTTCTCCAGTACCACCAGCATTCGTAATTCTTTCTGCTCCCTCGCTCGGCATCGGTGTCCCGCGTGATATTTCTCACTACACCAGAAACACAACCCCTTCTCCCTCCGTGCCTGGAATTCCGCGTCTGAGAGTCGTTTGGTGGGACCCTCTTTATTTTTTTCCCTGCCGTAACTCCTTTCAGAGTGATTGTTCTCATCGGCCAATTATTTTCGGTTGTGTTCGTGGTTGTTGTGGTTGGGTTTGTTGGTTTCCCATTGATATATTTAAATTGATGATTCTCGCTGAACACGCTACTTAACCCACACTCCTTCCAAACCATTTCTCTATTTTCGATTTTCAGGGCCAATTTCATCATATGGGCCAGTCCTACGGGCTCCAACGCATCCACTTCTGATTTCAACCATGGGCTTAGCCCATTCATGAAGGTCTCCTCCAACACGATAGTTTGAAGAAACGCTACCGGGGCCAAATACTTATCGAACCGATTCCGATATTCCTCCACCGTCGTCTCCTGTTTGATTGTTAAGAATCGTCCGACCAGGGATCCATCGTGGATGGTTAGAAACCGAACCAACAGTCTCTGCTTCAAATCTTCCCAACTTTTAAACTTCTCCAATTCGTCGCTCGATCTATACCAATCCAGAGCTGGTCCATCGAAGCTTATCACTGCTACTGTTAGTTTTTCCGTACCTGATAATTCATGGATTTTGAAGTAGCGATCTGCTTGGAATAGCCAGGAATCCGGGTCTGTTCCATTGAAAACCGGCATCTCGACTTTCTTAAACTTACTCCGATCGGCCGCTTTTTCCTCATCGTTCTTCCCTTCACTCTTCGATCCATCAGAAGTTCCCGCGATAATCGTTTCGGTGTCTTTCCTCACGTACGATGCCTTCAATATACTTCATAATCAGTTGTTGTTGTTGTTGCTGTTGATCTATCTGCTTATTCATTTCTTGGATGCTTTTCGATATCAAGGATAGGTTCTCTTCCATTAACGGTAATCGTTGAAGTCCTTGTTCCACTGCTTCAATTCTTTCTTCTACCTTCCTTGCCATTATTGATCTTCTGCCCAGGTAATAAGCTCTGATACCAATATGTAAGAATACTGTAGCTGTATCCTTGTATGGAAATTCTTAAAGAGATTACAATATGATTTCAGATGACTAATAACAAAATGGAATAGTAAACCTGGACCCTCCTGTCTTCTTCCCCGCAAGGATGAAGCCGTCCCCTCCTTTTCAGAATTTTTTTCTTCGATCCCCACTCTCTTTCCTTCTCCTTCTATTTATACTAACTAACTGTTGGGTCCACTACATGGTGGTCCTGCCCTTCTTTCTCTCCTCCTGCTCCACGTGTAATTCTGTTTTTCCTATTCTTTCTAAATCAATTCTCATTTCCTTAACTTTTTTTAAACCTCAAGTTGTTTTCTCATTCAAATTTTTTTAATAAATGTTCATATGTAAAAATATAAGAATTTCGACTCACTCACAAACCTAACCTACAACTTTGGAGTTTGCTTGCTGTTAAATGAAAATAATTATATAATTAGAATTCTTTCATTTCCAAAGTAAATTTCCATCTTTTTGTCTTTTTTTTTCTAAAAAAAATGGTTTAACATAAAAATTGCACTTCAAATCAAACAAAGTTGAAGGACAATTTTAACATTAGAAACAAAAGAGAAAATGGTTTTTGTTAAGTTAATGGAGTAAAATAAAATTTAGGTTTTTGGATATCTAATTTTTGAGGTGGCAAAATTTGATTCTTTTTCTTTTTTGAATTTTGGAAGTAGTTAAGATCATTTAGTTGAGAGCTTTAAATAATTTACCAAAACTTTTATCTCATATCATTTTTTCTTTCAAATGTATTAAATTGGAAGAAAAGAGGAGGGACCTATTGTTTGAGCTCAAGGTATTCACAGACTATATAGAACAAACAAACCAGAAAAAATAATTAAACTCCCCCCAAAAAAATTCGTGAAACATCATTCAAGTACAAAAATTTTATGAAATCAAATTGGTATGATCTTCCATTTTAGTGGTTGTTGAAAGTTCGATCATCATCTCCACAATTACTATACTATAAAAAAAATACTACAAATGGAGAAAAATGTAAAAAAAAAAAAAAAAAATTATCCAAAATAACTCTATATGAAGTTCTATTCTCGAGTGATTACTAATTTAAGAAGACCTTTATTTTTTTTTAATCAGTGGTGATGGGTCTCAAATGTCTTTTAGTGTCTAAGTTACCAAATACTAGTTCATAACACTAGAAATACAGTACTCTATCATTTTCAATCCCAACAGCCCAAAGCATACCTCGTTTCCCGTCGATTTTGATATTCTTCTTGCATATAATATGATGTTAATTCGAACGTATTTAATCATTAAGTTCATTGAATGATGATTATTGAGTTATATTAAATTTGGGAGACGATATGAATGAGACGTTGAATTTAGAAAGTTTGTATTATGTAGATATGACAGTAGACTCCAGTATCAATATGAATGGAACGATGGGATGTAAATATATTAAATTATTTAATGCAGATGCTAATATAGTTTATGTTGACTCAATCAACAACGGCCAACATCCGATGACCATATAAAGTAACATAGTAGTTGGAGTCAATGTTCAACAAATATTTGTTTAATTGTAAGGAGTTTTACGATTCTAAAGGGTGTTATGGACTTAATTTTTGTGTTTATTTTATCTTCTTGTTTCAAAAATGTTGACCATTTAAAATTATTATCTATCAATTACATTATCTATGCACTTATTACCATTATTACCATTACTTATTATGTCTCCTAATTTATTAAGAAGAAAAATTATTTTGCATTATATGTATTTTCTTACAATTCAATAGTTTATTGAATTGCTAAGTTTTGTTTCAGAAGAATTATTGCGAATTTAGAATTATTGATCTTATCGTCCAGAATTGAGATTTGTGTTTTGATTTACTTATAATATTAAAATGAGAAAATTTATATTTCTAAAATTTGGATTGTATCGAAATAATTATTATATAAATTAAAATCTCCATCTTTTCTGAGATCAATTTATACATTTTATTAGATTTTTATTTTTAAACCATTTTAATGTATAATAATTTTTAAAAGTGTAATTAGTTTTGTTTTTATTTTTCAACTTATTTAAGAAAAACTAAGTAATCTTTTATAAAATTTGACTAACATATAGTATGTGTATTTTGTTTTTTTAGTATTTTTTTTATATGAAGGATAAATGGTATGTTTTTTTCTTCTTTTTAAAGAACCTATTCTTTATAAAGTAATTAAGGGGAAATCTTAATTTCATGTCATAATTTGGTAAAACAAATTGTTTATTGATCTCCCTAAAACGTTTAAATTTTAACAAATTGTGTACAATTAGCTTATAAATACTAATTTCTAGATTTAACTTTACTGAAAATATGGCCTATGATACGGTCATCCCTTAATTGTTTAAATAAATATATTATAGTAATATCTTTCCATACCAATATACTTTCTCACATAAAGTTAATATCAAATAACAAAAGTGAACCTAGGTAAGAACTCTAATACTATTATTTTGATATTATTTGATATGCTCATATTTAGTTATTTTTTAAACTCAAATAAATAAACTGGCTGTTTATACTAATAAAAGATATTTTTTAAAATAGCAAAATAAATTAAAATATTTACAAACAATAGCAAAATTTTGGATTTTATCAATGATAGAAACTATAAACTTCTATCACTGTCTATCAATACCACTGATCGAAATATATTAGTATCTATCAATATTTATTATTGATAGAATCTCTAAATTTTGATATATGTTGTATATATTTTATCAAATTTTCTATTTTTGACAATTTCTCTACTAATAACCCATTTTTTCACAAATAGCTTTTATGAGCTAAGATATTACTCAAAAGTTAACATTTTCACCCTCGAATATATACCTCATTAATTTATGGCTTCTTTCTCCAATTTACGAGATGGGTTTCAGCGGCGGGTGAGTTCAATCTATCATATACCATATAAACATAAAAGTCATGTATACATAATATATTAGTGGTTTATTTCTACATTTTGATTTCAATCTCACATATATATATATATAAATAAAAGAGTATTTATTTCAAATAATTTGATTATGTTTATCTTAGTTTATTTCCAAGTGAAGTATATATTTTCAAAATAACTAAATAATATGTATGTGTATTTACGTAAAAATGTATGTAATGTATATCTCAATTGAAATTAGACTAAACTTAAAATGTGAAGTAAAGATTATATAAACTCTTAAATATGTACTTATTTTAAATACATTTAAATTAACCACGTACATATTTAAAATAATATTGTATATAATAGAAATAAACCATATATATACTCTAAAAAATAAGATTTTAAAATTACTTTATGAATGATTATATAATTTGTGTATATTATCTAAATTATAAGATATATATACTATAACTTAACTATCTATGATGTATGTAATACACATATAGATATATCATATATATATTAGAAATTTTCATAGAGAGTGTGTCTATGGAATGTAAAGTATACAATATTTGCAATGATAGTGGAGATGGTTGTGTGTAGAGCTTGGAGACTCTAATTTTGCTAGAAATTGGAAGAAAAAACCTTACCATTTAAGGAAAAAACAATTGTATTTGTTAGTGGTTTGGTTGGCTAGTTTTTTGTGGATCTTTCTACCAATGGTGGAAACAAATTTCATCTCTTTGGATCTTTCTATGAATGGTGAAAACAGATTTCGTCATCTCTTTCTGAATGGTTGTATACCACATGATAAGAATATTTATTCTCCCTTAAACATTTATCTTGTGAAAATTGTGTAATACAAAATAGTTAATGATAAATTATGTACTTGTAAACCTCTTGAATCTTAGTAAACAATCAAGCTTAAGGTCCTTCACATGAGTTACCAATTTCGTTGTGTTATGTCTTTTTTATGGTTGTTTATGTTATTTATTTTGTCAATGACTTTAGTTCAAACATAATTCTCCATGTTAACATTGTGTTTTTATGTATTAAAGGTATTTCTCAAAATGGTCCAACTTAAACCAATTTGGGACCAAAATCTCCAAAATCCTACCAAATGGAATTTAGGATCAATTGACCAATCCCTACAAAATTGCCGAATTTTATGGGATATATCCCATAGTTAACAATTAGGTACTAAACAATAAAAAATTTTGAATTATTAATTTAAAATGAAAAATTACAATTAATATGAAATAAAAAAATCTCTCATATTTGAACATCATTAATGAGATTTCAACCATTAATGATAAATAATTTTAGTTTTATTATTATGCATAGTTTAACGAGGGTAAATTAATCCTAAATTGACTAATAAATCTACTAATGAAATAATTTTCAATAACATTTGTGAGATATTATTTACATTTAAGTTATTCTTCTGAATCTTTCATAAACAAAATTCTTGGGTGGTGCATAGTTGGTTGTATTGAGCCCATAGAGGCCCAAGAAAATATTTGGGCCACTGTTTTTTCTTTCTTTTTTTTCTAATAATCTAATATGAAAAAGAAGCGTTTGAATCCAATCTTTGTTTTGAAATTGCCTACAAAACAATATAAAGTTTTGAAAAATAAATAAAAATTTGGACTAAGACGAAGATGTATAAAAAATGACAATAAAAAATATAGTTAAATTCATTATAATAATAATATAAAAAAGAAATTAAAATTTATAAAATAAAGAAATTTGAATATGATGAAGTACAAAATTTGTTTTTATAAAAAAAGGATGATCTTATATTTAACTATATTTAGGCAGGCGAGCTTTTTTTTATTGAATGCAACTCGCCATATATATAGTTCAAACGAGGATTCATCAAAAGTGATAATGCACCGTAAAAATTTGACAGAAGCAACTAATCTTGATCCAAAATTTGTGCACGACATTTCCTTAAAAAAATTGAGAAAAAAATTTGGAAAACAAATCAAAGCTGGCCTGACCTGGCTTTTTTTGTTTTTGAATAACTAGGAAAACCATCCTATAAAATTTAAACCCACACAAACACATAAACCCAATGTACAACAATTAAAGTAATAGACAAATTAACAAGTAAAGTAATAGACAAAATAAGTGTCCAAAAGAACAAACACTATTGACTTTAAAATAATAATAACTAGCTGGTTGTTGATCAATAGCATTGAAAGAACCACCATCGAAATGGTAATCATGACCTGGTGAAACAAAGGTAGGCAGGTTAGTAGAATCTGAAGGCTCTAGACTAGAGAATTTGGATAGTTTGGGAGTGAGGCAGTGGCTATGATGGGTTTGAAGCCTTGGAGGAGAGGATCGAAACATGAAGAGCGGAAAAGAGTGAAAAAATTGAAAAAATTGAAAAAAGAGAGAAGAAGAGAGGAAGAGGAATAGGAATAGGAAGAATAGGAAGAATAGGAAGAATAGGAATAGGATTGAGAGATCAAAGTTGGAGAAGTAGAAGGTCAAATTAAGGAATTACATTTGTAGACGGTGAGAAATTTGTTTAGATTGGTGTGGAGGGAAAAGGCAAAATGTGGAGAAATTTTTTATTTTCATATCCTCTTGATTTATTATTCTATTTCAAATTATTACCTCATATTTTCATGATTAATGACAATATTAAGATATCTTTGATCTAATGTAAATTTTTTTAATATGTTAATTAATAATTAACAACAACTCTCAATTTTGCAATCTTTCATCTTCTCACTCTCTAACCATGTTCTAATACAATTAATTTGATATATAATGGAATAGTTATTACTATTCAAAATTAAATATGATTAAACTGTTAGTCTTCCTAATCTTCCTAATGTCAAAGGAAACAAGCATAACACATAAACGAGCTGCAAAAAAATAAAGAATAAAAATAAGGAGTTTGATGGTAGAAGACCCCTTATTTTTAAGGTTAAGTAGTTATAGTTTGGAGACCAAATATAAGAACTATATTATTAAAAAAATGATTTTGTTTGAACTTCATCTCAAAGCTACCTCGAAAAAAAATGATATCTAAAATGTTGCTATAAATCTCAAATGTTCAGTATATAACTTCGGATATAGAAAATAGTGTTTTCATCATTTTCATTATTAGCTAGCTGGCTCGAAGAATCGAAAGCCTAAGCTTGGCCAAAACACCCAAGCTCTTAAACAAAGACCTCCACAATTCTCCTTGATTGAGTTGGGCTTGGAAACAAAGGTCCATAGTCCAATCCATAGACGTCGGTGGGTGAAAATTGGGTTGGTGACCATTTGGACAGGAATACGCTTCAAATCCACACTCTCTCCAAATTATAGAGTATGCAACAGTTTTCAGTTTTCCAAGGTGAGAAAAGAGCTTTTCTAACGATATTCAACACTTACGTTTTTCAGATTTAGAGAAGAAAATAATTCAAAGGATTAAATATACACGATAAAATAAAGTGAAATACACAAGGAAGAATTATTGTAAAATAAAATGAAGGGATTTTTTAGGAAGACCGTAATTAAGAAAGGAATAAGATCTTGTGAACCTAATTTAGATTAGCCAAATTAGGGAGATTGACAATCTGTGTTTATACACTTCCTGTGATGCAATTGGGAGGATGACATTCTGTTTGATATTGTGTTAGATGGCAAACGTGTTGGCCCATGAGTGAGATCGATCCATTTTTTTCACAAAAAAGAAAAAAAAGAAGTCATATTCAATGATCCAATTTAATTAAAACAAGATAAATTCATATTCAATCCGGAATGAAAACGGTGGTAAAAAAAAAAAAGTTAAAAATGATAGAATTAGAAACCATATAAAATAGAGGAGGCCTTATAAAACAAATGAAAGGGAGGCCAAAGGTAAAAGGATAGTTTTCTCAAAATGTAAAAACTAAATCGAAGAAGAGAATGACATGAAGGGCAATAAAAATAGAACAGTATGTATGTGATATGTCAAAGAATTAAAAGAAGTAGGAATAGAGGAGGCCCCCACTACCACAAATTATGACGCAGTCTCTCTCTGCCCCTTGGGACAGACCTTAGGCGGGCACACCTCCCAACGTGCGATGGAGGTCACCAACAATAGGCCATGGCTTCTTCTTCGCCAACCATTCACCCCGTCCAGGTAAACTTCCTTCTTTCTATCCTATTTTATTCCTTTTTATTACCCGAATTCCCACCGTACCTCTCATCTCTCTCACTTTTCCGATGTGGGACGCAAACCATTCTTTCCCTCTCTATTTCTCTACACCCCTTTAATGTCCCCATTTATCTCTTGAAATTCAATTTCTGTTTTTATTATTTTTTTATCATTTCCCAAATCATTTTACATCATATTTTTACTAAACATAAATGAAATTGTGTTTATAATTTTTCTAAAAAGTTTATGTTTATAGAAGTTGCACTAAATTGGATAATTCACCCAATTTGAAAATAGCTTCAAGCACGTAGTAAAAAAATAATGATAATAAACACGTGGAATCCAAAAAAAAAAACTATATTTAGCTCATATATTTGCTTTTATGAGAAATTATTGTAAATTACGGTAAAAATATGTACAAAATCTATCGAAATGGATAGACACTAATATACTTTTACTAGAATTCTATTAGTATCTAGTTTTGTAAATATTTTGGTTAATTTTTCTATATTTGATAATGTTCTTGTTTTAAATTCATTATAGATTTTTTTTTTTAGTATGATAGAGTGTATGAATTCAACCACGTGACTTTAAACATACCTACGTACAAATTGAGTCATACTTGTTTTAACATTTAAATTCATTGCAGGAAAAGGAAAGAAAGCTAATCTTCAATGTGGACAATGGTAGCATGAGAGAGAAACACTCTTTGAACTCTAGAATTGCATTGATGGACAAAGAAAAAAAGAAGAAAGGTTGAGTCCAAAAATAAGATAATATAAAGATATAATATATGTGTGGTATATATTAAATATCTGTGAAGATGTAGGTGACATTTTTCATTATTTGTGGCAGCTAATTTTAGGGGTTTAGTTCAACAAAATGGGTCTAATCAATGTGGTTGAAGGCTCTCTACAATCATATATGGACCCAATTAGCTATTATCATATGTTCAACTAAGTGTATCCATTCTCACATGCACTTTTAATATCATAAAAATAACTTTCAATAACCTTTGTTTTTAAGATGTTGGATGAGTTTATTTTATTTTTAATTTCTAATAAAAGTTTGCTAGCTGGTTTACAAGATAGTGGCAATAATAAACATAATAATAATTTCACACAACTGCCTATAGCCTTCAAAGTAAAGATTTGAATCTAATTTTCTTCCACAATTGTGAAGTAGTACAATCTTTTATTGCACATTAAGTCAATAAAACACTTTTGATGGATACACAAAACAACTCACATGTTTGAAAGTCTTTATGTTAAAATAGATCATTTCAATTAAGGATTGTGATTATATATATATTTATATACGGTGTAGTTCGCAAGTAGTTTAGGTTTTAGCTCTAATTATTAATCACGAATTTAATTTCATGAGTATAGAGAAAAATAAAAATTTTAATTATCATAATTATTAAAATTATATGAAATGCTTAAACATATATCGTGACAAATTACAACTTTCAAATTAAATAGACAATAATTAAGGTCGATTATTGGGCAAAGTTAATCAATTATATACTATATAATAAAGTAAACAAAAATTAAAATGTGGCATGCAAATTGGAAAAAAATGGAAACTTTTCAATGAGTTTTGAAAGAAACAATCCATCCTCCCAAATTTGAACTTTGATTTTTTGGATTATATCGATATATATGTGTGTTAACAAGTTGAACATTACCACCATTGTGATCTGGCTAGACTGACTTTTGATACATATTTTAAAATTCTAAATAAATATATTAAATATGTGTAGTATAACCAAGATTTAGAATATTGATGTGGACAAAAATACCTGAATCTTAATTTTAAGAAAATTTTGAAAAAAAAAAAGGGATGAAATATAGGTTTCCATAGATGTTGCTTCTCACAGAATTTAAAAACAAAAGAAGTTTAAAAATTAATTTTAAATTAGCAAGAGTGTTCTTTTAAAAAATATAACAAAGCGGCCACAATTTCGAAATCAGGAAAAGCTCACAGGTCTGCAATAGAAAATATCAAAACTGCCCCATGATTAATTAATTGACATTCAGTGCGCATAATATATTAGCAAAATGATCGTTTAAATTCGACTATTTTTTTTTGGTACGTGATCGTTTAGATTTGACACACGATTGTTTAATTTAATCGTTTAAATTTGGGTAACCAAATCTAAACGATTTTTTCAAGATTTTTTTGGTACACGATCGTTTAAATTTGACACTCGATTTTTTAGATTTGATCGTTTAAATTAGAGTTGTCAAATCTCAACGATTTTTTGGTACACGATCGTTTAGATTTGAAGCACGATTGTTTAGATTTAGCTATTTTTTTACACGATCGTTTACCTTTGGCAATCTAATATCTCAACAATTTTTTTTCACAGTCTTCTACATTTGGCACACAATCTTAAGAAACCAAATGAAAAAAATAGAACGATTTTGAACCAAATAACAGTTTGAAAAAAAATACAAAACAAGAGAAAAAGACGATGGAAAGGAAAAGAAAAATTGCAAAAGGAAGAATATGAAAAAGAAGGGTAAATAAAAATATTTAAAAGAATTGCAGGATAAGAGAAAAAGATGATAAAAAGAAAAAATATTGCAAAAGAGGGAAAAAAATTGAGAAGAAAGGCGATGATATGGAAAGACAAACCTGAAATTTTTTTTAAAAAATGGTAAATTTCATAAACTTTTTCATTTTGTTACACGGAACGTAAATATTTTGTCCGTTTGTTATATTTATTAAAGTTATTATTAAGGTTAACCACATTATATTTATATTATTGAGAATTTTGGCAGTTTTTTCTGTTTTTGTATTTCATCCAATGAAAATATTGATTTAACTCTCATTTTGAATGGACATTTTCTATGCGCTATCCGTACACCACATAGATTAGAAGAAAAATCAACCTTATCATGCAATGAGGGTGGGAAAATCTGTACTATGGAGATGTATAGATAATTATGTTATATATGTATATATTTTCATTTGTTTTCTCATAGCACATTATTGCATGTTCCCAAAGATTACAACTTTGATTAACAGCAGAATTAGTTAATATAAATATGTAGGCATCTTAATTACCATCAGATTAACTAAAGATAATTAATATCCTTTCCTTGTTGAATCTCAAATGGCTCAGCAGGATCAAAGTTGATGTAAAGCAGTTCCTCTACCATTTGCAATGCTAAAATTTTCTCTTCTTCATCCAACTCCGACGGAATCTCCGCCACTTCCACCACCGGAGACGGATGATCGGAAGCAACCACAGCCATCATATGAGAATCTGCATTATTATCGTTCTCGCTCTCGTTCTCATTACTTACCCTCTTCTTGTTTCCTAGCTCGACCGTCATAACCCAGTTGGATGTCGACTGTTGCCCAGCACGTTTCTGCCAAATACCAATGTTGGAATTCTCAGTGTCGAGCCTCAAGCATGTCATCGACGGTGATGGAGTACGGCAGCATTTCTTGAGCTTAGCTTGTAATATTTCAGACAAACCCTTTGGTGAATCCTTGGCTGTTGTAACAACATTGTTGATAGCCTCTCCATTGGAAGAAGAAGTAGGGAAATTGGTTTTGGCGTTCCGACCACTCATCAAAACCGCAGCTTGGTCGTACGCTTTGGCCGCTTCCTCCGCTGTCTCAAATGTCCCAAGCCATATCCTCCTCTTCCTGCATGCATGTGCGTTATCAAATAATATCTCATCAGAATACAAAAAAGATGACCAAAGTTTCATTAAACATAAAATTCTGAATCCTACAAGTTCAAGAGTATGTAAAGAATTACAATAGAGGGTGACGAATTTCCGAAACCCAAGAACCCCAATGACGTTGCCTAACACCTCTAAATTTCTTACACTTTGGCATATTGTCAGAGAAAGAACAAAAAGAAAGAAGAGAAAAAGAAGTACAAGAAAAGAGAGGAGAAATTATTAGAATAAAAAGGGAAGATTTTTAAAGAGAAAAATGATCTATAGTACAGTGTCGGCTAACTAAAAGTTTTTAAGGGCATAGCTTTCATAATATATAATCCTTAGAATTTATCACTGTCACCTAAATCTCTCACACAAAACAGTGTGAGAGGGGACAGTGTCATTAAATGGTCTCTTTCTCTATCACAATATATAATGTCACATAAAATTTTTGCTTTTTCCTTTTTGCTTCTTTGTTGTGATTCAGTCAAGTGTTGGTTTATTGTTCATTGCCAAATCTATATATTATAATTAACTTCATAATAATATGCATTTTTCAAATTTTGAATTAATGGTAAAAATGTAGGAGTTATTATGGTTAGGGATTAAATTATTGGTTTTTTTTTTTTTTTTTTTTTGTTCATGATTAGGTGAAAAGGGTACAGAGAATTTCAACCTTTTAGGTCAAGACTGTAGTTAACTTCATGCATAAATCTAAGTTGGAGAGATTATTGTTTTTCTTACGTTATTAGGGCTATTTATCATCCATATAAAAAATATCACTTTTACTCTTTTAATTCACTAAATAATGTATGAATTAATGTTTACACATGGGGTGAATTAATTTTAAATGTTTTACTAATTTAGGGTCGTTTGAATTTACTAAGAAAAAATGTTTTTGAAGAGATTAGTTTTTGTGTAAATTGTTTAAAATACACTTAAAAAACTATTTTGAGTGGTTTCCAAACACTCTAATTTTTTCTTCGAAATAACCTATTCTTTTTAATTAAACACTAATGTAATCCAAACACATAATTACTAATTTCATATAATTAATCAATTGTTTGTATGTTTTTATTTATTTATCTATTTATTTGTAGATGTAATCTTATTCGACTAAATTCTTAGGATCTCTTTGTCTTTATTAAAGTGTAACTTATATTATATTTATAAGGTTTATTAACCATTTAATTAAAACAAAAAAAAAATTAAGTTAATATACATTACTTTCATGTTTTAACTATGAGTTAATTTGTCTTCAATTATGCATCTACAGTTGTATATACTATCTGTTACAAATATACTTATGATATTCTTCTTATCTAGTCAATGTAAGATTTTTTCTGAATTTTTTTAAAAGGATGCATGGCATGGATTAGTAGATGCATTGGATCTTCCTAACTAGATTTTTCTTTAAGAAAATGATATTGTCTGGATCAGTAGTTGCACCTATGCATCCTCACTAGATAGACACCTTTTTAGCACCCTCATCATTCTCACTTCAAAATAATATCCAACAACAAACAAGGAAATACAGAATAATGCTCAAAAGGAGGGCTAAAGAAAAGCCCAAGATACAAAGCAATTATGTGAATACACTTTGCTTTAAAGTAATATTGTAGTAGCAGGGGAAGTAATCACATAAGAGTTTATGTCTATATGACCAACATCCGGTGAGCTGGAAAATATCTTCCCAAAATTTGGTGATGCTCGAGTGTTTGTTGTTGAAAGTTCCATTGTTTCTTTTCAACCAAATAGTCTATATAGTATCCATCATAGAGGTTAAAAAGGATATAATACATTTTCTCCTGAATGTGTTAATGGAATAACATAGCTCTTTGAAAAACTATTTGCAGTTTTGGAGGTTGTTTTGCAAACCCAACTAGGTTGGCACCATCGTCCCGTGGGTTAGTCTATTAAATTTTGTTTGAACTACAGGCAACAAGTCTTTAAACTCTAATGTTAATGTGCTTAATAAAACTTTTAGCTTTTAATTTTATGACTAATGGAACTTTTAACCTGTTCAAATTTTCTTTTACACTATTCATGACCCTAGACATACGAAATTGAACCCTGTCTATTATGAACTCTTTTCAACTCTTTTTATATAGTTAGTTCGTGCCTCTGATATGCTCAAAATCTAATGGGCAAAAAAGTTATAAGTCTAAGAATTCTTTTTTTTTTTAAATAGCATAATACAAAAACATTTATTTCCTGTTGCAAATTACTCAATTCCTACAGTTTTTTCCTGTTCTCCTTGTCACTCCGCCATTACACGAACCATTTGAATGACAACAATGTAGCCGACAATGACAATTTTGAATTTATAATATTGACACCCATATAGAAAAAAATAGCCGACACTTTAATATATATACGCTATAATACAATTTACAATATTCGTACATTTCCAATCAAGTTTCAACAATTTACAAGTAC
The DNA here is from genome assembly GCA_025688845.1 of Cucumis hystrix. Lineage (NCBI taxonomy): Eukaryota > Viridiplantae > Streptophyta > Magnoliopsida > Cucurbitales > Cucurbitaceae > Cucumis > Cucumis hystrix. The sequence continues at coordinate 23,959,156 of CM046884.1, forward strand.
GGAATCTCATCCCTTAATCAAAAAATATTTTAAATAGCATCAGAATACATATAACAAGATTTTCTGCTAAAGCATAAACGACCAACCGAGAATGTTCGTCTCTGAAAATGTTCTTTGAAAGTAAACTCATGAAGTTGTCGACTCCAGTTGAACCTACAAAGACAACATGAATATAAGCATCCATCACAGGACAAGAGAGTACAACTCTTATAGAAAATTTCAACATTGAGCATTACCTATCACTACATGCGTCGATAAGAGAAACAACTACGTAGCAGAGCACAAATGTAGAATAACAGCGTCACCTTAACATCCACTTGGTCTACAATATTGGAACTTTTTACAAATTACAACTCTTGTATCATTACTCTTTAGAAAATTTAGCTAGATATAAATAAGTAATCTACAAGGAAATTATTGAATAAGTAATCATAAGTAATAATAGAGATGAATGAAACTTAAGAATCCATTAGTAGTTCACTGTCAATAAGGTTGGAAGAAACGTTATCCAACAAGAACCAAAAAGTTTCCATCTTAAGAAGTCAAACACTTTCAAATTTACAAATATCAGAAAGAAGACAGTTTTCATGTGCAATCCACTTCAGTTAACGAAGCCAAGAAATATTAAGGTATTAGGAAAATGGAACTAGAACAACTTGTATCATTTATGGCTTGACAGAAATTAAAGGTCTCCTAGTTTCTTATCCAAAAAAAGCTCTACCAATGAGTACAGACATAAAACCCATGACACTTTACACAAGTAGCAATTGAGCAATAGCAATAAGCACAGACATAACACCCATGGCAATTTACACAAGTAGCAATTTAGCAATAGCCAACCGGTACAAGCATACTATCCATGATAAAAAAAAAGGTATCTATTACTCTTAATCCTCTAACAAACGACATTAACTAAGAAGGGGCCATTGAAGTTAGATGAAATAGAAATCTAACCAATCTGTCGCAATAATCATGCTAGAAAGTGTAAGAGAGGGAAAATAATTGTAGCAGCCTGGCAACCTAGCAAGTATATTGTTGGTATTTAAGCGGTGGAAACACAGAAACCACCCTCTCAAACTAGTGAGTCATGACAACTGGTCAGTGTGAAACCAGTAAGCCTAATACTCGAATAGTTGACAAAGGGGGTTGAAAATCAATTAAAATTTTTCTAAAAGTTGTACCAAATGAAGAATTTTCTAAGTGGAAGCAATTTATTTAAAACACACACACAAGAGGAGAGAAGAAGCATCAATCGATTGTTTTCGAGTATTTATCTTGTTTCGTAAAGCAACAATTCAACAGTTTGTTTTAGCATATATAACCACTAAAATTGAATAATGAAAAATCATCAAAGAGTGAAAAATGGAAAGTCATTATCACAAATATATACTTATTCCTAGTCCTTACAACAAAAAAGCTAAGACAATATACCTAAGACAATTCCTAGTCCTTAAAGTTCAACAGTTTGTATTAGGCAATCATTGCAAATAAAGATGAACTATGAATAATCATGCACCAATTCTCTCAGATTATTAAAACAGAGAGTAAAATTACAACAAGTACTCAGGTTCATGAAAAAAAAAAGGCATGAAATGTAGTCAGCCAAATTGCACCCCAATCAGAGTTTTGCGCAACTACGATAATCAAGGAATAGCTTTTCCTAACAAGCAATGAATGAGAATATATACCAGTTTGTGGAATGCAGATGATTAGGCAACTGAAGGTGTTCGTGTCAAAACATACCTGTATCAACGTACCATTCATTGCTGGCTTGCGGCAATTTAGGTCTAGAGCTTGTTACTGGAATGAAGTGCCCAACATTATCTCATGTGCCACGTGACAAAGTATACCCTTGTAAGATTCTCCATTTGTTAATACAAATTAAAAGGAATAGAAGAAAAAGTTGTATAGTACCTCATTATCTGTTCCATGACCAAGCTGTCCATATTTTGGAAGACCGCAGTACTAAAAAAACCAAACATGCAAAATAACCAATGCTACAGGGAGTGAAGAAGGATGAAACAGTGCTTTATACCATTTTTTATCTAAGCCTAACTAGCACTACTCAATACATGGCACTATTTTGTGAGCTGATTCAAACTAAGATCCAAACTAGGGCCCATCCATGCCAGAACAAAAATTAAAGATACCAACTTCTAAGACACTAATAAAGTAAGTATAAACCAAATAGAATGTTAAAAAGTGTGAACCTTCACAATCCTAGCTCACTTATATTTCTAGTTCTTTTTCATACACAGCACCAACCCTATCTCAATTATAATAAAAACACCAATTACACAGATAAGCGCAATGCTAAAACCTACATCTCCAATCCTCAATCCATATATTAAACAGTCAAAGCTAGTGAACCAAGTAGAATTAGCAATTGACAATTTGTCACGTATACGAACATGAACAAACCACACAATAATGACAAAATAAAACCTCAAGGACGCAAGCAAAGAATTACCTTCGGCAGTTATTTGATTGCAAGAAGATCCATATCCCAAAGCAGTAGGGCCCCAAACAAAAAAATTTCATGAGCCAGTCACATATATATCAGACTCTTCCTAAGAAACAAATAAACACACACACATTCATATCCACTTACTTAAAAGCAAGTCACATATATATAGATGCGATACAATAACCATTAACTTACCCCTTTCATGCTTTAGTTTGTTAAAAACAATGTGCTTAAACATTTACTTATGTGTCGTTCCGGTTGAACAAAATTATATGAACAAAAAATTCCCACAAAATACTTCAAAAAAGTTTTTTTTTTCTAATCTGACGCTAAGCACGATGTACATGCTTAGAAAGGAACTCCGCCAATTTCGATCTAACTTCATCGATTTCATCTTGCGAGTATGTAGGAGGTAAACTTTTCATCTGTAGACAATAAAGTGGTTAAGAATTATTATCATTCCAAACAATGACATAACGTATGTTTTAAAATTCTAATACTTACGACATCTACAATCATCTACAATCGAAGTACTCATTGCAGAAATTATGTCACACATGAATCACATAACATATTACCCGCATTCAACCACCCCATTTTGTTTGGGACACTGTGGATGCACAATCAAAAACATACGTGTGAAACGTTTAAATTAATAACTTATTTACGACTATCCTATGGGCCAAAGTCACATACCTTCACAACCTTCCAATTGGTTTTACGACTATCCTATTGGTCATAAATCAGAACATCATGCAATGAACACTTAAGCTCAAATATCTCATTTTGTTCTCACATTTAATTTAGCCCTTCACCATAGTTTTTTATGACATACCCCTTTGATTCGCATTGACTCCTAACTATTTTTATCCCGAGCCAACCTGACCCCCTATGTTTTCCTATCGAACTCAATGTTCAATCCTTGATCTACCCTAAACATACACTTTAACATCAAACAAATTTACCTTCTCCACACGTTATACAGTCATCAAAAGTTTTTAAAAAAATAGAAGAAGAAGAATCAACAATATTAAAACAAAAGTTAGGTTAATGTTCATAGCTCACATGGTAAAACCCAAAAAAGAAAACAAAAAGAGATATTTTAGAGCTAACCATTAATTAATGTGGAATTATGTCTTCCAATTTAGCTTATTTAAAAGGTTAATTAATTAACCCCACTTTTATTAATCCATCATGTAATGTACCAAAGTTTATATATGTATATATATATATACATTATTCACTCATATAAAAGAGAGTTATTATTTTATTTTTGCCAATTATAGATGGAATCTTTTTGAGGTTTTGAATTTAGTTACATTGTATCTGAAGTTATTAATTTCTTATTATTCTCTTCTCTCTCTCTTATCTCTTCTCAATTTTTATTTAAATGAAGTATATTCCATATTGAAAATTAACAACTTTCATTGTGAAATAATATATCATTGTGTTATTTTTCTTTTCTTTTCATCCTCTTTTGTTTTCAACAACTAAAGTGATATTTATATTTTTTTATTTTTATATTGAGTCATCACTCTTGAACTGAGCTTAAATCACCTTTAAATCTAGACCAACAAGTGAAATCAATAATAATCGAAAAAGAAATTGTACTATAGAAGTTTGCACACTTGATATTCAACTCTAATATCATGCAAAATCATAACTTGTTAGTCCGTAAACGTTAAGGGATTGAGTTTATTTAGTTCCAAAACATTAAAGTGAATATTTAGTTTGTCTCCAAACTTTGAACTTGGTGTTTATTAGGTTATAAACTAAAAATATTTAATAAGTCTTTGAATTTTTAATTTTGAATCAAATAAGGTCGATCAAACATATTTTTTTAAAATAAATATGTTGTTAGATATATAGAAAATTGACTTTATACATAACGGACACTAACTTTCAATCTTGTGCTATAGTACATTCATAAATTCAACAACATACTAGACACAAAAATGAAAATATGTAATGTACATTAAATTTGAAAGTTTTAAAATTTATTAGACACAACTTTTAACTTCTTCGTAAACCTACTACTATATATATATTATCTAACACAAAATTAAAAGTTCATAAACCTACTAGCTAGCTAGACACGTACATTTTAAAGTTCAAGAACTAAATAGACAAAACCCTATAATTTAGTTATATCGGTACTTTAACACTCTACCATACCATGCTCGGGTGTGTGTATATATATACACGTAACTAAGTGTGTGTGTGTTGCAACAACCAACATTATTACATTGTTGATGAGAAAGAATACTATGGGAGAGAATTGTGAAAGTCTTCAACTACCAATAGCCAATGTTGAGAGAATAATGAAGAAGATAGTTCCAGAATGCAAGAATGTGCAAATGAGTTCATTAGCTTTGCACAAAAATGTCACAGTGGGAATAAAAGAACTCTCAATTGCAAATTGAACACCAAAATTGCAAATTGAACACCAAAATTTAAAATTGAACACAAAAATTACAAATTGAACACAAAAATTGCAAATTGAACACCAAAATTGCAAATTGAACACCAAATTAATGTTTGCCCATAGAGTTGAGGGAAAGTGTGACAGAGAACAAGTTCACAGAGAGAGAAAAATAGAAAAGGAACAGACGACTTACCGGTAGAGGAGGTGACGGCGGCAGATTGAATGTTGAAGAGAATGTGGCGGATTGGAGATTAAGGACACGGCCGGATTGAACAAAATAGGGAAATACAACGTTGTCCAGTAGAGGAAGCTCCGGCGCCGTTGGAGTGGGGAGACGGGCACAAGGGCAGTGGCGGTGACGGAAGTGGTCTTCGTCCGGAGAAAACTCTCAAAGGATTCGGAGATTGGGGGCGAAAAAAGGTGGTGGCCACGAACGCGAATGGAATGGAATGGCGGTGGATGAAGACACGGCATGAATAGGTTAAAATCCTAATTAAAAAACCTTGTTTTTTTCATATATTAAATATATTAGTTTATTATTATTTTATTGATATTCTATAACATTAAATAACTGTCGCGAAAAGTATAATACAAAAAATTCCATCTTTTCCCTCCAAAAACGTGTTTTTTCCCTTTTGTGATAGTTTTTTTTTTCTCCCTCTATTTTGTGATATAAGTAACGTAGAATGTTTTTCTTGTAGTGTACGCCAAATTCTTAGGAACAAATTGGTTTAACCAATCTGAAAAAGAGTTAGTCCAACAACAATTGAAATTGAATTTAAAGCATGGACTGACAATTTGTGAGCAACTTGACGAAAAATTTCTTGAGACAAAATTTAAGGTCAAGATTCGGATTTTAAGCATCAGATTGTAAATTTGAACCAATGTATATGGCTCCATAAGGAGAATAACTTTTTCACCAAAATTTCAAAATTAAATTTGCTCCACAAAATGACATCCTTTTTAATTTCATCAAAATGACACTCAGTTTAAGAATCGATTAGATATGCATTTTAACTAAAACTTCTATATATTATGATATTAAATTACATATTATGTGACTAATAAGCAGAATTAAGAATGATTGTGAAGTGAAATAATGTTGTGTGGTTAGATAATAAAGTATAACTTGATTTATCACAAACTTAGGGCTCAATCTATTTCATCCTGGAAGAAAGGGAATATAATGTGCTTATGCTAAAAGTTAGTTAATTATTAATTAAGCCAAATCAATAGCCAATTTAGAGAAGGATTTGACATATCATTTCACAATCGCAATGTGTGGTTGAGCCAACTAGGAAACCCTAATTAACTATATTTGTTAGGTTTTACCATATTTAATATTCGTGAAATTGAAAATTACACGTAATAAATTTACACTAATTTCTCTCTTTTTCAATTGAATATGTCAAATCTTTTTAATGAATTTAATTTTCGTGTAATAATAGAGTTCCCTTGTTTTTCTTTTTTTAGAAAAAATATCATTTTCTGAATTTTGATCATATCTGCCCAAATTAGGAAAGGTTATAATATATGGTCAATTTTTATTAAATAATTAGACTAAGAAAAATGCATTGATGCCACATGTTTATACTGTTGAGGATATTTTAATATAAAGTGTGAAAAATTAGCTGTTAATGGTATGGTTGGGGAGAGTAAAGTGGAACTAATTATTATTTCCCTTGTTACCATAATTTTGGTGGGTTACGTACATTTAATTGATTCAATAAATTATGAAAGAAAAACGTTTGTTATTGCTTGATGCCTAAGGAGTGATTACACAAGATTTTTATGTAATTGTTTAAAAGTTATTATAACTCTGTCAGAATCCCATTAAATTGTGCACTTTGATACACTATAAGAGAGGTTGCTATAAAAATTTGTCAGCGAAGGGTGTTTAGTGTTTGAAATTTAAAATTTGGAATGGCTATTGATATGGGGTTGATTTACTGATATTGACCAAAATAGAGAGTCTAGAGAAATAGGAGGTTGATGGACATAGAGACACAATATGACAAATGTATGGATGCGAATGAGGCCCTACATCCTACCATGATAGCCACACATGGGCTTAGAAGACTAATTCAAGCTAAGTGGATTGATCAAAATCCACGAGGGACCTAATTAAAATACATCAGGAGAGCCATGACTCGTTTGATTATAATCTTACTGTTTTCTATTTCTTGTTTTCATTTCTTATAATTTTTAAAGGAACAAACGTTTTTTTATAACTATTCTTGTTTTTCGTTCCTAAATTTTAGGCAATACTTATAAAAATTGGATCAAATTTGATCTATCTTGTTTCCACTTAGTTTATATTATGGATTTCAGTTATGAACACTCCGCACTCTTCTTCCGCTCTTTCCTTTATTTCAATTTCTATCGCTATATTTACATATATTCTTTTATTATTTTAAATATATATATATATATATATATATATATATATATATATATATATATATATATATATATAAATTTTGATTTTCAAAATTTTCCCTAATCATACTTGTATTTTATTTAAGTTTTTATTTCAATGCCAAGTCAGCCTAGATGACTAGCTTCGACATCATGATTTAAGGCCTCGAATAAAGGGAAATTAATATTTAAATCTTACATTTTTTTCCAAAGCAATACACACAAATGTCGGGAATGGGATTCCTGACAACAACGTTGACCACGTCGGAGAAATGAAAACAATTAAATAATTATTTCTTTTTTTCTCGATACCTGCAAGCGACGTCGGGAGAGGTGATACCATTCATGACGTTTCACTCATGATGTCGGGAATATGTATCACCTCCCCTGATGTCAATGTTTGCTACGTCAGAAAATGGGGGCTGGTCTCCCGGTGTTGTTTTCGTTGTGCGTCGAAAGTTCTCCAATAAAAATGGGTTTTCATTTCTGTAATTCACATAAACGAAAAAGAGAAGGTCGAGAGAGTTGAAAGAGGGACCGAAAAGGAATGAACACCACGCCGTCATCCCTGCCATTCATCATCCCCTCACACTGTCGTTGCTCTTCATTCTGGTAATTTGTTTAGTTAGTTATTGTTTTTGTTTTAGTTAATTATTTTTAGGAATTAGATTTTGAAATAGTTTTAAGATTTAAATTTTGAATTAGCTTTAGGTTTTAGTTTTGAATTTAAATTTGAAGTGTTTTTAGGATTTAAGATTTACGTTGAGATTGAATTTGACATTGAATTTGAGAATGATATTTAATTTCAATTCCAATTTGAATTAATATTTGAAAATTTGTAAGGGTTATATTGTATGGGGGAAAGGATATATTGAATTTGGGTTCTGCAATAGTTTTACAATTTCTTTAAAGTTGAGATTAAAATTTATACAGTTATGGTAGTCTTTAGCTCAAACTTAGTTTTTTATTTGTCAAGATATTTTGCTTGTAGGAAATGTTAGATATCTTGTAAAAGATTGAAGTAATTTGTGGTTGATTTCTTATAGTTATCCAGCAGTTATGGTAGCCTCTTTAGAGCAAAATTAGTTTCTAATTTTTAGTAGTTTTGGTGGTTCAAGGTGTTAGGTAGCTTGTAAAGTATGTTGGAAGTGTCAGGTAAGTTTTAAACATAACTTTAGTGAAAGTTGGGAAATTGGGCATAGCTTATTCATGGAGTAAGTTTGAGCATTTGAGAGGAGGAATATAAGACTAATTAAACTTATTTATGTTTTAGGGCTTTTAACGATGGACAAGGATTGAATGAAACTTAGGAATAAGTTCTCGGTTGACTACAAAAAAGAATTATCCCAATTTTTAGAGCTTGCAAAGTATCACATCGATAATTATGGACAAACTAGGTGTCCATGCAAGAGATCTATGAACGCAATTTGGTAGTCATTAGAGGGTGTGGAGCGACATCTATTAACAATTGGAATATCTCCCTCCTATACAGACTGGGTGTATCATGGAGAGCTAGTGAACTTGCATAGTGGTATATATATGAAGATTTGATGAAGAAACTAATTGTAGTAACTCTTTTGAGAAGGAACTAGCAGTAACTCTTTTCCTGAAGAAAATGAAATGTTTCGTATACTTCATGATTTGCAACCTCCAATTGAACACAAATAAGAAACGGAAGGAAGGTTTGGAGAATGACATGTCGTTTAATAGTGGGGTAGATATAGAACAAGAGACAACAAACATATTTTAGGATTTATTGAATAAAGAACATAGTGAGATCTACCCCGGTTGTTCATAATTTACTCCCTGAATTTTTGGTTAAGTTGATGCATGTAAAGGTTCTCAATGGTTGGAGTAACAAGTCCTTCGACATGTTATTAGAACTGTTAAAATGTGTGTTTCCAATGTGTAGTATTACTATCCTTAGTTCATTCTATGAAACCAAACAAAAATTGTGTGACTTAGGCCAGGGTTATGAGAGTATTCGTGCGTGTAAGTACGACTGTGTATTGTACTAGAAGGAGTTTGGCAATTTGCAACATTTTCCAACTTGTAGTACGTCTCGGTACAAGGTTAGTACTAATAGAGGGGAAAAAATCTACATAAGGTAATACGTCACTTTCAGTTGATACCGAGATTACCGTGCTTGTTTGTATTGCAAGAAGGCTCATCTAACATGAGATTGCATAAGGATAAATGAGTTGAAACAGATGATGTTGTTGAGACATCCGACTGATGTAGATGGATGGAAACATTTCGATTGTGAATTTTCTAATTTTACTTCAGATTCATAGAACGTTCGTTTGGAGTTAGCTTCAGATGAGTTTAATCTGTTTGGTCATATGAGTACTGAAGGGATGAGAGCCCTTCACAGTGGAAGATATTAAATGAACCGTAAATTCAATTTAATTGGAAACTTAAAAAATACTAAATACATTGGCAAATTACATAAACTAGTTTCTATAATCTAAAGGCTAAGCATGCTTTCAGATTTAAAATACAGAGAAGAAGAGGAAAAACACTTATGTCGTTTGACGACTCTGTATCTACTAAAACTCCAAATTGGGGTACCACTACTCAGAGATCTCTCTATCCTCTGAAATGAGATTGGTTTGTGGGAACCAAAATTTGGAAGAAAATTTTTTTAGAGATAATTTTCTCTTTCTAAGAAAATTGGGAGTATGCAAAAAAAAAAAATCTGCAGAAAGCTTCTACCTTCTTACGTACTAACCTCCCTCTTCTAGCAGAGAGAGTTAGAGAGATACCGGGATATGTGAGAAAACCATCCACGTTCTCTAAATAAATGGAAGATAATGTCCAAAAAAATGAAAGAAAATGCACGACAAATGGAAGAGATGAGGAAGATGATTGAGGAAATGACTCAGACACAAAGAGGACGGTGAACACTTGGGGTACGTATGCTTCAACTTTTAACTTGTTTAATTTCTCATCAGTGATATATATCTAACTTTACTTTTATGTCATTTGAAAGTTTGGAATTCTTTGAATTTGGCGTCTACGATAATAATTAGGAGATAGTGTAGTTTTTTTTCCATTTGATGTAATTTTTTTTTAACAATTTAAACAACTAATTGTAATTTTTGTTATACATTTGGATTTAGTAATTAATTTTATAAATTGTAATTTTTTTAATAATTTGTTATAAATTTTGTTTGTTGCCTTTCGAATTGGAACCTAAAAAATTACCTCATATAAAGAAAAAAATAAAAATTATATAAAAATTATATCCCGATGTTGCTTGTACATCGGGAATAAAGGATTCTTCAACGTCATTGAATATGCATCAGGGAAATCTTCTCTCCCGACGTGGCGTTAGGAGACAGTAACACTTGACGCACAGAGGAGAATTCGGGTGTACCGGCACTGCCGACATCAGCCATCCATCGGCATTGACTACGTTAGGGATACGACATTCCCAACGTTGTTCTGCTCACAAGTTGAAAATTGCTCCCCCGACGTAATACACCCGACGAAGCGTCTGACGACGGGAGAGGTTTTCTCGACGCGTTTTATACAAATGGTGGCACTTTATGGCGTTGGGGATTCCCCAAATCCTTGTAGTATTATTTTGGGGTTAATTCTAAAAATAATAATGTTGTTTAAAAAAATTTCAAAAATCAAATCATTAGCAAATTTATTTCGAAAATAACGTGAGAATATAAATAAATGACAAAAATAGGGCGAAGAAGAAAATATTGACAAATAAAGGTGTAGAAATCATGGACCAGGTTCATTCTTTTCACCCACATGACACTACATCCAAAACCTAATGCCACAATAGAGGAAAGAACCCGTAGTCCTGGTGTCACACCCCGCCCAGCAACGTATCCTACCTCGCATTGTGGCACGCGATGCTACTTGAGCAGCATTAATGCCCAAGATGAAACACCAAAATGCTCAACTTGAGTCCTTGAATCTTTGCGCTTTTATATCACCTAGTTCTGAACTCCTCTACTACTAATCAGCGAAAAATGACAAACTACCTCTCTTATTAATTTAACATGTGTTCGTAATACAATGAATAAGCTAGCTTTAAAACAAACTTAGAACATAAACATTTTGCCTTCAACGCCTAACACAGCTTCTTCAATTAAACTCCTAACACAACTTCTTCAATTAAACGCCTAGCTTGCTCACTTCAACATGTACCATCGTGTCTTTTCCTTCTTAACTTGTCCTTAACACCTAATAACGTGGAGAAAAATGAAACTAAACATGTAAGTCAAATACTTAGTGAGTGACAATTTTAGAAAAACCTTTGGGACATACAATACATACGATCAATATTTTCATTAAACAAGCTTCAATGCCTCTTTCATAAAACATAAACACACATTAGTCTTTCATATTTCTTTCGCCAAGAACATGAATCATTCCCACGCATAGACTATTGTGATGTCTTTTTCATCAACAGCATCCCTTGGAGAATTTTCGGGTTCATTTATGTTGCTCAGGCCGCAGAGCTCAATACGCTCCTTTTACGCAGTGGCCAGCTTCACTTCACCGTGTAGTCCTTTTCTACATGACTGTCTTTACTCTTTACGTGCACATAAGTGTTAGCTCATTGATAGGAATAAGACTAATGGCTTATTCACAACCTAGCATACAATCATCACACATAAAACTTTACTTGAAACATAAGACAAGCTTTCCTTAGAAATCACTCCATTTATAAACATTAACATATGAAAAACATTACAAATCAACAAGAAATTTAGAAGAAAACTTGAAAATCTTTTAACATTTTGGAAAGTCACTCACAAACTCTAAGTTCCCTTCTTCATAACACCTAACCCCCAAAACTTTCTTCTCGCCTAGTATTTCCTTTTTTTCAATAGAGTAACCTCTAAGAATTTCAACATCACCTTTTACTTACTACTTTCACCCCCTATTTATACTATTCCAAAGTTGGATTAGTCATTCATAATTTCCCTTAAGCTTGCCAACTCCTGCTTAAGTGCTAAATGTGTAAGATTAATATTTCTCATGACCATGCTTAGCTAACCTCTTACATGTAGCCCATTAAATAAGCTAAATTAAAAACTAATTATCAGTTTGTGTGGATTTGGCTATTTACACTTGAAGTCTAATGAGATTAGAAGATAAAGCAACTTGAGTAATTTTGTTGAAAATTACCTCGTGTTCAAACTTCTCTCTTCACATTGAAAACTTTCTAAATTGATCACTAAATTGGTTCCACAACCATGTTTTAAGCCTAGATGATAGTATAGAAGACTATGGAGGTGGTTCACAGCTTGTTTGTGAGTGATTTAAACATCAAATTTGTGACATCATAAGGTATGTTTTCTAAACTCAAATTTTTTTAGTTAAGTTAAAGCATGTTTAATTCTTTAAATTCGTGTAATTGGGGTGATATTAAATCTAATTACTTCCACTACGTGATTATTTTTATCTTTTCGAATAAATTCACTAGTTGCATTTGCAACTTCTCCTAAATACGATGTCATTCATTTTCAGGTACATATTGGTAGAAAACAAAAGCTAGTGTATGCGTGACTAAAATTTTCACATCTTCATCTTGATCAAACATATTTTATTAACTCTTTATTTTATCATTTCTTACAACCCAAATTTGGCTAATATTGTAAAAACGAGACGCAATCGGGACATGAATATCGAGAAATATAATATTAAAAATAAATAAAATATAATATGTAAATAAATAAATAAATAAGAAAATAGGAAAATTAAGAAAATGAAAATTCTCAAAATTTTCCACTTTCTCCAAGTTATTTGGAACTCCTCCAATATAAGTATATTTTTTAAAATCCACCAAATGCCACAATTCATAGGCAATTTGATAAGCATGAGTGAATTACATAGTCACTAATTGGATTGATATCTTCTAGACACATGGTATGGAAGTTGGATGTAGAAAGAAGTGGCATGTGCCTATGGAGCATACTAAGGGATATCCATATTAATAATATTTATAATAGCTAAAATTTGGTAAGACTATATTGTTACAACCCAACTAGATGACTAGACCTAGATGTGGTTGGCTTTTTTCCTTACTGGTTTAGAGTTTATTTTCAGTTAAAAGAAAAGAAACAAAAGGAGCAGAAGATGCAAACAACTAAGTTGGTTCCAAAATTATGAATCCAAAACAAAGTACTTTTGTACAATGAGATCTTTCCTTTGAACATTGGTCCAAAGCCACATTTTAAAGCTTTGATCGATCATGATCATGTGGGACAGGGAGCTCCTGTTGCGTCCCTTCTTAGTTATGGGAAGACATTACCACCACTGTGTTGCTTTATGTGCAGCCTTTTAGTTGTTAAAATGTTTCTCTACTGTTTTCTTTTTTCTTTCTGGAATTAGATGGATTTTCTCTCAGCTTCTTTTTATATCTATTAATGAAGCTTTTTTAACGTCGTATCTCTTTTTTTTTTTTTTTTTAAATAAAAGAAGTAAACTTCTTTTTCTTTTTCTTTTTTGAAGTTGATTATCTTTTTGTGTATAGGTGTGATCTCCACCGTAAATATAAACTATCACATTCTAATGATGGAGTTACATTTGAACACATTATCACGTGTGTTTGCCCTCATTGTAACTTTGTAGAGTAAAGTGGTTACACGATGAAGTGATCAGAAATATTCTTAAATGTATAGGACGTATACTGAACTAGATCATAGATATGAAACATCATGTTTACTGGTGGATATATGTAAGGGCCACCGAGAGCACGTGTCCCCCTCACATTATCGATTTTTGTATTTTAATATTAATTTTGAAGTTTCAGGTTACAACATATACTAAATAATGCTTTATTTTAAATAAATATTATTATAGTGTAGTGATTCTTCTCCACACTTATAATCATTAGGTTGTGGGTTTAAGTCATACATTTATAAATTTTAATATTTTAAAAAAAGTTAGGTGTTTATTATGACGTTATATTTAAATGGACAGTAATGTCATTTGACTAAGATCTCATAAATATATAATGCATTCAACAATTTAGTGGCTATGGATACAAAATAACAAGTATTTCAATTTTTTTTGTACAACCCCTATGGAGCGGGGATGGAACATTCGATCTCAAAAAACAATGCTAATACAACTAAATCAACATCAAATTAGCATCTAAGTTAGTATATAGTTTAACCAACTTACTTTTTATATTCGCATCCTATCCTATCTTACATAATAGTTTTTAAGTTTGAACCATTAATTCCAGCCACTTGCAAAATAAATAAATAGATTAGTGTAGTACAAGCACAAGGCATGGTGCTATGGTCCATACTCTCCATATAGCTCAAACTCCCATTAGTTTAAATATATAGATAGATATTCTCAATATTTATGTATGTGTATATATGTATATAGATATATATTTATATATGCATGTTTTCATATAAACTTAATATTCACAAGAAAATAATAAATATATTAATAAAAATTTGTCCGGTTCTGTGAACATAATTCAACTAACATAAAATATAATTTTGTTGTAAGAACATTAATCCCACCTCATATTAAACTTAAAATAATAAAAGTGTTGATTTTCTTCATTTTAATAAAAGAAAACATAAGTTAAAAGTTGTTTTTACACAAGTATATCATTTTTCTTACACTAATTTGGATGGATTTTGATTTTTTATTTCGAGTTCGGTAATTATGTTAATTGAATTATACTCATTTTGACATAATTGTATCATTTTATTTAACATAACATGCTAGCTACACATAAATGATTTGTTACATATAAATCTCTAAGGATACACGCATAGAGCCCAAACAAAGTATACAAGGGTGTGTTTAGAAGTGATAGTTGAGGTAATGATTTTAACCTAAAAAAATACAATTGTTTTGTAAAATAGATTTTTAACCAATCAAATTTATGTTTGGTATCAAACTCTTTTAAAAGTAATTTTAATATATTTAGAATTGATTTTCAATTATTTATGTTTAGTTCCAAAAGTTAAAAAACACAATTGTTTTGTAAATCGGTTCACTATTTTGCTATTTTTAAAAGTGTGCCTTAATAATTATATTATATATTTGAGAAATAATTCATTAACTAAATAATAAAGGTAAAGATCTTTTTTTTTTTTGGTTAAATTTTTATATATATGGTTGATATATGTTTATATATAAATATACAGAAAATTCTAAACATTTGTTTCTGTCTAATAGGGGTGTTCAAAATGAAGTTGAAAATCGAACCGAATCACTAACCGAACTGAAACTGAATCAAAATCGAGCCAAAACCGAATGCATACAGTTCGGTTCAATTTCTATTTAAAAAAACTACATAAAATTCAGTTCGGTTCGGTTTAAGATGTTAAGAATCGATTCTCAAACCGAACTGAATTACTTTATTTAAAAAAATTAAATATATAGATATATAAATAATATGTTAATAATAAGATTTTTTTTAGACTTCAAAGCGGGTATAAAGGCAAAAATCAAGGAAAGGAACAAGAAGGAGAAGAATGACATAATCAAAACGTAAAGGACAAGTTGTATTGACGAAGTTTGTATGACTGGACTTTTATTTATCTTATGTGGATTTTAAAACTTCTATGTTTTGATGGACTCTCAAATTTCAATGTTTGAAACATCTATGTCTGTAATTTTGAAATTTCTATGTTTGTAACTTTGTATAAGCGGTTCGATTTTGATTCGGTTTTATTTATGCCTATGTGATTCAGTATCCATTCGGTTTGACACAGATGAGCGGTTCGGTTCGGTTTCAAATAAGATTTTTTTTTCATTTTGCAGTTCGGTGCTGGTTTTGCTTCAAACTGAACCAAACCGAACCGCGAACACCCCTACAGTCTAATGTTGAATTTCCTTTTCTCTTGTAATATTATATTTTTTATTTGTCTTTATTTTTTCCGTGTTTATTTTTTTTTCTTATTTGATGTTGGTCTTTTTCTATATAAGAAGACTTTGTATTTAAGGTGGGTTTGGATTGCCTATGAAATAAAATATTTTTTAAAGAATACATTTTTCTAAAAATCTTTTTTATAAAATGAGTTTAAAATCTAAACACTTACCTATTTGGTTTGATATCTTTATAAATGTTTATATGCAAAATTGTATTTGGTTTGTCCTATACTAACAATATTTATACTTAGGTCAAATTACCATAAAAGACTATTAAACATTATGAACTAATTTCATAAAGAAATACACACATTTTGAATCATTTTTTTATAAATATATTTTAAAATCAATCGCAAGTTATCTTGAAATTATTAATTTTTAGTTACTTGAAACAGGACATTAATTTTATTAATTTTTTTGGACAATTCGATTTTTAGAAGCACAAATATCTTGAAATGTAAATACATAACCATAAAAAAATAATTGATTTCCAACAACGAAAAAACATAAATAAGAACAATAATTTTTCCAAGACAATATAATATCAACTAGACAATAAGGTGTGCAATTCGATCACGATCCTCATTCATCTTCATTTCATAAACTGAATGATCAAGTTATTTTAAACCAATGTCAAACACTTCAATTTATCTTAAAATAAATTATTTTAAAAATTAAACACTTCAGAAATCAATCCAAACACACCATTAGTTCAATATATATAAAATTAATATTAAACTCTTTTACTTTCCAATTTTAAGTTGGTGTCAGAGAAGGTTGTTGAAACAAACCCTAATTTTTTTAAACCCTAAAACCCTTACAGCCCGCTACCACCGAAGGGACTACTCTGATCAATCACCGTCGCCAACCACCACTTTTCGGACGCACCGATAGCTGCATTTCTTAATTTAATTATTTTGTTGTAAGTTCATGGTTTTTGTTTTGTCTTCGTCGTGGTCTTCATCGCTCGCTAGCCACGCTTCATCGGACAGTCCTAGAAGCAGCATTTTCTACTATAAATTTGTATTTTTAACCACAATTGCACAACCTTTAGCCACCTTCGCAACTCTAGACATCGAAATCAGTGACGCATCCTACTTCTAGACCAAATTGATAAGTAAATAATTGTTATTGATTAGCTGAAACATAGAACGAGTAACTTTCAAACTAAGCTTTCCAATAAACTTGAAGAGTTGCAAAGCTTGAAAACTACAAAAGTTATTTGGACCCCAAAGTTATAATAATCTAAAAATTCAAATTCGCTCACATTTTTAATGAATTATGTACTTATTTAATGTTATGTCTTTTCAGTAATTATAGTAATTGAAAGCGCATAAAATTAAATTGTGTGTCCTTTAACTTAATGTTTTTAATTGGGGCGCTTGCAAAAATAGCAAAACAAATTAAAATAATAGGGTACATGTTACAACATTTTCTAAATTGTAAAAATAGCAAATTTAAAAGCGGATAACCCTCTGATAGTCCTCTAATATAACCGTCTGATATCATTAATTACTTGTCATATTCGGAATATGCAAAAAAGATGTGCTATGAGTTGTTTTTCTCTAAAAAAATATATCATCTGATGCAATTTTCCTTTTTAATTAGTATAAATAGGAATGTAGTTTCCACATTTTGAGAGGAGAAGATCATTATTAAAAAGTTTGTGCTTAGTCAACCATTTTGGTGTTATCTTTTTCAAATCTTGCTTTAGATTTGATGTAAAAAATCAAACAATTCATTGGATTAGTCTTGTTCAAACTAATCCTAGAGTGAGTTGTCTTAGAATCAAAGTGTGACCATTATAGATTCTAGGTTTAATCTAAGTTTGCTTAGTTTCTTTGTGAGTTTTTGCAAGGATCTCAGAAGGACCCCTAGTACTTTTACATCTAACAAACATAGTAGGTGCTTGTCACAAACTTTCCTATTTTACAAGGACAGGGGGTTAGTTACAGTTGTCTTCTCTAGTCATAAACTTTCATACCCACATAATTGAGTGGGATTTTTCAACCTAAACTCGTCGAAATCACGCATAGACTGCGTTGCGTTCTTTGTCGCCCCCGCTGGAGTTGCACCGTAAATTTGTCTGAATCTCTAACTTTTAGGTTGTTTTGCTATTGAACTTAGGTGGTTTAGATTGGATGTGGTTCGATTTTAACTCCATGGAGCAAATTAATCAAACTCCACAACTATTATAACCCAATGCTCATCTGGTAAACTTTGTGTTTCCGTGGCACAAGTAGGTAACTACTCTCACGCCTTTTCCTCTAATAATTTATCTTTGTGGATTATCGATTTATGAGCCTCTAATAACTAGTTCATCTCAATCTATTTGATTTATATTCTATTTTTTATGAAAAAAAAAAAATTAGAGTTGTAGATGACAATTCATCTCTTCCCTTAAAGGAAAAGGAACCATTAATTGACTAATAAATTTTCTTTGCAGACAGTTCTCCATCTTCCTAAACTAGCATGTAACCTTCTGTCTGTTAGTAAATTTTATTGAGAATTTAATTATCGTGTCATCTTATTTTTATTCTCATTGTATTGTTTAGCATTGGAAATCGAGACATCAAATTGAGCATACCTAAGATGCTTGATGGTCTCTACTATTTTGATCAAGGTTTTTTAGCAATAAAATAACTCAGAGTCTTAGTAGTATTAGTTCTCTTTCTGTTCATGAACAAACCATGCTTTGATATCGTTGAATAGGAGAACTTTCATTTATCTTAAACATTTGTTTCTAAATTTGTTCAAAAGTATAGATTGTTCTTCTCTTCTATGTGAAAGTTGTATTTTTTTGAAAAAGAGTCATCAATCCACATGTTTTCCAAAACCCATACAAAGCCTTCAAACCGTTTTATCTCATTTCTATAGTGATGTTTCCAATCTCTAAAATTGAAACCATTATAATTATAGACTTTCTACATTATAGCCTAGCTAAATAGGTCTAATTATACTAAGTCTAACGTTACCATTTTTTCACTAATAGTCTAATAGATCACAATATTTCATAAAAATTGGGTCAAAATGTAATATACATCGCTTGCACATTTAATCTTATGGTTTTTAAAATAAATAAATAAAATGTCATATATGAAAAATAATTTAAACATTGAAAATTAAAGAAGCACCACAAAAGGAAATGTATGGAAAAAATAAAAGGGGAAATGTTGTAGAAAAAATATAAATCAAATCAAATAAAAAAATGAGAAATTTTCAAAAATAACAAATTTACAAAATATTTACAAGCTACAAATTCTATCACTGATAGTCATTGATATGTTATAGTAATAGAGAGATCATTGATATGCTAAAGTGATAGAGAGACTATGAGTGATATAATCCAAAATTTTGCTATAACTTGTAAATATTTTAATTTATTTTGCTATTTTAAAAAATATTTTTTAGAAAAAATACATCTAAATCAAATATTAACATAATACACATTCTAATAATGATAAATATTAATTACAATATATACCATATTAATTGCAGAAACGCATTTGATAATATTTAAAAATATTTGCAATTGAATCTTTAATATAATTAAATTGTAATAATCTAGAAACTTAATTAAGAGAAAATTACTATTAAGGTTAATTTTGTTATAGTTTTTTTTTTTTTTTAAATCTCATGGTCAAATATCACTATGACATTTATGAAATAAATATGGTTAATTTAACCATTAAATCTTGGTGAATGCTTTCAACTAAAATAGTCTAAATAGAAATCTCTATTTACACGTTGGACACAATATTATCATAATTTTACATAAATATTGAGCTCAAATAACTAAACTACCCATATGATATCCCAATTTGAAATATATATATATAATCTATTGTAATATTTTATTTCTTGTTTATTATTTATATTTTATTCCCTATTTATTTATAATTATATATACAGGTAAATATATAATCCAATCGTTGTACATTATTTAAAATATATACGGGTATTATTTTAAACATATGTATGCAGTCATCAAAAATTGATGTAATATAATTATACCATTATACAATATTTATTTAAAATATATGTGTATATATTGTCCTATTTTAACTAAAGTTAATTACTAACATAAATTAACTTTGAATATATGAAAACTAATGCAAAATGGATGTAATATAATGATTATAAATAAAAAAAATTAGTAAAGTATGTGGTATATATGAAAAACAATGCAGAACGAAAAAAAAAAAAGTATGTGATATATATACTTCATTTACTATAAATTTTCTTAATCGAAAAACTTCACTGGAAAATTTCACCATTATACTATAATTCACAATTTCGTAAATAAAATTAATAATATAAATTAAATATGCACTCATCGGAAAATTTGAAGAAGATAAACGGAATAAAAATGAATGGACGAAGAGAGAGTATATTGGAAGAAATTTTGACTAAAATCACCATTAAAAAAATAATTGAGGAAAATTTTGATCAAAATCTAACCATAATTGAATTAATTATATATCATATTTATATATGATATCTAATAAAATAATCTTAAAATTAAACGAAAATAAATATATTAAAGAGTTAATAGACTAAATATATTAAATGTGGAATAAAATATTTATGGGAATATATTATATATTTTTTTTAAAAATGTAATATTTAAAATTAATGTAAAGGAAAAAGGCAAATTTTGTTAATGAAAAAAGAAATTTAAGAAATTGGTGTAAAATCAAAACCAAGTTAAGATGTTTTCTTTAATCTTTCCTTATGGGAATCTTCAATGGGTTGTCATACCAACCCATTAGGCCATACCTAAACCTAAGCCCATGAGATAGGCTCAGGCCCAGGTCCAGGGAACGGTAAATTTCCACCTAGGCCCACTAACTTCAAATTTTATATTTTATAGTTAAATTATGTGGTATGCATCTAATTTTCAGAAAATAAAAAATACACTTATTATTTAAATATTTACACTTTTTGTTCTCCCCAATCTTCCTATTTTTACACTATTTTGTGGTTAATTTTGTCCAAATCAAACAAATTATAAATTTTCTAACTTTTTACCTAAATCTTATTGTTTACACAATTTTTGTTTTTATACAATTGTGTTCTTTCATCTCAATCATCCTTAACAATTGAAAAATTCTCTCCCAACCTCATCTTTAATTTCTTGATCCATTACTCCACTTAGACTGCAATCATTTCTTCATCACCAATTTCATTATATTCATCAAAGACTTATCGATCATCCATACCATTGATTGGATGTAATTAATTGTAACTCTTTGCTTGTTACAAATGATGAAAACAAGCTTTGAACTTACGTTGACTTTATCTAAAAAAATTAATTTAAAATGTTAATATGGATGTAATATTTCTAAAAAAAATTAACTTAAACACAAAATTATAAAAGTTTAAAAGTTAAATGATAGATCAGAACATTAAATAATTAAAATTTAAGGTTTGTTAGTTGACTAAACTTGGTTAGTTGGGTTTCTAATTTTTGTTATCCAATTTTTTTCCAACTGTCTTTTTTCATTATCATAGTCTTAGAGTGTTATTCGTTATTTTTCTTTTGCTAGATTTGTTAATTTTTTTTTTCTTTGATTTGATTTGGTTATATTAGATTTTGTGCTTAAATACTTTTTAATAAAATTGATTTTCAAGAGGAACATAGTTCCTTGTTTTCAAATTAAATAGACTAAGGATTTTAGATTACATTTTTTTTTTTTTTTGAAGTGAAACATATATACATTTATATATTTTCAATAATATTTTTAAAATATAAACCTTTGCCTACATGCTCTTTTAATTCGTGGGTCGAGCACAAAAATAACGTATTTTATAGTTGCATTTTTAAAAAAATGGTTTTGTTGAATAGGAAATTTTTAGACTAATTACAAATTGTCATATCATTTACTAAACTAATGATGAAAAGTACAAATAATTAAATTTGGGACTAAATAAAACAATTGACATGTGTCCTAAATTAAAATCGAAAACATAAATTGGTCAATTATGATAATGTCACATGTTTTCATCCTAACCATTGGATCAAGTTAATTATTTTTGTTCAATTTAATTATTTTGGTTCAATTAAATATTATTTACTTCGGTTAAATTCAATTGAGCCAAAAAAAAAAATAAGCTTAATTGAGCTCAATGACTAAATTTGACCTAAATCCATGTTGTTGAGCCCGTGGGTCTGATCCATAGACCAACCAGGCTCAAACTCATAAAGCCCACCAGAGAACTTTATAGATAGAGGAGTTCACCTCATTTGTAAAGGTTGGAAATATTTGACTCTAGAACGTCTAGTGAGAATTCTCCCAAGAGCTAGAAGACTTCCTACCTCCTGAAGTCGACCATCCTCGAAGATTGAAGCTCCTTTGAAGCTACAAGCTTTCTTCCAAGACTTCAACTTCCCTCGAAGATTGAAGCTTCTTTGAAGATACAAACTTTCTACCAAGACTTCAACTGTAAGAACATCACGTGTTCCATTTCCTCAAATCAAGCGTAAGCATCCAATCGAGAGAGAATAAGAGATCGAACCACAACGCATCAAATAAAAAAAAATACAACATCAACTTAAGTTCAACACCACGAACCAATTTTTTCTGGAAATCTCGTGTGAACAGGTTTTTTTTTCAAAAATATAACAAACGAGTAAAATATTTACATTGTATAGAACACTTTTGAAAACGAAAAAAATTCACAAGCCCACAATGTAAAATACCAAAATTACTCTAGTCAACATGCGATAAATCAGTCACTGCATGATTGGAAGCAAAAGATGTTATTTTTCTTAACCCTGAAGAAAGTTGTCACTGCATGCACGACCGAAGAGCCAAAACTTCCTCAGACCAATCCAACTGAGAAGCAACTCCAGGATCACAACACGTGAGCAGCGTCAAATTTTATTTGCGAAAATCTCATACTTAATGGATTTACTGACGAACTCAATGATTATTACAGTATACTATGTATACGACGAAGGAAGTTTGGGATGCGCAGCCAAAGAAGTACAACACTAAAGAAGGAGGATCCAAGAAGTATGCAATAAGTTGATACTTGCAGTAACGATGGTTGATGACATATCAATAGAAGATCAATCACATGAACTGCAGAAGTTTGCTCACGAAACAATTAGTGAAGATATGTTTTTGATGAGCAATTTCAAGTTGCTGTTATTATGGATAAGCTACATCCACTATGGGAGGACTTTAAAATAGCTTCAGGGATAAAACGAAGGAGTTTTCTCTGGAGAGCCTGATCACTCGGCTGTGAATTAAGGAGAAGACCCGCAAGCATGACCAGGAGGAGGAGGAGGTGCACACGATTCTCAAAAAGAAGTCCCCAGCCATTCTGAAACTAGAATTGAAGTCTAGAGGGAATAAGATGAAGGTTCATAACAAAGGTCCCAACATCCAGAAGAACTCTCAGAAATCCCAATCCAGAAGTACGATGCAAATTGTGTGTTGTAATTGTAATAAACCTGGACATATAGCTAGAAATTGTAGAAACAGAAATCGTCCTATTGCGCAGGCAAACCTGGTAGAAGAGGACTTAGTAGCTATGATCACAGAAAATAAATGTGATCGGGAGGTATGTAGATTGGTAGCTAGACACTAGTGCATCACACCATATCTGCCATGACCTTAGTTTATTTAGAAATTATAACAAAACTAAGGATAAAAATATTCTTCTGGGAGATCACCACACAACCAAAGTAGCTGGTATCAGGAAAGTGGAGTTGAAGTTCACCTCTAGCAAGACACTCATTCTGAAGGAAGTCCTGCAAACTCCTGAAATTTGGCAGAACCTGATCTCAGGATATCTCCTCAACAAGGCAGGCTTCATTCAAACTATAGGATTCGATCTCTTTACTTTAATGAAGAAAAATGTTTTGTGGGAAATGGATATGCAACAGATGGGATGTTCAAATTAATTCTTGATATGAATAAAAAAATATCTTATGCTTACATTGTTGGGATTTATGTCCTAAAACTCGTAGATTGTACGATGATCTAAATGAGCCAATAATGATACGTTTGATGAAAACGGTAAACATGTGCAGCGGAATTAGGATCAAAATTTACTCTAATTACAACTAAACACTTTAGTGGTAAACATGCATCACAACCCTAAAAAGAAACAAAATAGGGTTAATAGAAAAACTCACCCTTGATGCTTTTCTATTATCGCAATCTTCTCACTTGCTCTTCACGATCTCCTCACAAAATCAAAACCGGGACTACCACTAGTATTGCCCGCTAATCTCCGGACTTAGAACCGAGTTGTGGGACTCGAACGGTAGAGAAAATAGAGAGAGAGAGAGAGATGGATTTAGGAGGAAGAATTTGTGGAGAGAACTTTTGGAGAGTAAAAAGAAAATTGGTTTGATTTTGCAATTCCAAATTACAAAATCAATTTTTCAACAAAAAAAACAACCAACACTTTTTATTTCCAATTCATTCCTTTTATAAGCAAACTACATGTAAAATTTTCATGTAGTGAGCTTCCACTCTCCAGTCTCACATGCATGAAGCCATTTGTTATTTACATGCAATATTCTTCCAATGGTAAAATGGTAATTTGACATTTAAAAAGTCAAAAGTCAACATTTTGACTTTTTACCATTTTATCCCTCTTGACTAATTTCAATCTCCCGAGTATGAATCCGCATTCATTTTTTCAAAATTCAAATCATATTTGAATATAAAGTCGGTCAAAGTTTGATTTTTCAAAGTCAAAAGTCAACATTTTGACTTTTTACATCTTTGACCTTTTTCATTAATTTCGAGCTTTCAAATATGATTCCATATTGATATTTAAATCATATTTAACATGAAGCTCTACTTAAGTTATAACCGATGACTATATTAAATGTATTTATCGGTTTCTCTCTCTATACCTATTTTGAACAATTCAAATTATTTTATCATAATGTTCTAAGTTGATTCTTTATGAGCTAATGGGGGAACCTAATGGACCTATAGATCATGGACTCCAACGATCTGAGATTAACTGGCTAAACTCTTTAGACCGAGTTAATCAACCTTCGTTAACTAACAGGTCATTCCACTAGAGTCCCGTAGTTGCACTCCCCTCACTATAGATATATTTGTGTTCATGTGATATGACCATGATAAGTAAGTTAATCCTTCACAAGTTGTTCATAATTTCGGCTGGGTCAAAGTACCGTTTTACCCCCAAGATTATATCTTTTTTTCCTTAAGTCCCATTGATCCACTATTGAACAATTGGTTTAAGGTCCAACCTTTAAACTGAATCCCTCTCGGGCCAATGAGAGGGTGGGGCCCCTTGTTCAAAACTTGGATTCAGTCCTCAAGGGAACAACCTATCTACTAACCCTAGAGTGGGTAGGAGTGAATTCCGTCTTGCACCCTATGTCCCTAGCTATCCACCCGATCTTACCCCTGAAATGGAAGGTTTATTAGGTCAGCGCCATTGAGTTTCCCTCACCTATACAGATCTAAGGATAATTTCGTGTGAACAGAAGTTCATAGTTAGCTCAGGATTAAGATTAAGTTACATTGGATATCTATAAACGAAGTAGTCAGTTTTACAAAGTTAACAGTGTTATAACTTAAAAGCGACTATCTCATGGTTCCAATCTTATGTAAACTCTTTACATAGGATGCCTCCACTTCCATGTCTCTACATGAACGATTTAGGATCACATCGTTTGTACTAACTACAAAGTAAGTTGCATCAATAGTATCTCCCGAATAAGGCACCCAACCGTATTCGTATACTATAGACTATTTAGGCTATTTACTCGAACTTGATCCACGTTTATGTCTCTACATAAAGTTCAAGTTTACATAACAATAGCCTAGGGACCTTAGTTTATTGGCTTTAAAATTATACTATTAATAACGACTTATTGAATAGAATATGATTACAAACTACGAGTTTTAGGACATAAATTCCAACAACGTTCCATGTAAATTTTTTTTCCAACTTCTTAATTCCTCCCCCTAATGTTGGAAAATTTGTCTCATTAAAATGACAATCAACAAATCGTTGAGTAAACACATCACCCGTTAGAGGTTCAAGATATTTAATAATTGATGGGAAATCAAATCCAACATATATTCTTACCCTCCTTTAAGGAGTCATCTTAGTACGTTGTGGTGGAGCAATTAGAACATATACTGCACATCGAAAAATTCTTAAATGATAAATATTTGGCTCACCGCCATATGTTAATTGTAATGGCAAGTACTTGTGATAAGTTGTTGGCCTAATATGCACAAGTGACGCAGCATGCAAAATAGCATGTTCCCATATAGATGTAGGGAGTTTAGCTCTCATAAGCAAGGGTCTAGCAATTAATTGCAAACGTTTTATAAATGATTATCTTAAACCATTTTGTGAATGAACATGGACTACATGATGTTCAACACCGATCCCAATAGACATACAATAATTATCAAATGTTTTGGATGTAAATTTACCATCATTCTCAAGTCGAATTTTCTTAATTGTATAATCAGAAAACTATGTTCTTAGCTTAATTATTTGAGCAAGTAATTTGCAAATGCAAGATTTTGACTTGATAATAAGCACACATGCGACCATCTGTTGGATGCGAAAAATACTTAAATGGTCCACTTTGTGGGTAATCAATCCACAAATATCACCATGAATTCGTTCCAAAAATGTAGGTGATTTGATTTTCACTTTAGCTCGTGATAAACTAATTATTAATATCCCTTGAAAGCAAGCATCACATGATAATTCATTAGATTAGATTGAAGAATCTTTTGGTTCTTCAATGGATATTCATGTGAATTTTCAATAATTATTTTTATCATTATGGATCCTAGATGACTCAATCGATTGTGCCAAATTGCAAATATGTCTGAATTCATGAACTTCAGGTTTATTGTTGCATATGTTTCAATTACTCGTATATGAGTATAATATAATCCAGAAGATAAAGCGGACAACCTTTCTAATATATGTTTTTCATTTGAGACATTAGATATAATATAAAAATATTCTATTCCATTCTTTTTATCAATCTCAATATGATAACCATTGCAATGTGTATCTTTAAAACTCAATAGATTTCTCTTTGATTGACTAGAGAACAATGTATTATCAATTGTGAATTTTGTTTCTCTAGGTAAAACAATATTTGTTTTTCCAAACCCTTCAATTAGGTTTGCAGATCCTAATATTGTATTGACTTTTGCTTCCAGCATTGTCAGTTTGGAAAAAGATTTTTTACTTGTCAGTATTGTGTGTGTAGTTGCATTATCTGCCAGACATATAACTTCATTGCTCATTTATAGGTTATTCAATATAAGAAAATTATTCATGCTTCTTCATTAAACAAAATAACTATAATCAGAAAAATTTAGAATATATATAAAATGAGAGATAAAAAAAACATTGATTATTAATTCATAAATAAAAAACACTTTTTATCAAATATGTCAATCTCTTTAGGAGATTCAAAATTTTACTTGATAGGCCAAATATATTACCAGTTTGATATGCAAAATCTGCTTCCACATTTTTCTCTTTTTCTTGTGGAGCTTTTCTTTGTATGATCATCATTTTTGTGGTTCTTTTGAGATTTGAATGATTATAACGACCAACCACAAAAAATAATTATTTCTTATAACAATCGTCAAATTCACAACATTCACTTCAAGGAATGTGATTGTTCCAGTTGGTCGAGATTGATTATTTTCATCTAGCGCTATTTAAATTTACAATATTCACTTTAGGAAAATGTTGTTTCTTTAGTCGACTGATGTTTATTATCTTTTTTAACCAATAACTCGTTATTTCATTCAACCACAAGAAGAAATTAAGATAATATTCTTCAAAATATTTCTCTCGATATTGCTATTGCAGGAGCATTTCGAAATATAGAATAATTACTTTCCAATGATCATATTCTTAATGACATTTTATTGTATCAAACTTTCGTTATAAATAATTATTACAATTATAATCAAATAATAGAAATATAATGTATATCAAACGCAAAATAATATTTATTTTATTAATTATAACGAGTAGAAAAAAATCGACATACCTTCAGGACGACCGGGAGAGACGACCTACCTTTGGCGGAGGAGACGATCAGAGCTCGTGCTGATAATGTACTGTGAAAACAGAGCCTAACTGAAATATGAACATCGCGAAACTATAATATCAAAGTAATAAAATAATAAAATATATAATATAATATAAATACGTAAAGAAATGAAATAAATTAAGAAAATTTATTTCTCGTCCATTTTCTCCTTCTTTCATGGAATTCTCACCAATATTGTTCATATTTACAAATCCACCAAATGTCACTATATAGACAATTTGACAAGCGTAAGGTGGGTTACATGACCAGTAAAGATAAGTCTTTCATAGACACATGGTATGAATGTTAGATGATTGATGAAAAGACATAAGATTATATGGCCACTGAACACACCAATAGACATCTACGTTATTATATTTGATTGAGTTGTGTTTGAATAAAAATAAAAGGATACGTGAAAATCATTCTCTCCTCTTTAGTGCATTTAAATAATCACAAATTTTATAAAGAAGTAAGGAGGAGAAAAATAAATATAAAAATTGTTGAATGCAAGTAACCAATGAAATGTATGCTTAAATAATATGAATACATAGGACCTTAGTTTATTATAAATCGTAATCGAAGATGACGAATTCTTTGGTTTTTGTGCATTTTGACCATTTCTACTACGAAAAAATTGGCACCCACTCATCCAATTCCAATATATTTTTTATATTTTCCCAATTTTTCAACATACGTAATAAATAAATAAAATTAAAATGGTCATCGTCAAAGTTTTTCTTTTTCAAGGAGTACGGTTGGAGAATACATTTGAAATTCAAACTTCTCTTTATTTTTTCTCTAGGAAAAAATGTGTTTTTGATTGTTTTGTGTTCTTAGGAGAACTCTTTTTGTTGGTGTTTGCAATGGGGCGAATGGGGGTTGTCCATTGTTTGGTGCGTATTGCCTTGTCGGTTGGGGTTTGTATGAGTTTTTTTTCTAGATCTTCTTCGAAGTCCGTGTTGTACCCAAGAAGCCATTTTTAGGCGTTTGACTTTGGTTAGTTCTCTTTGAATGTATATCCATTTTTTAAAAAAAATATATTTAATTATCATGTTTCAAAATGTTACACATTTAGTTTTTAAGTTTTGATTTTTGTTTGAATTTAGTCTCCAAGTATCAAAATGTTATAATTTTACTCTTAAAATTTAAATTTTATTTCAATTTGGTTCATGAATTTAAAAATTTTACATTTTTAATCTCATTCACCCGTTAAATACTTTTTTGCTACAAACATTGATGTCAATACATTTTTAATCTCATTCACTCATTAATGGAATTTAATTCATTTAATTGTGCCGGAAAATAAGTATTCAGATGTTAAAAATATAAATAATAAAATTGTAATGATTTGAAATTAAGGGATTGAAATGAAATAAAACTAAAAAAACAAAGTGTAGGCTAAATAGAAATAAGAGCAAAAAGAACTAAAAAGGACCAAAATGTATTTTTCTTTTAACTATGATAATATTTATTTATTTGCTATTATTATTGTTATTATTATATTTATATTATTAATAGAGCTGAACCACGAAGTTGACTTTCTATTGCTTGTTAGCAACAAAAAAATGTGCAATTGACTTGTACAAATTTGCTTTGATAATGATTTTAATTTTAATAGCATGTTTTTTTATATATAAATAATAAAGAAAAACGAGTTACTTGTTTGTTTTTTTGTTCTAATTCATTTTCAAAACGACATTTGTATATTTTGTTTCCAAATTTTAGATGAACAAAACTTATGGTTTCTTTCCTTTTCTTTTCTTTTATTTTTCCCAAAAATAATTTATGGGTTTGTCTAATGAATTTATTCAATAAACTTTCTAATTTTTAAAATTGAACTTATGTCTAATGAAATTTAAAAATTAAAAAGTTTATGGAATACAAAATTGGGAGTTCCAAAAACTTAATACAATTTACATTTTAAAAGTTTATGGAACAAAATTAAATACTAAACTTGCAATTTAATCCTAAAAAAATATTTATTGTTCATTTAAATGTGTTGTCATTGGTAATAGTAGACATTGGACAACAAGAAAAGGAAATAATTTAAAAGAATTACTTCCAAAAGGACCTTTTAAATCTTAGCACTATGCCAAGTGGACATTTTAATAATCAAAATGACTTTAACGAATTATTGGGAAAGAGTATGGGTTGATAATTTTAAGTTAAAATATTATTTTGATATTTATGTATTTTTAAATGTTTAGTTACCTCAAGTTAATTATTTTGACTGAAAGGGTTTAAATAATTATTATGCAAAGAAACAAAATATGTAAATATAATTTTAAATTTTAAAGTAAAAATACTAATAAAAATATAAAAGAATGACAAATTTACAATAAATTAGTAGTAGGAACTAAAATTAAGATACATTGAAAGTTAAATATTTGTTACTAAGTATGAAGAGGACCAAAACAAATATTTTAACCATAATTTTATCATGGGTTTTATTTTATTTTGTTTTTCGCATTAAAATTAGTATGCAAATTAGTTGGAATGAATTAGTTCCACAAGAAAACTTATTTGCTTAATTATGCCCAAACATCACAACAAGAAAATTGTTTTCTAACTTTATTCACTTATCAAATGGTTGAATTACTCATGAACTAATTTAAGGTTTTAATAGAAACCATTTTAATTTCTATTGAATTATTATTTTAAACGAAAAAATTAGTAAAAATATTTACAACTATAATAAAATGCATAATTTTTAGAAATTTAGGTGTCATAAGAAACACGTAAGTCTCTAACCTAGCTTAAGGCATCTCGATTAATTTCGTGAGACAACCTACCTGACTCTATAACATTTAGGAGGTATTTAAGTCAAGGAGTTGGTTAGTATAATCCTAGCTTAGGTTATTATAATTGGGTTATAATAACTTGTATTTGGGTGTAGATTATATTAATTTGGATCAAAACAGTACGTGTTTGAGGTGTTATGAATGTAAAATAATAAAAACTATTGCAAATAGTAAATGATGTAGCAAATGAGAGTTTTGGAATAGTGTTGATTGTAGTTAAATGTGGAGTAGAAATAATACATATTTAGTGTGGCAAAAGAGTCATTATTATATTCTTAGATAAATTTTGCTCCAAAAGTATCTTATATGTCAAGAAAACTCGTAAGAAATTAATTTTTTAAAAAAGAAAAAGCTAGTTTTTGAAAGAAATTTTTTTTTTCTAGAATTGGGGTAAGAATGTATGATAATAAAAGGAGGGAGAATATAGTTAATTTAAAAATAAAAAATAAAAAAGAGTTACCAAATGGATGAAGATAATTAGGGGAAGGAGAGGTTTGAGATAGAAGTAGATGAAGGGAAAGGAAGAAACGTGAAGAACAAGTGGATTGGAGGGGCACATGGAATTGGAATAGCAACGCCTAACAAAGTCAAGATAATGTGAAAGGGTAAAGGAAAGAGAGAGGAATTTGATGTGATGTCTAAACTTTAATTTATATCCAATTCTATTCGGAACATTACCACATTAAATAATAGCATTATTATTCATTTCTTTTTCTACTTAATATTTGTTACCCTATAATTACAATTTCACTAATGGGTTAAAAACTTTATTTGTAATTTATAAAATAAAATTTTAAATTTCTAATACTAAAATAATAATAATAATAATAAAGATTAGACGAGGTTAAGTTTCAAAATGAACATTTTAATCTTCAAGATTTGAGAAATAGTTATAAATAGTCCCTAAAATTACTTAAATCGTTAGTTGACTAATGAAAACATGACGTGGCTGTTAAATATGATTACTCAACTTGTTAATTTGACAAAAAGTGTTTTAATAGACATTAACTTCAAACTTTTAAAATCAAAAGTACATTTTGCCCAAAAATAATGAAACTTATTGTTAGGATTTGTGCCCTAAAACCATTAGGTGATTAATTATGCAATATTAATTTATCCATCGACAAGAAAAATTCGAGTTTATTATAGTCTTGAACAATATGTAATTGACATACAAATGGGAACATGTTCAAGAAATAACCTAAAGATCTATAGTATATAGATAAAGTTGGGAGTCAGATCATTATAGCATTTTGGATACAACTTATTTTATAATAGTAACAAGTCTTTTTAAAACTTGTTAATTGATGAGGTTAATATTTCATAGAATGATCATTTGTGACTCGATCTCAATTCTAAATGTTTTATAAACTCCTGATTGTGAGATAGGTTTTTTATAATACAGAGAATAAAATTATTTGAATTAAATAAATAATCTATCTGAAAGGATCCATAGAATTAATTGATCTAAATTCAATACACTTTTACATATTTTTAAATAAAATTTGTGTTAAAAGTATAAATTTTAAAATATAAAAACTAAATTAAAACAAAACTTATATTCGATAAGTAATAGACATTTTGAAACTTAATTATTGACTAAATTAAAATTAAACTAAAAACTTATAAATTAAAATTAAAACCAAAAAATTAAATTTACTGTTAGGCAATTTTTCAAAATTGCTCCAAAATATGATTTTAATTTGTGTTCAAAATCAATTTTAACGATCTGAATTGCATTTGGGAATGGAAAAATTTTTAATTAATTTTTAGTGATCAAAGATGGGTTCTTGAGTTGATTTTGAACATAACAACTACTTTTTAAAAATATGTTTTCTTGGGGAAAAATCTCCTACCAATACAAACATGAAATATGCATAAAAGTAACAGAGAAATCAAACTAAAGCAATAAAACTGAGATATAAAAATTAGCGTCGAAAAACAACAAAACTAAAATTACACTTTACAAAAATTATTATAGTCACACAGAAATCTATCTCCAACTTCAAACATCAGAGCACTCTTTTAAAACATTATACCACCCCAATTAGTATACCAAATTTAAAATGCTTTGAATTGCGATCATTATAAACCACCCATACACTTTTTACAATGCTTACATCTAAGAGCTTATCGTTTCTCTAAACCTTTTAGTCGTTGGACAATAATAGTTATAATATTTTGTCAAAATCCAATAAATTTAACAATTTTGAAATCATCTTCAAACATGCACTTAATTACGATAACACCTATAAAACTTTTACCAATTACGATGATATATTGTTACAAAATTTTAAATAACTCAAACTACAAGTTGATAGTTTTTTTTAAGGGCACATGAAGGAAGTGTAATTTTCAGCCTAAAAGTGTGGAGCTATGAAGGGATATAGAAAGAGAAATATGGATTGGAATTTGGATAGGGTAGGAAGTGATTGTGAAAGTCCAAGTTGGAGTAGAACTGACACCGTATGGATCAATCTTCATCTTGAATCTTCGATCTCGAACCACTCCAATCTTTTTATCTTTGACATAATGTTGGAGTGTAATCAAAGTTCCATATTGATTACATTAGGAGATGATCTTGATTACATAATTAAGTAAAAACTACAATTTCCAATGGTATAAAAATTTCACTGAATAAAAACAAAGATACGAGGGAAGGTTATGTCTAAAATGAACTGTGTACATAATCAAATATATGTTAGTGATATATTGATATTATTGTGATCGTATTTTAATAATTTATGTATTTCTATATAATATAAGTCAATGTAATTTAATTTTTATTAAATTTAATTATTGGAAAAAAAATAATAAACTTATTGAATAAAGAATGAAAATGAGATTAACGATGGTTTAAAGAGAACCTAATTCAAATATTCCTTTTCTGAAATATTGATTTCCAAATGGATTGTTGGTCCTACAAATTAACTTTATTATTCTACTTTAGTGAACATCTTCAATCATAATAATTTGTTCCTTTTCTCATTGATTCCATTTTGTTCTGTTGAAGTAAATACTAAAAATGTAAATCTTCAATTTGGAATCAAATATTCTCCTAGCATATTAGTTTTTAAAAAATTAACAACTTTATATAATAATAATACATAAATTTTTTTTATATATATAATAGATCTATAAACATGTTAAAATATTGAATAGATCCATGATTCATAAAATAAAATATTCAAAATATAAAGACCAAGGGTTAGAGGTTAAATTAAAAAAATTTGAAAGTCAAGAATGAGCATAAACTCATTGTTGTTCCTTTTGATACTACCTTTTCCTTTATGATACCCATTTCCCACTCTGTTTTGAAAATTGGTCCATAGTATATTATCTGTCATTAATGTTCTTTAATAGTTACACAATACAAAATAATGACTTCAGTACATTTCTTTATGTTCACTTTGCATTATTGGTATGACTTTTTATTTTATAATTCATCATGTGATAAATACATTCCATTAAACTAAACGTATACTACTATTAATTATATATGGATCAAAATCCCCAATCTTAGAAACTATTAAATTTCTAGGTTAAATTACTTTTTAAGTTTGGTGCCTACTTCTAGGTATAATGTTAAATCTCTCATTTTGGAAAGAAAAACATATATAATAAATGGAAAAAAAAAAAAAAAATTTGATCTTTAAACTTTCATCAAAACAACAATGTAGTTTTGGTACATTGATTTTGTAACAATTTAGT
Source organism: Cucumis hystrix (assembly GCA_025688845.1). Classification (NCBI taxonomy): domain Eukaryota; kingdom Viridiplantae; phylum Streptophyta; class Magnoliopsida; order Cucurbitales; family Cucurbitaceae; genus Cucumis; species Cucumis hystrix. The sequence goes on from CM046884.1 coordinate 23,993,949, forward strand.
CTATGCATTTTTAATTTTGTAACAATTTAGTCTCAACTTTAATATATGACTTTTTAGTTTTTGTGTACTTTTAAATTGGTAACAATTTAGTCTCTAAAATTTTAAAAAATCTTCATCAAAATTGAATGTCAAATTTTACTATTTCATGATATAGACTTTTGTATTTTGTAATATACATTTAAAATTTTAATTAGTTTATTTAGGCAAACAATTTCACTAAACCATAACAATAATTTAAATATGAACTAAATCATTACAAATTTTAGAATACACGTGTGTACATATAACTACAAATTGAAAAATAGTAAAAGCTTATGAGACTTATCCAACACTACATGATTTGTGATTTCAACAAGAATTCAAAGGTTAGCCAACCTAATTATAGACAAAATAAAAGAACATAGTGTTGTAATTGGCCTACATGCCCTTAACAAATCCCACAACCCACAACCCCCAACACTTGCATTATTATTCAACTAAACCCAACTCATATCCAAATCTATATACCCATTTATCTATATAAATTAAAGAAAAATAGAAAAATATTTATAAATATAGTATAAATATAGTATAATAGTATATTGTGATTTATAATATTTTGTTATATTTTAAAGAAAATACTTAAATTAAAATTCATATTAATTATTGGGTATCCTAATAATATGGTTTATTTGTATACTTATTTATTACATTAATAACCATAGGTATTAAGAAGAAGAATATTATGAAGAGGTCCTTCCAAAAAGTAAAGAAAAGTTAGAAAAGGAAAAAAATGATTAACGTGTGAAAGCGATGGTTCGACTTGGTCCACAACCCACGGAAATTTATCTTTCCCAATTTGCCCCTTCCGTCCCCTTGACGTGTCCTGCAGTCCAAACTTCCCTAGCCACAATAAATTTTTTAATTCCTAAATTGGCCCTCTCTTCCTTATTCTTTTTTCTATTTCCAAAAAGAAAAAGAAGTTAAAAATGATCACTCAATATTGTAAACTTAAATTTATGTTATGATTTTTATTCTTTTAACCCCTAATTTAATTTATGTACGTTGGTTTCTTTTATATTTTGAAATATATACTTGTTTTTCTTACTTTCAATTTCGTAGATAAATAGATAAGTAAATTAGAGTGATTATCAAAGTTAAGCTAAAAGAAATCGATAGAGTTGATGACAGTGATCAAATATGATCATCGATGATCGACGGTAGTGATCATCAAATATGATAGTTGGAGTCATGATAATCTAATACTAATGAAGTAGATGATTTTTTAAGCATTTTGAAATTTTAAGAATTATACAAAATAGAGAAATAATAACAATTAAGAAGTTCTTCTTTTAATGTATTTACAAAAAGAATTATACAAAATAAATAAAGTTGATTCCAACCGTTTATCTTAAACCAACCTTATTTACAAACATTTTCTTTTCAAAATCCAGGTTGAATGAAATTTAAAAACAATTAGTTTTTAAATCAAACATTTTAAAATATATATATTTACATCAACTAAAAGGTTAAAGATTAATTTTCATAAATATAACAATTGACAAAATATTTACGATCCGTGTAACAAAATGAAAAAGTCTATGAAACTGGCTATTTTTTTAAAATATTCTAAGTTTGCCCTTCATTTTCATCGTCTTTCTTTCTCTTCTTTTTATGCGATTTTTTTTCTTTTCATGGTTTTTTTTCTTCTTATTTTTTTTTCATCGTTTTTTTCTCTTATTATGCAGTTTTTCTCTTATTTATTTTTAATTGTTATTTGGTTCAATATCGTATATCAAATATAAAATATCTATTTTTTTATTTTTTTTTATTTGGTTGTTCCTAATGTTAAAAATCATGAAAAAAAATCGTTGGAATATTGGATAGTCAAATGTAAAGTATCGTTTACCCGTCAAATATAAATGTACCAAATCTAAACAATCGTTTTCTAAATCTAAACGATCGTTTTCCAAATATAAACGAGTAGCAAAAATCTTGAAACAAATTGTTGAGATTTAACAACCCAAATTTAAACAATTGTGTACCAACGTTTATTAAAAAAATTGTTTAGATTTAGATTTGATCGTTCAAATCTAAACAATCATGTAGAAAAAATAACTAAATCTAAATGATCGATTTTCAAATACTAAACGATCAATCGTTTCTCAAATATATTATCCGTTGGATGTCAATTAATTGATGTAATTTTAAATTTTTTTATCATGAACTTGTAAGTTTTTTTCGTTTTCAAAATTGTTATACGTTGTAATTAATCAATATATTTTTTAAATTTTCGATCGTGAGTATTTGAGTTTCTTTCGGTTTTTAAAATGGTTAAACATCTCATTGTTTTGTTATATTTTTGAAAACACTCCAAACTAAAAGGTGTAAAAAGATAAATTAAAAGTGGAGAGAATTAAAAGTTTGAGAGTAAATTTAGAAGATGTTTGAATTGATTTCATAATGGGTTGTAATAACTTCACCTATAAATGTTGAACACATATGAAAACGTTGATGATTAAAGCCAAAAGAAGAATCCCTAAAGTTTTTATCTTGCAATGCGGCACGTGTCTACACATGCACCAAAGTGAGGAGAGAGAAACTTTATTGAGTTTTTTTTTATAAAAGAAATAAAAAATCATGTGTTTTACTTTGGCAGTCATTCATTTCATTGCTTGTCTAAGAAAGAGAGATCAATTTCCACTTATTATCCAAATAAAATAAAATTTCACAAAGTTAAAAAAATAATAATAATAAATATATATATATATATATATATATATATATATATTTGGCGTAATGTTTTGAATGCAATTAAGTTAATACTTATGCGTTAATTTATTTGAAGAAATTGAAAAACAAAAAGCAGTCCAGCCGTCAGAAATAGACAAAAACAGGAAAGCAAAAAGAAACAATTAAGTTATATTTGTATTCATATACATATAGCTTTGGTTTTATCATACAAAATTATGGATCCGTCTTTCTAGCTCCTCCTCGTTTCCTTTTTCTTTCTCTCTTTCCCCAATTTGGTAGAACCTCCTCCCACTCTCCCCTTCCGTTTTTCCACCAAACCCAAAAACTTCCCCTCTTTTCCAATCACTATACTAACTTTCTATCAAAACTAATTTAATCAGATCAACATTATACGATAAAGGAAGGTACTACAACAACATTACTTCAATTTTCTAAAATTCAAGAATGGCACAAGGTAACTTTTTGGATATAAAAATTGTACTTAAACCAATTATGGTATTACAACGACACACCAAGTAACTCTTCGAATCTTAACACCTAAATCAATTACTCCTCCACTAAAATGACAAGTCCAAATCCCAATAAACTCCACTAAAGATCATAAAAACACCACTTATTGATGTACTAACTGAGTTGATGCTACGACAATGCAAACTTCACAAGATCAATATATAGATTCATACACTTAGAAACATCCAAACACGACCACCATACAATCAAACTATATCTATAATCAATTCCAAATAGCAAGTCAAACAATGAAAGATTGTAATGTCCACAAACATTACTTCAAAATCAAAGAAGCTTAGACCAAGCCATCCATAATACCTGCCCCACAACTCCACTTCTTGCCCCCTCTTTTTTTTTTTAAATACCCTTAAATTATCTATAGTCTTAAATGAATTACTTAAAGAAAAAAAGAAAGAAAGAAAGAAAGAAAAGCTATTGTCGCTTCGATTACATCACCTTCTCCTATGTCCTATTTATAAATCCCTTTCACTTCTCATTTACCTTTGTAGTCCTCCTCCTCCTCCTCTTCTTCTTCTTCTTTTGTTCACCTTCTTCCACATACAAAAAAGTAAAAGATATGTCTTCGATGATGAACTCACAAGGAATGGCTCTGGCCACCGCCATGGCTGCCGTCTCCGGCACCGTTATTCTTCTCTCTTTTTGCATCCAAAAAACCATCCCAATCCATCAATTCTCATCTCCAACTCTCCGTTCTTGTTTTCCCTCCGGTATGAATTAAACAAACCTCTTCTAATTTCATTAATTTCTTCTTCTTTTTTTATTATCTCAATTTCTCTAATTAATTAATTAGTTACTTAATTAATCAATTCCTTTATTTCAGAGTCCAGCAAGAAAAAGAAGAAACAGAATAATCAGAAGAAAAGGGTTCATTTTGCAAAGGACGTCGTGGATCCAATTGGTAACGGCGAGGATTTTCGAAGACAACACGAAATCGCATATAGCAACAATTATTCCTCCTCTTCGCCGTCGCAAAACCCCCCAACAGCAGCGGCAGACCCAAGAATGCCGGCGAACAGAGTGGCACTTTACAACGGGATTATGAGAGATCGTGTTGTTCACCGATACGCTTACTCTTGTTGAAAATATTTTTCTGTACAAAATTCAAGTTGATTTCTGGCTTCTGGGTGTTTGGCCAAATATTGTAAATACCATTTTTCTGTAGAAATTGAAGTGCTTTCCTCCTTTTATTTATTTATTTTTTTTAGAAATTATGAATGAAGAATTGGGGGTTTATTTATTTAATGTTGACCGACAATAATAGGAGCTTGGTTTGGTTGAGGAAGCAACTGTAAGGCAACGGTAACGGCTTTTTTGGGGGTAGAGAGGAAGGTGGTGTTGTCAACCAAAAAAGAAAGGAAGAATTACAATTGAAATTTTTAAATATTTAATAGGATGAGTGTGAGTGGGAAGTTAGGAAGATGGATGAGGAGGTTTCTAGGATGCTTCGTTTTTTTTGGTATTTTGGTATTTTGGTAGCCCATACAATACACCCAAAACGCTTATAATATAATCAAACACTGCTTCACTTGTATTTTATAATATTTACTTCGTTAATAAAATGAGTATGTATTATTTGTCGTCTCTAAAGTCTCAATAATTGACCTGCTCAGTAGGTGGTTGGTGGGTTTCTAAGTTTTGCTTCCCCCAATTTAAACCTACCCCTTTCCTGCCGCTTTTTTTATTACTCTCTTTCTTCTCAGATTTACCGTTAGTATATACGAATAGTAACCATTGATGTCCTCTTACTCATCGCTTCTCTCTCCACTGTCTTCTTTTTTTTCAATTGTTTGGCATTTGTTTTAACTTAATTTATCATAATACTACTGAATTCAGCTAACGTATTATAAAAAGGGAGTTTTTATTTTAGTATTATGTGAGATTTTGTGGGATTTTAATCATCTTTTAATTTTTAATTTGAAGTTTTGGTTCTTAACAAAGTCAATCAAACAAGAGAAAAATGTAGTTTTGGGGGGAAGGGGCCATGTGAGGGTGCTGCAATTTCCATGATCGATTTGAAAATGGGGACACAATATATATGCCCAAATTATTATTGTTATTAAACAAATAAATAAAAGCATAAAGACCAAGAGAGATCATTTTTGTTTTTCTTTTTCATTCTAATAATTAACATGTATGTTGTGTATTATATATATGCATTCAAAAGCTGGATTATAAATAAATAGGGTACATTTTTCATGTGAGAGTGAATGTTGGATGTTTTGAAGTGAGTGAATTGAATAAGACAAAAAAAGGAAAAAAAAAAAAAGGTAATTTTTGCAATTTGCTTCTGAAAAGAGCACTTTAATCCTCTTGGAAGTTTCAGGTGTCAGAGTGATGCGACTTTGGTTTGAATTTTGGTTTAGGCATTCACATCCTTCCATCTTATTTATTTGAAATAAATAATTGAGACGAGAAGATATAAAAAAATCCTACTTTTATAAATTTCATTTTTGTTTTTGTTAAATACAGAAGCTATGTCGACACTATGACACTACTAATAAAATCATACTTAACATTTAATTTTGTTCAATCAAAATATTAAGGTAGAAGTAAGAATTTAGTATAGCTCCAATTTTATCAAATTATAAAAGTTAAATTCTAATTTTTCGAAATCAACCTAGTTTATTAACTTTTTTTTAGTACTAAGTTAAGAGTTTATTCTATTATTATTATTATAGTAATACATTTTTTTAGCCAGTATATTTTGGTATTTCAACTTTTAAAATGTTTAGTCTAATATAGACGTAGTTTATTAATTTTTTTTTTTGATTTTTTTATTAGATTTTATTTTTTAATAAAGTGTTTGTGAAGGTAATTTTATAAAAATATGGTTAGTTTACCAAATATTTAGCAAAATATCGTAGTTTCAAAAATATTTATTGAAATATCGTAGTTTCAAAAATATTTATTGAAATATCGTAGATATGTACTCTCTCCAATATCTTGGTTCAACCTAAGTTTTCTGAACCCAAGACATAGGAGAGAGAATGACAATGTTCTCTTCACCAAAATACTTTTCTCTTCTTCTTATTTTCTCTCCAAGGTCGGGTTTTCAATCCATGACGACTTTGCCTTTATATATATATATATATATATATATATATATTTAAAGATTTAAATTTAACTAATTATATAATTGGATTTTTTTTTCTTTTTAAATCAAACCATATTGAAATTTCAATTATATTTTATCTTTCATTCATTTGTCACGAATTTTATAAAAATTTATAATTATAAAAATATGATTGTTGAACAGTTTTTTTAATAATGACCTGTAATTGAAAAAAAAAATGTAAATTAAAATATCTTTTAATAACCAAATTACATTTATTTAAAAGATAAAATAAAATAAACTTCTTCCACACAACCTAGACATTATCGATTTTGAGCTAGTTGACTTTGAACTCTTGTGTTGTTTTGGCTCCTCTTGATTCTCTGGTTCTTGTTGGTACTCTTGTTGATCTGAAACCTGTGCAGGTGCTCTATAGTACAAATATTCGGACCCCTGAATCATTATATCACTCTAAGGATAGACAGACTCGTTGACCGACATCCATGTATGAAGACGATAGACAATCCCTTAATCATAATATCACTTCAAGGATAATGGGTATTGCCGACGCAATAGTATGTCAGAAAAATGAAAAAAAACGTTGGCAAAAGTTCTCTTGACGTCAGAAATAACCCCGTCAGCCAGAACGTCGTAAGTAAAACGTCAAGAGAACTTTGGCCGACGCGCTAAAGGAACGACGTCGGGCGTGTATTATCCCCAACGTCGTTGATGCTGACGTAAAGATTACGTCGGCAATGGGATAAGCCCAACATCACCTCCTCACGTCATATAATGATGTCCCGACACGACGTCGGAACAAGGTTTCTCTGATGTCATGGAAAGGACTTCGAGGGAAAACCCTTATGTCGACGTATTATATGCTTCGAGATAAATTTTTATATATTTTTTTTATATATTTTTTAAGATTATTTTTATTGTTATATTTTTTTTTTTGTTATCGTGAGTAATAAGTTTTCGGTTCCACTTTGAAAGGAAACAATTAAAATTTATAAAAAATTTACAATTTATATAATAAAAATTACAATTACGAAATTGGATTGCGTAAGTTGATGATCCAGTTAGTAGATGATTGTTTGCCTGTCTAAGTTGTAGAGTTGTTGTGGGCAATCGTTCCCAAAGCCCATATTTGAAGAAGTATCAACGGATCAACAATTTTACGAACATCTAGCTTCGATGTTGTGCATAAAAATTTAATTTATCTTCAATTTTAAAAGTCTTATCTTTAAGATTTTTTTTTTATAGTTATATATATCTAATTTTAAAACTTAATATCAAGGTCTCCTTCTAGCATTTATATGTTTTTTAATATACAAGCCAAAAATATGATAGATTTAATAGTATAACTCTTACAACTTAATATCATAACAATAAAATCATAGATCCACTACTACCATGTAAAACCTTAAATAATGTCGTAATATGCATTTAACATAATTTTAATATCAAAATGAAATCATAGATCTACTAATAATATGCTTCTAATTAATAATTTTCTTATCATAACATTATAGATCAATATTAAATGAAAAGAAATTTACAAATTGAATAAAGATTATACTTTTTTCTCAAATTAACGATGATTCTTCTTCTTCTTTTTTTTATTAATCCAACCCAATATAACTATTAAAAAATATTTATTATTTAGAATTATTTTTCTTAACATATTTATTATTTTATTCTTCATTTTTCAATTTCTCTTTTTAATCTTTACCTGAAGAGAAATTAAAGTATTAAAACAAATTTATTATTTTAATCTTTACAAAAAGAGAGTTTTCAAACCTATTTTGAAAATTTTTAAAACCCATTTATTATTTTATTCTTCATTTTCCATCCCAAATATGCCCGTAAAAGAAAAATAAATTTGTTTATGTAATTGGTTGTCTCGGTTTAATTTATTTTTCAGGTAATTTTTTATTATTTTATTATTCAGAAAGTAGAGAAAGAGGGAGAAGGAAGAAGTTATTATTATTTGTTGGGATCTATGTCTCGTTTTGAACACCAGACATCTATTTTTTAAAAATTGGTCGGATCTTCAACATCCAACCTATTTAAATATATACAATATTAAACTAAATATTTTTCTAACTATAATAAATCTTCGACTATGATATTTAAATAACTAAATATTTTTTATCTCTTAAATTAATGTAATTTGTTTATTAGAAAATATTTTAATTTATATTTAATTTTTTTATTACATATCATTATTAATAATTAAAAAATACATCATATTTTTAATAATTAAAAATACAATTATAAATTTTCATACAAATATAAATTTACATAAATGTTCATACAATTATAAATTTAGAGAGAAAAGAGAAAAGAGAAAGGAGAGAGAAAACAAAATACTCTTAAAATTATTAAAAACTATAATATTATAATAAATATTTTTAAAATTACAATAAATCTCTAAATATTTAAATTAGACGTGGGTTTGTGAATGCTGCTGCACCACCGGCCTAAGTTTTTCTTCTTTAAATATGTTTATAGATTAGTATTAAAACAATTTTGATATATGTGACATTATGATTAAAGTGGTCACTTTAAACAAGATTTGGATGGTAATAATAATAACAAATAATATATATAACATGTTAACACAAATACTTGGTAAAACTTAAACACCTGTAATGGTTATGATAAGGAGCATTGGATTCATCGACCCAAATACAACCACAAAAGTGAGAAGACCCTTGATTCTCTAGCTAGTCGAAGAAGGCTACTTAGCTAAGAAATGGAGCACTTGGTTTGGGTTTGGGTTGGTTTGGTTAACATGATGGGAAGAATATAAGTAAGGTTGATTGTGACCAATAATAAATTAAGAGAAAAGTTAAATGTATTTTTGTTAATAAAAAGAAATGTTGGGAGAGGGAAAGTTGGAGTTGGGGCCAATAATTGTAGAAGGTCGGTGGCCATAGCTTCAAACAAATATTAGGTGAATTAAGAAATCTCTCTTTATGTAATTGGTTGTCTCGGTTGTGTTTGACTTTCATGTATCAATAATTTATGACTTAATACTCATTTTATATATATGTGGCATCAATTATTTGTGTTTCAACTAACATGCAATTTAACTTATATATATTTTTAGAATATATATAGTGTTGTAATTAGTATATGCTTGTGTGGCGTTCACATAGCCGCCACACAAAGCTTTCGAAAAAAAAAATTTGTTGGACGAATTGAACTTGTGTTTACGTAGACATATGTGTTCAGTTGTTCGATCTCTTCTTTTTTAAATGTGCATGTAGAAAACATGTTCTTAAAGTTGAAATATGAAAATAATTTTTTAGAATCCTATGCAATTTTATATTTATGAATCTAAAATAAAGGGAGGTTTCTCTATTTATATAGTTGTAGATGGTAATGTGGTTTGGACTTCGATGATATTTGAGCCAAAATAGCCTATTTGTTTTAGCTTTCAATTGATCATGAACCAAAGTATTATGATCCAATTAGTGCTTTATTTTACTTAGTGGTACTGACAAAGATACATGGCATTATCCAAATCTATCAATTTTTGTCTTTTGTTTAATTTGGCAGAGATATATTAGCTTTTAATTTGTCCTAATTTTACTATTAATTTGATAAATAACATGACGATTTATGATTGGTAAAAAAATTTCATCCACACGAGATTAAGACATTTAATATAGAACCATAGCTGTTTACCGTTTGGTAAAGAAGTTGAAAACAAATTAAAATTAAAAACAAAAGGATTAAATGAAAGCAAAATTGTATGTTTTAGATATATGTTTGACAACATAATTCAGAAACTAGATTCTAATTTAAAAACAATTGCTAACTAGTTGCGATTATCCAATAAATATTAGTTGTGAATACACTATAATTAATTAATGTATACACATATGTTTTTTGTTTGAAAAATTATAAAATTATTATTATGTAATATTATATAATTTATAGGATAAATTGAACTTCTTGCCTCATGTTAAAATTTAGGTCATATGGTTTATAATTAGAATTTACTCCTATGATTTGTTAAAAATTTCATAAATAATCTATATAGTAGGGAAGGGATAATCTCCGCAAGAACATATATAAAGTTATATCAAATCATAGGAATTAAATCTAAATTATAAATTAAAATCATATAGACTAATTTTTAACTTTAATTTATTCGCATCATAGGGACCAACTTAGGAATCAACATAAATATTTATAATACATTACATAATACATATTTATTTCTAAATGTTTTTATCTTTATTTAATATCATTCTACAATTTAAATTTCAAAATCAAAATTTAGATACAATAAATCAAACACACAAATGTCTTTTTATTTCTTCAGAATTTAGGTTGTTTGCCAAATACATGTTCACTTAACTTAATGAATATAAAAACATAAGACATAATCTAGATTACTAATGAAAAAAAGTCATTAATTTTTAAACTCTTTTGAAAAATAGAACAAAGCGACAAAATATTCACATCATATAGAACAATTTCGAAAACAGAAAAAACTCACAAGCTCACAATGGAAAATTTCAAAAATGTCCCGTAATTAATTAACATGTAATATATTTGGAAAACGATCGTTTAGATTTGGCACACATCGTTTAATTTAACTGTTTAAGTTTGGTCCTTTAAATTTTGGTAGCCAAATCTATACGATTTTTTTCAAAATTTTTTTTTTGTATGCGATCGTTTAGATTTGATCGTTCAAATTTGGATAGCTAAATCTAAACGATTTTTTTCAAGATTTTTTTGGTACAAGATTGTTTAGATTTGGCACATGATCGTTTAATTTAACTGTTTAAGTTTAGTCGTTTAAATTTTGGTAGCCAAATTTATACGATTTTTTTCAAGATTTTTTTGTATGCAATCGTTTAGATTTGATACACGATCATGAGTAGCCAAATCTCAACAATTTTTTAAAAAGATTTTTTTGGTACACGATCGTTTATATTTGAAACACGGTCGTTTAGATTTGGTTATTTTTGTACATCGTCATTTACATTTAAAAAAAATAATAAAAATTTTACCGAAGAAAGAAAAAAATGATGACAAGGAAAAGAAAAAAAATTACAGAAGAAGAGAAAAAGACAATGGGAAGGAAAAGAAAAGACAAATGGAAATATTTTTAAAAAATGTAGAAAAAGAGAAAAAGACGATGAAAAGAAAAGTGATCACAGAAAAGGAAAAAAAAGATCGCATAAGAGAAGAAAAAACGATGATATGGAAGAATAAACCTATAATATATATAGATAAAGTAACAAAAAGAAAATATTAGAAATCCAGTCGAGGATAAGCACACGATGAGATATCTTTCCTGTCACTAGTTCGGGGACCTATTTAGTGTCCCCAGTTTGACCCCGTCCTCAATCGAATTGGGGATTCTCTGCCATGATCGAGGGAGGTTCGGTGGGGTCTGACCCTACATGAGTTTTTCCCATTCTATTCACATGCATTAGTAACAAATTATAAGAAAAATACATTTTCAATTTGAAGATAAAAATTTGGACAGATTAATTGCTTGACCCAAAAATATAATTTGATGAAGGAAGGAAAATTTAATGTTACATCATTAGATAATAAACTTGCGTAAATGATGGATTATTATTAAGATATAAATCACGCTATCTTTCCATGCAACAATCACAAATAACTTTTGGTGGAGGAAAAATCCATTCTAAGTGCAATAACATCATATAACCATAGAAACCAATTTGAAATTAAATTAAAGAAAAAAGGTTGTCTAATTTTATATTATATTTCGTCACATTACCGTCCAATTTCCAATTTCCATATGACATATTCATTAATTAAAAAAAGAAGAAGAAGAAACAAATAAAGGCACATGGAATAGTAAAAAGTGAAGATTAAAGAAAAATAAAATAAAAAAGGTAGGAGGCATAAGAATGTGAAGTGGAGTATGAGGAGATTAGCATTGATCGTATAAAGTACACTTTAGAAAGCAAAACTACTTTATATTTACCTATGAAATTCTCCAATTACATCATTTCTCAATGACTTCATACTCATTTATCTTTTTGACCTCTTTTAAATAAACCCAAATAATTGATTCTTCACCTATACACAAAAAAAGAACTCCCACCCCTATATTTATATAATATTAGAATAGCTTTGATTTTAAAAACATTCCTAAAAAAATAGATGACATAATCCATAGAGATAACTTTTATTAAATTCAAGAAACAAATCACTAACGATCATCAAATAAAGCTTACGATATGAAATCGACAAATAACGAAAATAAAAAAAGCATAATAATAGAGAATTGACACACATAATGTTCAGCTGAGTTCACATGCAAATGAAGAAAATAATTTTATTAGAAACATAAATATCAAAACACACGTAAAGATGCTCTTCTAAGATTATAAAGTTTATATAGTGAAATTCTCTAAAGTTAGGGTCAAAATTGCAAATAACACAAATATAACAAGATATGATAAATTCAACTAGATGATAGGATGTTGCCCTCAAACCCCACTAAGGCACAACACTCTTATACTCCAGTCGTTAATCTAACCAGACATCTAAATCTTCATACTTGATTGTTTAGAGCACCATATATTAGATTCAAGAGATTATAACCGTCTTAACAATGTATTTAAGCTGAATTTGAAGAAAAGTTAATATAAATAAAAAGTATGATGTGTGAGTTTGATAAATTATATATTTGTAGTGATGTTTAAGCTTGGCATTTTAGGTGGGAGGGTGGGTGGCATTATTTTCAATGGCTAAAACTTTGGTCAAGAATTGGTTACACTCCACCCTAGAAAAAGAAGTGCTTTTTGTTTATATTTATTGGATAAACTTTAACTTAGGGATTAATTAATTAATTAATTCCTAATTTCATCATTGTTGGAATCTCTCTTAACATTGTCTCTCTGTTCATCACTTACTTAATAAACAAATAATTTACCTTGGAAATTAAAAGATAAAAAAAATCAACATCATTGATTTACCCCCACGTAATGTTGATGCAATTTTTCCATTCATCTTTGCTTCTCAAACTTGTCTTCCCAATTGTTTATAATTTTGTGTTTAAAATAAAATAAAACAACACTTTTTTTTTATCTCAACATAATGAGTAACGATATGTCTTATAAAGATGATATTGTTTTCTTTTTTTAAATCAACTTGTTTTTAATGAAATGGTTTGTCGTTATATATATATATATACTAAAAACAGTGAAGCAACATTGTTTGAAGCACTTACTAAAAGTTTGTGAAGTAGGTTATTATAATGCACTTCATGTTTAAGGCATCGAATATAGCAATGATGTGTACGACTATTTATAAAAATTTTAAAAAATATAATTTAAAATCTATTTGTATCAATTTAAAATTCAATCTAATAATTATATCAATTTAGATAATGAACTTTCATAAGTATATCAATTTAAACACTGAACTTAAATAATTGTATAAATTTAAATCCTCTATTATGTTGTATTTGAATACACTTATAAAAATTAAGGTTATAAATTGATAAATTTATGAAAATTTAAAGTTTACATTGATATAGTTATAAAAGTTCTTAATTTAAATTGATACAACTGTTAGTTTAAATTTTAAATTGATACAGCTTCAAAGTTCAAGATTTAAATTAATACAATTATTAGTTTGTGGTTTAAACAAGTTCAGAGGTATAAAAAGGACATTTGCCTTAAAAACTATAATTAAAATATAATAAATACCGATTCACAACCTTACTTATTTCAAACAAAAATAGTTTACAACCCAAACACAAATTATTGTAATCTAGGCTAAAGCTGCGTCTCCCCTGAACACGCTAAATAATGTTACTCATTGACGGTAATAATCACATCCTTTAAAAGGTTAAAAAGTTTGAGGGTAATAAAAGAGAATTATTGGATAATTAGTATATTTTAGTTCATATGTAGTTTAATTCTTAATTAGTTAATTATGTAATTTTGTTGTAAGGCTATAAGTAGCCAAATTAGAGTTGTTATTTGGGAGCTTTTCATAATCTTTTTGAGATTTTCAAAATAATTTTCCTTTAAACAATTTAGCTTGTACGAGATAAACATGAGATTATATACACAAACCTCACAATACTATGACGTCTTTCCATTCTCAACTAATCTCCTCAAAGTAAATACAAAAACCTAAGGTCCCATTTAAATATGGCACAATTTTAAAAATACAAAATATAAAAAATAGAATATTTGAAAAAATATTTTATTTTTAAAAAAATCAAGTGAAATTAAATTTCAGTATAAATAGTTTGTCACAATACTTTCACACACACATATATTTTTTATATTATCCATTTTCACCCATGATTTAAAAAACTAAACAAATTTTTGAGAACTGATTTTGTTTTCAAAGAAGCTGGTTTTTTATTTTTATAATCGGAGAGAAAATTGAAGTACTTCTTGAAAACTGAAAACTAAAAACAAGATGGATATCAATAGGATCTATCTTGGTGTGTTGATTGAATATGGGCCGTAATGGGCCGACCTACTTTAGAACTGGCCCATTAATTAAGAGCCTTGAATATGAATTAGATGGATATGGAAGAACAAAGTTCCATAATCCATACTTTGTTTAGTCCTTCGTCTCAGCTGCTGACCGTCACTCTCGATCCGAGAGTATTTGCTAAGAAATCATTCACTTTTTCACCTAAGCTTTGCATCAACGGTACTTACTCAACACCCTCTTCCTGTTTTTTTGTTTTTCTTTTTTCTTGTTAAATTTCGCTTTCAATTTACTTTAGGGTTTTAGGGTTTTGTTGCGATTTCTGTTTTTGCCAGTTTTTTTTTTTTTTTTTTTTTTTTTTTCCTTTATGCAATGGTTGATTTGTTTCGATTAATCTTCTCTGAGTTTTTTTATTTTGAGTGATTGAGGAAGAATTTATTATTGGGTTAATCAAGTAAAAGTCTAGTGTTCTTAATCATAAAACGGAACTTCGATAATGAGATTGTTAGGGGGAGCTCATTGGATCTTTGCAAAATCCCATTCGTTTCACTTAATGAGATGAATAGTTGTTATTTCATCACATTTGTTTTCTGGGATTTCAATTCAAGTACTGGAGGACAGAGCTTTGCCTTGTAGATCCATGAATTAACCAATTTTTTTTACTGGAATTTTCAGTGTATCCTTATTATTTTC
This sequence comes from Cucumis hystrix, assembly GCA_025688845.1. Taxonomy (NCBI): domain Eukaryota; kingdom Viridiplantae; phylum Streptophyta; class Magnoliopsida; order Cucurbitales; family Cucurbitaceae; genus Cucumis; species Cucumis hystrix. Next base: position 24,009,421 of record CM046884.1, read on the forward strand.
CTTTATTGGAGTATCGCTTGATTTGCTTGCTTTTATTTTCCTCCAGCCATGAAAGTCCGTTCTTCGGTGAAAAAGATGTGCGAATTTTGTAGGACAGTGAAGCGTAAAGGCAGGGTATATATATACTGCTCATCTAATCCCAAACACAAGCAACGCCAGGGCCTGTCTACATTTGCAAGTGAAGGTCCTTCTCCTTCCTTGTAAGTGCTTAACAACTTTCCTTTGATATACAGTGTTCGTTATTGTTCTTTGAAAGCTTACTTTATCCATAATTAGGCCAAGGACTCCCAAGCTATTTCTCAAGGGGTATTTCATGAAAGTAGTTTGAGTTTATGTAAAACCAAAGAGGACAGGATTCTTACATATAAAATTGTCAAAAAAAAAAAAAAAAAAAAAAGCCCGAGGCTGAGTGCTTCCTTCTTGAGTTAGGGATGGCGTGGTATTCCACAGGGAGATGTTTTTTTTTCTTCAAATTGTGGTGCACTCTCAGTTGCATTGGGCTTAACATTATCACTTTCCGGTGAGGGCTTCAATGGCCGCTTTACTGCCCTAGCTTTTGCAGTCAAAGCGAGGGGTTTTGCCCAACATTAGAAATAAATACATATAAAATTGTAAAACTTTTGTGAATGAAGGGTTGATTCCTGGAAACTGGTTCTTCAAATTTGGCACTTACAAGTTTTCTTCCAGTTCCATCCTCTACAATGCAGCTGAAGTTTGTTTTTGGGATTGTTGGAAGTTGTTTTGTTATCATGAATAATATGCTCAGTTCACTTCTTGTTCACATATCCATATATGGTATGCAAGTTTATACTTGGGATTAATTTGTTAGGATACTTCCTAACTAGAATAGTATTTGAGTATATCGAAATATAAAGATGAAGAAATACAAGGTAAACTAAAACCAAGTTCAAGGTATTTGGGAACCTCAAACTAACTCAAAACTTAAACCACTCAACTAATGCATACCTTTACTCATTCACGCTTCATTAATTTATAACAAGATTCAGTAGCTAGCTAACTTTCTATCTAATTATCCGTTTATCCTTGTACCCCTTGTCTAATCTCATGATTGTTGTAGCTAAATGCATTAAACGTGGCCTGTTTTCTCAGTTTCTCAAGAACCGAGGTGAAGCAAGAGATTCTTCCCAGTCAAAGCGTGCGAACAGGGCTGGCTTCTCTCATCCCCCAAAAGAACGAGCCATCAATGTTGCTTGGTTGGAGAATGGGTCTGGCTTCAATCCTGTTGAAGAAACAGAATTAGCTTAGTAGTAAACAAAAAGGAAGAAAGAATAATAGTTATTGGTTTCTCTTTGACCTCTGGTTGGCAATACCAGTATTTTCAACTACGATTCTGCTCCTAAAAAGAAATAAGCACTGCTGCTCTGAGTTTTGTTCTGTTTGGGTTGGTTTTGATATTTAGAATTGGAGGAAGTGAAGGTGTTACATTGAATATCATAATTGTGTTTATTGCTTGGTTGTTGTTTTACTGATCTGCTAGCCATTTATAATGTTGTGATTTTCAATCCTTAATTTTCTTCCAAGTTATTCTGAAATCCTCAAATATATAATTAGTTAAATTGTATGCTAACAAGTTGGGAAAGTTCAAATGCTGTTTAAGTCTCAGTTTTCGAATCCATTTCAACTAGATAAAATACTATAATAATGCATTTTTTAAAACTTATTATCAAAATAGTGTTGTTTTGAAACCTTTTACCAAAATATGGTTGATTTTCACATGTTTACTCGTCTTATTTAAATTAAAAAAAAAAGATAGAGTGTGCCCTATTACCTTTTTTTTTTCTCACTCTATTTTCTTTCAAACCTTTTTTTTTTCTATCATATTGTTCCAAAATTTATATACCAAATCTTATTTCTTTTTTAATTTTCTTAACATTGCGTTATCTTTACCAAATCTTATATTAAAACCAAATCTTATATTAAAATTATCAATTTTTTCGCTCAATTTCTTTTTTAATTACATTAATTTTCAAATGGTTTTATCAATTAAGAATTATCTAAATAGATTTTACAAATGATTTTTGCATTTTTGTATTTCGCTAATTTTTTAAAATATTTTACTAATTTTTTAAATATTTGATAAATTTCAAATTATAATGGTTTTAAACTTATCATCTTTACGTTTTTAAGTTTAAATTTTAAAAATTTAGATTTTTTGTATTTTTATTATCTGATTTAGTTTGAATTTAAAAAATTTAGATATTTTGTAAATCATACTAAAAAACAACCTCATGTGCCAATACGATAAAGACGCAAAACAAAAGTTAGACTAATTTGATATAATCTTCTAAGGTTTCTTTATTTGTTTAATTTCTTTTGTTTTTGTTTTTTTTTTTTTTTTGCAATTTACTATTATAATGTTTACATTAAATTGGTCTAATTTTTATAGTAACATTGTTGCAAATAACATTTGTATGAACTTAAATCTCAATTATATATCAAGGTTTGGCACAAGTTCCAAATGAGAAATCTTCCTCTAACATATTGAATTATTATTAAGAAATTGGTAGTTAATTTCCAAAAAATAATTTTTTTAACTGATAATTAATTTATTTTGATGGATAATTATGATGATGATGGTTACAATGCAATTTTAATGTCATTATAATTCATGTTTATGTTAATTTATTAATTATACAGTGCTTATATCTGACTAATATTTTAATTTTTTACGCAGTGATGTTTAGTAATCTTCAACCATTACAAAAGAAAAAATAGATAATGAAGTAAAAAATTAATAAATACTGTCAATAATAAAAAATATTAGAAAAAAGAACCATGATTATGAGTTTTTTTTCTTTTGAAATATGATGATTACGTTTTAAAAAAATTTCAAATTTTTTCACCTACAATGAAAAAATGATAAAATTGGATATAGTTTTATTCGAATTTTTCAAAATTTATGTTTGACATAATTATAAATTTTTTTTTTACAAATACAATGATAAGTTTCAATTTCAAATAATATAAATAAATGATTCTCGTATGTTTTAAAATTTATTAAAATTATACCTATAACAATAGAGTTATTAAATTGAATAATATATTATTAACTAACTATAAATTTATTTGCGATTTTAAAAGATTCTATCCTCCAATTTTGAAATTTGAATCCTTTAAAATTTTACTATTAAAAAAATAGCATTAACACAGTTCATAAAATTCAAGACTAAAAATAGAAACGATTGTGAATCATTTAACATATGTTCTCTAAATATATTATCTAACATCTTGAAATATTATGAAGGTGTTGATGAGATTTACAACTAAGCAAAAAGTAGAAACTTTCTTTTTTTCATTACTTCTTTAGAATATGACCAAGCAAAAATAATAATTAAATAAAAAAACACTTTGTTCGCACGAGATTTTCAGAGAAATTTGGTTCGTGGAGTTGAACTTGAGTTGATGTTGTATTTTTGTTGATTTGATGCGATGTGGTTCGATTTCTAGAATTTGATCATCTGATTCTCTCTCGATTGGATGCTTACGCTTAATTTGAGGAAGCGGAGCACATGAGGAAGCAGAGCACATGCGATTGGATGCTTACGCTTAATTTGAGGAAGCGGAGCGTTCTTGAAGTTGGAGTCTTGGAAGAAAGCTTGTAGAAGTTGGAGTCTTGGAGGAAAACATGTGACATCATTAGAATTGGTACATCTATGTTTTCAATTTTTAATTTGGGGCACATGTCAGTCCCAAATTCAATTATTTGCGCTTTTCATTATTAATTGAATAAATGATGTGATAATTTGTGATTGGTCTCAAAATTTCTTATTCAACACACTTACTTAATAGTTTTTCCATAAGAAAAACATTTACTTATAAAAAATCATTTAACATAGGTTCTCTAAATATATTATAGTTTTTTTCATTACTGGTTGAATTAAAAAAATATTTTGTATTTTTTTAATTGTTTTAACTAGAGCTGTGAATTGGTTGTCATGTTTTCCAGTTTGTTAGGTTGGCAACCCGAATAATTAATGCTCATTTCTATTTTTTTCATACAGATTTAAACATTTCTGATTTTATTATATGTAATTTTTGTGATTAATAGATCATATATATTTTTCAGTGGTTCGATCTATTTTAATTTTAATTTATAATTTTTATAATTTTAGATTGTGCTTTAGAGTTTAATTTATATTATTAGTTAAGTATGATGGATAGATTTGTTTAATAAAAACAAATAGACACATTTATATTATGCTTAGAGTTTAATTTATATTTGTTTAATAAAAATAAACAAATAAATATTGACTGGGTCTTCACAAACATCGAATTTGTTTGGTCCGTAAGTACTATATTAGCACATATATTCTTCTTGTTATTTGTTATATCATAGTCAAGAAATTTAAATACTATGTTCGATATTTGTCTATATTTATCTAGTTTTATAAGATTTTGTAAATTTAATGGATTGTTTTTAAAATATAATTTAGATAGAAAATATATTAAGGGTAAATTACTAGAGTTTTTAGAAAAAAACAAAAAAAAAACTATTTATATTCCTAAAAAACAAAATTTGTATCTCCTTAATTTTTCAAATAAATCTATTTTTAAAAAAATATTTTGCTAATTTTTTAAATATTTGATAAATTTCAAATTTTAACTGTTTTAAGTTTTAAATTATAAATGAAATAATAAATGTTGTTTAGATTTAGTTTGAATTTTTAAAACTCTGATCTTTTAATTTTTATTATCTAATTTATATTTTTAAAAATATATATTTTTTATACCGTTAGTATTTCATATCTTTATCTTTTAAGTACTATAGTTTATGTGATTATAATTTAAATATAACTAATATACTAATAATATTTTAATTAAATTTGGTAACAAAAAAATTGTAACTAATTTTATCAACAAAATATTTAGTACACATTGATTTTTATTTCATTGAATGAAAATTGTTAAATTATTGTATTAGATATTCTGTTTCATCTTTTAATTATTTTTCAATAAAAAATACTTACTATAAATTTATGCCATACAATTAATACAAAACCAATAGATTACACGATAAATATTCATAAAATAGAAAATTAACATAGACATAAATTTAAAAATTAAAGAAAAAGGTAGAACAAAATTTCATCAATTTAAAAATACAATGAATATACATTTTCAATAAGTTTCAATAACAATAAAATTAATTTAAAATAAATAATTTTTTTGAATAGAGACAGAAAAATAAATGGACGCTTAAATTAAAAAAATAGAATTTAATTTTGTTACAAAAAATAAAAATTTCCTCTTTACTTTGAAGTCAGTTAGGTAGTTGCAATATAAAAATTACAATGATCCAAAAGCTTTCATTCTCAGAGATCAAAGTTAAATTTAAACACTCAGTAGTTTTAAATATAGTATAGCTAAATAGTAGAGTAGGAGGAAAGTAAAAACAAAAGTTTAAGAGTTTTGATGTTCAAAAATGGTAAACTTAGAAAATTTTGTTACATATAATAAAACAATTTGTAATTCTCTTTGAGTTGAATTTGTAGATTGTGTTTTACATTATAAGTACTCAGGCAAGATCAAACCACTAATTTAAGTAAAACTACACCCCTAATTTATAGGTATCAAAAGGTTAGAGGCGCAACTGGGAAACAAAAATCAACCTAACTTTCATCCTTATACTTTTAAAACAGTAATTATATTTTATGCATTAAACTAACTTCAGATTCACAGTTCAATCATATTTTAGACGATAAAATAGATCTATTATTTATTCAAAAGTTGGAAGATTTGGTATCACTAATTCTAAAGTTGAAGATTTGGTCTCCTACTTTTGAAAAGAAAAAGAAAAAAAAAAACAAAAAAAAAAGAGTCCATGACATAAAATGCTTTGAATGAATATAAATGAAGCTCTAAGCAGTAGATAAAAAAACAAATCACTATTTTTGCTGCCAATAATGGGAAGCAGTGACTAGTGGGGGCCAAAGCCACACAAAAAGGGTGTATAAACCACTACCAAAAATCCACCAATTGAACTATCCATACTACCCGAACACAAATTCATTACTCCCAATTGATACTTTGATACCAATCTCTTTTCTTCCCTAAATTTCTACGAAACCCACCAATTTTCTTTTATGCTATTAGGTTGATTCTCAATTCCCACTCAAAAAGAAAAAAAAGAAAAAAAAGAAAAAAAAAAAAGCTTTCCCCTTTTTCCCTCATCTAACTTTCAATTTTTCTTGCCCCAAAGTCCACTCTATCTCTTTCCAATTTCAATTACTGGGTTTTGGTTTTCCCCTCAATCCATGTTCTTCTCTGCGCTTTTGGCTTAATTTCAACCATGGTGATGCTCAATAGTTCTTTCGCTGCTTGGATCAGCCGCTTGTTTGCTTGCATGGGGTAAGTTCTTTTATCTTCCTTAACAATCATTCGATTGGGTTTTCGGAAACACTTATTATATTTGCTCTTAATGGAATTCTGTGATGACCCTTTTCTGTTAGCTTTCTAATTGATTTTGTTTTCTGACTTACTGAGCAGTGAACAATACCAAGGTTTTTACTGTTAGAACTGTAATGTTGAGTTGAAATGTAAAAAGGGGTTTGGGGGAAAGTGTGGGATTTCTTGTTCTTTTTGGACTGCGAGTATTTGGTTATGTAAATCTTTCATTATAATGAAATAATTTTGATTAGCTTGTTGAGTTTTTAATTTTGATTGTGTATGTCTATATTCCATTCCAAGTTGTGCGGAAATGGGGCCAATAATATGAATAAATTCATTTTGTTTGTTTTCTGGGCGAAGGAGGGGGAAAGCTAAGTCTTATTCCTTTTATGAGGCTGCCCTAAGAACTTTAATCACCTATGTGAAAGGTCAAGTGCTAAAGAAGCCATTATCGTCCATCATATATTATTATGAATTTGATTATTCACGGAAAGGAGTTAGTTCTATAATGACTACTTTAATTACTTTTGAACATATTCTCTTTTGTTTTCATATTGGATCATTCTACTGCTGTGTGAATCCGTGGAGTAATTGTGGTCTTGCTGATTTAGTAGAATGAATTGATGTTAATGTGGATCCTTGAAAAATGAAACTAAATCATTACTGTTGGTTTTTAATTGGAACTTGGAAATATGAAAGCATTCCCTATTCTTTGTTATGTAGAAGCTGAGTTTTGATTTTGAATAGTAGTTGAGTTGTTAAATTCCTGCGCAGTCCTTCCCAGTTCCCTCTAAGCTCTTCTTTAACTTTTATCTTTCCTGTTTAAATGATGTTATGCTTATAACTTCATCGGTAGATGCATAATCCATGTTGTTGCGCATTCTAGGTTTGCTCTGATTTTTAACATACTTGGTCCATTTTCCAAAGTGTTCTTTTTGTGTTCATGGTGCCATCCATCCAATTCAATATGAGAACTTGAAAATTTTAGAATTATTCGATGATCACTTGAGAAGCACAGAACAAATAACATGACATGGACATGATGACTCCTTTTTGTTTTGAAAGTTTAGGACAGGCGTGGAAAGGACACTTTTATTAAAACATACATTTTAAAAAATATATATATTTTTAAACCAGAAAGCATTTCAAAAAGTCGTTAAGTTTATGAATTTATATGCTTAAAAATTAGTTTGATGTATTTCGCCCTCAAATTTTGTTCTTTGTGTCATCTATATATGTGTTTAATATATGATGGATGCTGATAAATGTTGGTTTGGTTCTATTTTAACTTCATATAACTAGTGTTTAGCACATCTATTGCATTAAGAAGTGTATGATACGTATCCAAGGGAAGTGTCTGACATGTGTCAAATACAAACATGATAGCCAAACTAAAGTATTTAAGTTTCTTAGATGACCACACTTCATTCAATTTATAATATGCATTTTCGTAATTTCTGTTGTTAATGGTTGTCTGTTTGCATCTTCTTATTTTCAGTGAACCATAAATGATATTATTTGACAACTGTCTCAACATTGTTGATGATTGGGTGCCCAATCTATGTTTTTGCTGCAATTTTATATCATATAGTGCTTTATTAGGTTTATAACAGTGCAGGGGTTGTTTTGGATGCTGCACTAAACCCACACCTATTATTGCTGTGGATGAGCCATCTAAAGGATTAAGAATTCAAGGACGAGTTGTTAAGAAACCTAGCATATCTGATGGTTTTTGGAGCACAAGCACATGCGATTTGGATAATAGCACCATTCAGTCTCAACGGAGCATCTCGTCTATCAGTACATCAAACCTCACTCTCAGTCATAGCAATGTTGCTGGCAGTGTGAGCAGCTCTTCCGAATTTGTAAATCATGGCAAGTTTCCCCTCTTATCAAACCTTGTTGAATAATTGGTAATAAAATAAAATGTCTGAAGTTTTGTAATATTCAAGGTCGTTAACTGGAATTAAGGATGACTATCATTGCTTCAATAAAACCCGGTCAATGTAGAGACGAGGGAACTACTCATTTTTGTTTCCGTTTCTTTCAGGTCTCCTTCTCTGGAATCAGACTAGGATGCAGTGGATTGGAAGTGGTACTACTAAGACGACAGATGAAACTGAACAAAGACAGAAGGCAAAAATCAGGTCAGTTCACTCAATCGGGCTGCCTTTGTAAATAGTTGGCACCATTATTAAAGCGCCATAGACATATAAAAATTGAGAACTAAAAATTTCCTTGTAGTTCATATTAATCTCTATACCGTGTGTACATATATGCATTTGTTTTGCAGTTGGCGTGCAACGTATGACAGTTTACTGGGTACAAGACAACCTTTTCCCCATCCAATTCCTTTGTCTGTGAGTTTTCTGTTGAAGCTGTGTCATTTCTTTCTCAACTGTTCATTGATTCTATGAATAAGAACTTCAAAATCTTTATTTCAACAGGAAATGGTCAACTTTCTTGTGGAAGTATGGGAACAGGAGGGTCTATATGATTGAAAATGCTTTTGTTTTTGGATACATTTCTTGAATCTTTAGGAAGCTTCTCTGTACGGAATGAAAAACGGTTTTTTTTTTTTTTCTTTCTTTATCAACGATCCTACATTTTTCAGCTGTACAAATGTATTTAACACCAATGTGCTTGTGCACTTTTGGCTTTTTAAAACAGACAACAGAAGCAGCAACTGCCTTTGATTATGTTGAGTCAATATGTATTATTGGCATTCTTGAGAATATGGAATCTTATAGCCATCATTTTCAATGTATTCTCCTGTCTTGTTCTTCACTGTTCATTTTGTGAATAAGAACTTGAAAATATCTACCATCCACCATTCACTGTTTCTGTCTGCTCCTCAAACATCAATGAAAAACTTGGTTGTATCTCGGGTTGTCAAGAAGAATAGCAAATTATGGATTTTACTTTGGGAAAATAGCAAAAATAGTTTTAAATTGTTAAAATAGCAAAACATAAAAAATAGAAAGATAAATAAATGAAACAATCCTTTATATGTCCCTATCCAAACTGTAAAATACAAATTGTTTACCCAAAAACATAAACCCCAATTACACTGTAATTGAAATAACAAATTCAACAAATTTTTTTATACAAAAAACATAAAATTAAAAAAGTTGCCATTATTGTGAAGCTCCACCTCATACCTTCAAAATCTAAATCTTTGTAGGTAATCATTTTTTCCCATGGAATTCGACTGGTTACTTCCTTCATTCGAAACCCTAAAGCTAGTTTGAAAACGATTTGAAATCATTTGTTCAACTTCTTAGTAGATTTCTCCATAATCACATCTAGGCCAAACACGATTAGTCCAAGTCTCTTCCCCTTGTTCGAATATCGCCATTCTTTTGCACTGTTTCAGAAGCACATCTGAATTTGGCTGCTTTAGTTTGCACTGTTCGTTCTTCTTCTTCGAATATTGCCATTTTAGTTGGTTAGTTGCCCTGTTCGTTCTTCTTTTGTATTATTTATTTTTGTTTTGAAAGGTTTATTATTTTATAAATGGTAGAAACTCTAAATATGAGGAAGGAAAAGGGGAGGAGAAACGCAAAAAAGTGACAGATTGCGGTCTTCAGGATACACTGGTTCAAAAAAACCATCGTCCATAGTGGCCCCAACTCTTTCAAGCTCTTCGGACAAGATATTCTTTATTTTTTTTTTAGAATTTTTCTACGTATAGCAAAGTTGTATATTATTATAGCTTACTGTATGGTTTATTACACGATAAAACACAACATACAATGGCGAAAGGGTCAGTAAGCAAAATAGAAGTTCCACAATCATCAAATAAGAGGGGATGAAGGACCCTCCAAATGAAGAACCAACCATCCAGAAAAAGTCAAGAATAAAAAACATGGTAAAGAGCTTATTAACCTTTTTGTTCTCCTATCTTATAATGAATACATATAAATTATCTTTAAGTTGAATAAAGAGTGCGAAACTTATAGAAGAAAGTGAAGAAGAGATTGAAGACAAGGTAAGTGTTACAACTTGTCGTAATACAATTAATAAATATGAACAAAATTGTCTAATTTAATATTCAAAACAGGGGAACAGGACAAGACAGAAAGTGTGGAAGAGAAAAAGGAAGAAGACGATATAGATGAAGAATGAGAGGTGGGACGAAAGAAAAAGAAAAGTCAAGATCATCAACAAAACAGTCAAGCGAAAAAAGTCAACAATCAAGGACTAATAAGAAGGGACAAAAGAAGACAGAAAAGGGGAACAAGGTAAGTGTATATAAATTGCATAACTGCAACCTCTTTGTCTCATTGAATTTATCTATTCTTGTAACAAAAATGTAAAATAGGTGATAACTCCAAAGAAGGGAACAAAACAAAATGATGACAGAAGAAGAAAAGGAAAAGAACCAATGAAGGAAGAAAAGGCCGAGGTATGTATGATTATGTACTGTATTTCACATGATATAGGTCTTTGTACTGTAGGAATATGTATAATTGTTTACTGCAATTATATTGTACTACAATTACTGTGTATTTGTGATTATGTTGTATATAGGGCAATTACACTATACTACAATTACAGGGTATTTGTAATATATTTATATATTAGGATTGATTACTGATTCTGGTAGATTAAGTCTTGAATATTACATATTTAGAATACATTGAATTTGGGATAGTATGTTGATCGTTATACAACCATTATAGGAATATGTATAATTGATTATGCAATTACAGTGTGTTTGTAAGTTATTGAACATGCTAACTTGTATATTGGATTTTACTATGTTGTATTTCATTATTGTGACTGTCATTAACCTATTGATTATTAATCTTCACTACTAGGAGTCTGTATACTTGATGTCCCAACAACGGAGGACCGACCCTTTGAGAATAAACCTACAGACCAAAAGCAACATAATAGATAAATTCAAAGAAAATCTAGCGGAAAGACTGACAACTAGATGTAGTGAAGGACTATTTGGCCACTTTTTGAAATTTTCTATAACAAATCAGTCATCCCAATTACTCTTACACCTCATTCAACGTATGTGCAAGCCGAAATCAACCACCCAATTACATTTCCTAATATGGGGTAGGGTCCTTAAATTTGGCTAATATTATAATATATCCAAGGTTGTTTCCTTTTGATCAAATATATAATATTAGCTAATATTATAATATTATAATATTAGCCAAATTGGAAAATATCTTAGTACCTTTGCCATTTGTTGTCTTTCTTTTTTCCTTCCGAAGTTTATACGATAACACTTGAATAAGTAGGTTGTTTCCTTTTGATGTCTTCAACAACGTTGTTTAAGTTGACATGCAATTCTTCAAACTTTTTGTTCATTTTCTCCTCCACAGTCTTGAACAATCCAATCATCTCCTCCATATTTCTTTCCATTTTTTCCTAGGTTTGTTTAATACTCTCAACAGCCTTGGCTAGTTCATCAAGCGTGCTTGTAAATGACTTGTCTCTACTAAGCGTCATGTGAGCTACACGATCAGCTTTTTGACCCTTTGTAAACTTCTCTTCTGCCCCTCTGAGAATCGTTTTTTCTGCATCAAGGAATGGTGCGAAGTATGGTTTGCTCATTTCGTCATGTGTAGCGAGCATTGGAGTTAGTTCAAGTTGTTTCAAGAAGAAAAAAAATGTTACAACTATAAGTGATTTTCTACCTATAAAATCTGTTTGTAAAATGAGTTTCATACCATTGGCGAATCAAAGACCTTCTGTTGTAGGTTCTTCCATTTTGGCTGTATGTCTGCTGCCCAATTTATTATCCAAGGCACTTCATTTGAGATCCGTGTTGCGAAGAAGTTTAGTGGCATACTCAAGGTTGGAATTACCTCGTAAGCCCAAACTAGGATCAGAAAAATGAATCCTCCCATGGATATCCCTGTTTGCCCTTTGCTACCCACAACCTTATTCATAAAATCTAATAGGAGGTCAAAAGCAATCTTTCCCCAAGGATAACTATCAAACAGTTCGACATCATCTACCATTAAGACATGGTCCTACTTAATACTCAAAGACTCTTGTCGTGGAGTAAAAAGTTTTCTAGGAAGTATAATTTGATCATTCGTATTCTAACCTCATCCGTTCCAGCCGTGTTCAAATAATGCATTGACATCGATTTTAGGATTTCAAAATAAATCCTTTTCAGTCTTTCTCCACCCTCTGTATCTTTTGTATTAACATCTGGTAATTCATCACAGTTCAGGTCTGTAATTAGGGCAAATCCTCTTAACCCAAATTTAAGCCCCTACCCTTATAAGGAAATGTAATTGGGTGGTTGATTTTGGCTTGCACATACGTTGAATGAGGTGCAAGAGTAATTGGGATGACTGATTTGTTATAGAAAATTTCAGAAAGTGGCCAAATAGTCCCTCACTAAATCTAGTTGTTAGTCTTTCCGCTAGATTTTCTTTGATTTTATCTATTATGTTGCTTTTGGTCTGTAGGTTTATTCTCAAAGGGTCGGTCCTCCGTTGTTGGGACATCAAGTATACAGACTCCTAGTAGTGAAGATTAATAATCAATAGGTTAATGACAGTCACAATAATGAAATACAACACAGTAAAATCCAATATACAAGTTAGCATGTTCATTAACTTACAAACACACTGTAATTGCAGTAATCAATTATACACATTCCTATAATGATTGCATAACGATCAACATACTATCCCAAATTCAATGTATTCTAAATATGTAATATTCAAGACTCAATCTACCAGAATCAGTAATCAATCCCAATATATAAATATATTACAAATACCCTGTAATTGTAGTATAGTGTAATTGCCCTATATACAGGATAATCACAAATACACAGTAATTGTAGTACAATGTACTTGCAGTAATCAATTATACATATTCCTACAGTACAAAGACCTGTATCATGTGAAATACAGTACGTAATCATACATACCTCAGCCTTTTCTTCCTTCATTGGTTCTTTTCTTTTTCTTCTTCTGTCATCGTTTTGTTTTGTTCCCTTCTTTGGAGTTATCACCTATTTTACATTTTTGTTACAAGAATAGATAAAATACAATGAGACAAAGAGGTTGCAGTTATATAATTTATATACACTTACCTTCTTCTCCTTTTTTGTCTTCTTTTGTCCTTTTTTATTAGTCATTGATTGCTTACTTTTTTCGCTTTACTCCTTTGTTGATGATCTTGACTCTTCTTTTTCTTCCGTCTCATTTCCCATTCTTCATCTATATCGTCTTCTTCCTTTTTCTCTTCCACACTTTCTGACTTTTCCTATTTCCCTATTTTGAATATTAAATTAGACAATTTGGTTCATTATTAATTGTATTACAACAAGCTGCAACACTTACCTTGTCTTCAGTCTCTTCTTCACTTTCTTCTATACGTTTCGCACTCTTTATTCAACTTAATGAAACCTACACAGCGCACAACTTGAAGGTAATCTATATGTATTCATTATAAAATAGGAGAACAAAAAGGTTAATAAGCTCTTTACCATGTTTTTTATTCTTGGCTTTTTCTTGATGGTTGGTTCTTCATTTGGAGGGTCATTCATTCCCCTCTTATTTGATGATTGTGGAACTTCTTTTTTGCTTATTGACCCTTTCGCCATTGTATGTTGTGTTTTATCGTGTAATGAACCATACAGTAAGCTATAATATTGTATAATTTTGTTATACGTAGAAAAATTCTAAAAAAAAAAAAGAATACCTCTTCTGAAGAGCTTGAAAGAGTTTGGACCACTGTTGACGATTTTTTTGAACCAGTGTATTTAGAAGATCGCAATTTGTCACTTTTTTGCGTTTCTCCTTCCCCCCTTTTCCTTTCTCATATCTAGAGTTTCTACCATTTATGAAATAATAAACCTTTCAAAACAGAAAGAAATAATACAACACAATCCCTTTTTTTCCTCCTAAAATGGTGCATATCTGTTATATATTTTATCTTATATTAATAATAAATTTTTTTTGATTATATCTATATATACCATATAATTAAATAATTAAAAACAACATAGTTTTATTCAAAATATTCTTCTCTTTCGAACCTTCCAAGATTAAAGAGTCGACAGTAATGAGGATTAGTTACAGAGCTGACAACAATGGGGATTGATTACAGAGCCGACATCAATGAGGATTTTAAATTGTTCAAAAATACAGTCCTAAACATTCCATGCTTGGGGATATTCGAAAAAAAAGCGTCAAAGAAGAACGAATCTGATTACAATTGAAGAACGAACAGAGCAACTAACCAACTAAAATGGTGATATTCGAAGAAGAAGAGAGAACAGTGCAAACTAAAGCAGTTGAAGTCAGATGTGCTTTTGAAGCCGTGAAAAAAAATGTCAATATTCGAACAAGGTGAAGAGACTTGGACTAATTTTCTTTGGCTTAGATGTGATTATGGATAAATTTGCTATAAAGGTGAACAAATGCTTTTAAATTGTTATCAAACTAGCTTTAGGGTTTCGAATGAAGAAGGAAGTAATCGGCTGAATTCCAAGGGAAAAAATGATTACGTGCAAAGATTTAAATTTTGAAGGTATGAGGTGGAACTTTCACAATGATGACAAATTTTCTAATTTTATGTTTTTGGAGAATTTCTTTTTGTAGCATTTATTATTTCAATTACAATGTAATTGGGGTTTATGTTTTTGGGGTAAACAATATGTACTTTATAGTTTAGATAGGGACATTTGAAGGATTGTTTCATTTATTTATTTATTTATGTTTTGTTATACTAACAATTTAAAACTATTTTTGCTATTTTCTCAAAGTAAAATCTATAATTTGCTATTCTTCTTAACAACCCTATTATTAATGAATATGGTCATTGGATGGATTGTTAGGAAGATATGATATTAGAAGGTGGTCCAAGGGAAAGATGGGAGCAAAAATACATTGAAACTTTCAATTCTGGGAAGGTTCAAATAAAAGATCTGTTCTTGAACATTTATTTGTAAGGGGCGTTTGGACACAAAGTAGTCTATGATTATAATAACAATCTCATGCTATAGTAAATACTATTTAAAAGTTTAAAAGTTAGATTGCTATAGCAAATACTGTTTAAAAGTTTAAAAGTCTTAAATTAGTTACAAAATTAGTTACAGTTAATACTATTTGCTACTTAAAAGTTTAGAAATTTTAAAATTACTTACAACATTTACTATTTGCTACCGTTTTTACTATTTTACAATTATCATTTTTTTTATTCTTTGCTACATGGTTTACTATTTTTTTTTTGTCAAACTAGAATAATTTTCACCTCAAATACATGCTATTATAACCCAAACTAAAATAATCTACTCCTTAAATACAAACTAATGTAATTCGTCTATAATTATTTAGGATTATAATAATCAACTTCTTGTCCAAAGCACTTATTTAATGTTTAATATAAACTTTTACAAGTTTCAAAACTTTAAATTTTGCGTGGGATAAGTTAAAATTTAAAATTTTAAAAGTGAATTGATTTAAGTGTTATATACAAATTTGACTTTAAATTTTAATAAAGTTATTAACTTCAGTTTTTTGTCAAGTAGTTTCATAACCCACAATAATATAAAGATATGATTTACCTGTCAAACATGTTAGAAATATCGGGCTTGTTACATGTTGAAAGCTCAAGGGTAGTTTTGTAATTTTTTTACCCTAATTTTTATTCCTTTCTATTAGGCTCGTGTTTCCTATAAAGTTTCTGCTCTTGTACAGTGATTTACATAAGAAAATAATAGGAAATATCGACATCATGGTTTTTCTCTCTATACTAGGGTTTTCAAGTAAATTTGTGTTTATTCTACCTCTCTTTGTTCAATATGGTATCATAGCGTGATATCGAAGAAACCCTATACGGTCAAACACTTGATGAAACTCAAGCAGAGGGGACAACCGTTGACATCAATGTCGCTATCGCGCCGCCATCAAGACTTGTCTAACCACACCGACTCTTATTAATTAGTCTCTTGTTGTTGGTTTGGTGTTTATGCTTCCTACTAGGTTAGCTGCAAACCCTAGTGGCCATCCCGTGGTTGAAAATCCTCAAGCCCACTCAGCTTTTGAGGTGGTAAGTCCTTAGTGCAGTTAAGGGCACATGTGCAGGGTTCGTCTCTCGGTATCGCTTAACAACAGCAGAACATGCTTCGTCAACAAATTGTAATGATTGAGGTAATGCTAAAGGCACCATCCAATACTCATATGACCCCACTGGTGTATTATGAGAATTCGATAACCTCAATGTCTGCTTTGTCCTCTTCTTCTGTGTCTAATATAGTGACACAATCTACATGTTATTTTCTAAAGAAGAAATTGAATGATCAAAACTGTTTTTTTTATGGTCCTCTATTAAAATGATCCTTGAAGGTCGCCACAAGTTTGGAACAAGACTCAGAAATTGTAATCCAAGAGTCAGAATGCCTCTCGTTATACACTCTGCAAAAACAAGTTTACAAATGCAAATAGGGGACTACGATGGATTTGACATCCTTTTTTAACAAACTCTCTCTTATCTGGCAGGAAATGGACCTATGAGAGAAATTGTCTGGAATTGTTCCCACGATGGCATACAATACTCCAAGATCAAGGAGGTTGATATAATTTATATTTTTCTTGCTAGTCTCAACCCTAAGTTCGATGTTGTTTGCGGACGTATATTGAGCCAAACGATACTTTTACCCTCCTTGATGGAGGTTTGTCTTGAGGAGGATTGTACCAGTGCTATGAGTAGTCTAACAACCCCCACTATTGATTCTGCTACCTTCAGTGCAAGGTCCCTTATTCATGACAGTGAGAAGCACAACAAACAATGGCATACCAAAGGAGTAGTGTTGGAAGTTACATGGTCATCCTCCAAGAGGTAAGAAATGTCCTTCTAATGACAAACAAAACAAGGAGTGAGTGTAACGACCCAACTTTTCTATCTAAGCTGAAGTCATTACTTTAGCACAAAAATAAATTTTTGACACAAGTCATAATAAACTTTGTTTGAAACAATAAAGAAAATCAAAGAAACTTTATTCAGGCCCTATTTAAATAAAATAAAATTTCTAAAGAACCGTTTATAAATTACTTAGAAACAAACCGTTCTAAATCCTCAAAACTGGAAAACAGTAAAAACATTTAAACGAAAGAAATTTTGAAAGGAAGTTCCCCTATGACGATCACGTGTCTTTCTTGTCCCTCGTCGGTCTACCTCTCCTATTACCTTTGCCTGAAAAAGTTAAACATAAAAGAGTGAATATAAATATACCCAGTAAGAGACCCACTACTGGTCCCGTTAAGGGTAAACTTGTTAACCCTCTATTTGGAGATACCCTACATCATAACAGTCTCGTGATCCCGTAGGATGCACACAATCAATCTAATTCCTCCGAAGGATGCACATATCAGTTTAGTGCTTCGTAACAAGCGGTGATCCCGTGGGACACTTGCAAGACGCACTACCCTATAAATAAAGTTAACAATTTTACCTCAGTCCATTCTAACATTTTAAACAGTCAACTCAAATTACAATTCAAGCGACCATCATATCATTCTTTTAGTTCAACACATATATAATCAATTTACCCAAACCACTATATAATCAAACATTAGAATAACGGTTCCTCAAATAGTTAAACTTATACATAAGCGTCACCCACATCAGTTCAATCAATTCAATCTACAGTACACCATCTATACAAAAACATAACAGTCAACCATCCTCAATTCAGTCAGTTCAACACTCTCAGTCAATACTTAGCATTTTGATATAGGGATTGGTATTAGAAAATCCCTTACCTCAATTTTATGCATGTTCCTTGATCGAGCTAAATCGAAACACACCAAATTCTAAACATAAATAAGCAGAAAATCAACATTTTTTTCCAAATAGTTTCATCTATCTAATTCACCCAAACCAAATAATTTGACACTTACCGACATTAATGGAGAAATGAACCCAAACCAAACCTATCGAAAGTTCAAGGATTTTCTTGCTAACTTCAAACAGTACCTTCAAGAAACAAGGTAAATCCAACCAATTAACCAACATCCCAACTCAATATTTTACAATGCAGAACCATAAAACCCATAAATTTCATCCTTACCACAACTACTCCCAACAAGGCAGAGGTAATGGCCCTTTGCGTTACCAAAAGAAGAATGTGACGACGAGGCGTGACCTGCGATGGAGAAGCTCTGTGCGAAGGAAACGTGAGGCTCGACTGGCACTTCGCGAATGAAGAGCTGATGCAGACGAAGAAAGATCAGTCGACAACGCTCCACGGTGCACAAAATAGAGGCACGGCAGTGCGGGCGAAGTCGACTTGATGTTAATCGAAACATAGGGAGGAGATGAGACAGTCATGGTGGCTGCAGTTCACGAATGGAGACGGATGGGTGCAACAACGAACCACCCAATTCAGATCTAGATAGAATGGCTTAACAGAACCAGAGTGACTCAGGCTAACGGTGACGCGACGACCAGATGAAATTTGCTTGACCTTCGTTGTAGGTGGAAGGCGACGGTGGAGTTAATCGGAGAAGGAGAAGGGACAAATAGGGGGTGGCCGATTGTTGAAGTGTGAAGAAGAAGAAGATGAGCAGTGAAGGAGGGAGTGGGGGCACGCAGTTCAAAGCTTCCAATTTTAATAATAATAATGATAATAATAATAAATCATTATATTATTAATAACATTATTATTTTCCCTTTATTTTTTTTTAACAAAAATTTCTCTTTTCCCACTAACGTCTAACAAAATAACACCCAAAATCTTAACTAATAAAAAGAATAGACAGTTAGGTTGAGAAAAATACCTCAAATTCTTGGGGTGTTACAATAAGCTTATGTGAGTGAGTCTGCTAGTCTTTCCCAGCCACTTAGGAATCCCAGTCCGACTACGAGTTATCGTTTAGCAAGGTATACATGAATCCTTTATTCTTATTAATGTTGATAGGAAGAATCCTTGGATTATGGACTTTGGTGCCATAGATCATTTGATACGTTCTCAAAACATTCTTACCTAATTCTGTTTCTTTTCAAAACTTGAGCTAGAAGAGGATGATTGGCACTGCCCGACATAGTAGGGAACTCTACCTCCTTGATGATGACACCCCCTCTAATAGTATTTCTAGAACTAGTTTTTTTCTTCGTGCTTTACAACTTCTGAAAAAGATTCTATGTTGTGACATTTTCGTTTAGGCCACCCAAGTTTTCAATATATTAAGCATTTATTTCCTCACATTTTCTCAAAAATTGATGTTTCTACCAAATCTTGTAATGTATATATTCGAGCTAAACAAGATCGAGTCTCCATTCCTTCACAACCATACAAGCCAACCAAACCTGTCACTTGGTCATAAGTGATGTTTGGGGGCCGTCCAAGGTTACTACCACTTTTAGAAAATGGTGGTTTGTGAGCTTCATTGATGACCATACTCGTCTTACCTGGAACTTCCTCACCTTTACAAGTTCGAGGTCACCTCCACATTTCAGAAGTTGTACCACATCGTAGAAACACAATTGAATGCAAAGATTGCAGTTCTATAGAGTGATAATAGTCGTGAGTTTCAGTACCACGCCCTTAATGAGTTATTGCCCTCTAAAGGGATTGTCCACCAAAGTTCTTGTGCTCACACACCCCAACAAAATTGGATTGCTGAGAGAGAATCATCACCTTTTCGAAGTAGCTCGTTCATTTATGTTTCCTACTTCCCTTCCCTCCTATTTATGGGGTGAGGTTATTCTCACTACAGCTCATCTTATCAACAGAGTGTTTTCCCGTGTCCTACACCTTCAGAGCCCCTTAGGATGTCTCTAGGAATTCTATTTCTCTACTTGTCTCATTTTTTATGTTTCCCTTTGTGTGTTCGGGTGCATAACCTATGTTCATACCCATGACTCTAACCAAACAAAATTCACTCCTCAGACTTAGGCATGTGTGTTTGTTGGGTACCCTCTGCACCAACGAGCCTATAAATGCTTCCACTCATCTTCACATAAATAATTTTTTTCTATTGATGTCACATTTCTTGAAGATCATCCCTTCTTTTCAGTTAGTCTACTTTAGAGGAAGAGTGGGAGTGAAAAGTCTAACTATGTGATCCAATTATAGTCTACCTGTTCTATCCAGATTACTCTACCTGATCCACATCCTTACAGTATAATCCTATCTAAAAACCAATTTCCCTGAAAACCTACTATATGAGAAGTTTTAGAAAGGAAGTTGGTTTTGCTGCTGTTCAGTCGACTCCAGTCTAGGACTCTGGATCTTTATGAGATAAATGTATGATTGATTATATTGACTTAGATATTGATAGTAAAGTAGGTGTGGATGAGAATGAAAGGTTCAAGGCGGAAGGTTCTGAAGATATATGAGAAAAGAGCAACATTGAGAAGATTGAGGTCATTACAGATAAAGAGGGGAAGGTTGATGAAAATGAAGTCATTGCAAAGTCTACTAAAAATGAGACTAAGCAGGGTCATGTAGGAGATGTCAGTAAGTATAATCCATCTCTTGATCTACCTATTGCGTTGAGGAAATGTCTCAGGTCCTTTACAAAGCACTCCATTTCTAATTATGTTTCTTACCAGAATTTTCACCTAAGTTCAGAGTCTTTACCCAAGAGTCTAACTGTATGGTTCTCTTAGAGTACCCTAAGTGAAAAACTGCAATCATGGAAGAATGAGAGCCCTGAAAAAGAACAAGACTTGGGATCTTTACACTCTCTCTAAGGGGCATAAGACCATGGGATGCAAATGGGTGTTTACACTTAAGTACGCAGTAGATGGTACTCTAGATAGTCATAAAGACAGGTTAGTTGCAAAAAAGTTTACTCAGACTTATGGAGTTGACTACTCTAAGACTTTTTTCCCTATTGCAAAATTAAACACTGTAAAGGCTCATAAGAAGTGATACCAAGTTAGTTGCTGTGAATAAACATTGACCCCTATATCAACTTAATGTTAAGAACCCGTTCACCATAGTTTGAAGTTCGGTTTGACAATCAGGTTTACAAGCTTCAGAAGTCCTTGTATAGGTTGAAACAGTCTTCGAGAGCTTGGTTTGATAGATTTACCACTTTCGTCAAGTCTCTAGGATACACTCAAAGGCACTCTGATCACACTTTGTTCATTAAAGTTTTCAAGGCTGGAAAAATTGTAGTGTTAATAGTTCATGTCGATGACATTGTATTATCTAGGGATGACACGGTTGAGATCATCTAGCTGAAGCAGAAAATAAGGGATGGATTTGAAATTAAAGACTTGGGGAATTTAAAGTACTTTATGATACAAACCAACAAATCAAAATTTAATCAAATGAAGAAATTGGAGAGATGCAATGCTTGGAAGTTGAAAAGTAATTTGGATAACACAAAATTCATAAAATTAAATGTTTAAAAAATTATGTATTTATGTATTTTCATTTATTATGGTACCTGAAAGGACATAAAATTAAATGTTGTGCACTTTCATTTAATACTTTAATTAGTATAAACAAGGTTGTCATTTCCACATATAAAAAGAAGAATTTGGTGAATGAAATATGAAAATTCTAAAATGTAGAATTTTGTTCTTGTGATAGAATGCATGAATATTTTGAGCATTTAAGTGAGAATTGAGGAGTGCTTTGAAGATCTAAAGTTGATGAGAGTTTCTAACTTTGTCCAATCCTTGGTTTATTAGATCACCTAAGTAACTTGAATCTAGCATACCTTAGAGGTTAAAATCAAATTGGTTTTGGGGCTGTTGGAGTTGTCTTCTTTGAGTCTTGTTGTTTGACAGGGTTCTTAGATCCAATGCCTAGGGGTTTCATATCACTTTCTTGGAATAAATGTTCCCAGATCTAGAGAGGGCATCATCCTAGAAGAAGTACACCCCTTGATTTACTAGCTAAAACAAGTATAATTGGATGTCGTTCTGCTCATACGCCCATTGAGTTCAAAGTCAGACTCGAAAATTTAGATGATAGAGTTTCTATTAATAAAGAGAAGTATCTACGCCTAGTGGGAAAGCTAATCTATTTATCTCACAAGACCTGACAACGTGTAGCTCGCATGGGGTTTCACCAATCTATTACCGACTTCTATCAAATGTAAATTCTTTCTTATTTTTAGATCTTGTAGATCCAACCAGACATTTGTGGTATTCTTGGTTTTTCCTTTAATATTCAACAACGTGTCAACCAAGTTGTCACAAACATTCTTTTCAATATGTATTACATCAAGTTTATGACGAATAAGTAGTCTCGACCAGTAGGGAACATCGAAGAAAAGACTTTTCTTAGTCCAATTAAAAGCTCTCTTTCTTTTTCTATCTTTTAATGAATGATGCTTACTCATTACTGGAAACTCCAACGAATCTAGTTATTCCAAGATTTCTTGGCCATTCAATACCAGTGGAGGTTCCTTATGCTCTACTTTTCCATCATGTAGCCTACTTCTACGCCAAACGTGGTTCTCTGGAAGATAGCGTCGATGTTCCATGAAAGCTATTTTTCATCTTATCCCAAACGACGATCTATCGTTCATGCAAATGGAACACGCCTGATACCCCTTCGTACTTCACCCAGATAGGTCACCATATGCTGAGAAGTCATTAATTGTCCACAATAAGGCTGCATACAACTAAAAACACTGATCTGTAAGACAATCATACGTACACACACTAAAAGTCCATAGATTTTTTAGTTCCTCAATCAATAGTTATAAGTACACATCAATTTCCCTACCAGCAGATTTTGGACCAGAAATGAGCAATGACATGAAGAAGTTTGACTCTATCATGTATTTTCATGATGGAAAATTATAAGGAATTAACACCACAGACCACATACTGTAGGAGGTACTTATATGATCGAACGAATTAAATGTATATAAAACTTAGCCCCAAACGAACGTTCCGTGGCTCTAAAGCAAAATAAAAAAATTCAGAATCAAAGTGCTTCCGACCTTCTGCATCAATGGATATCTCAACACATCCTCTATTTTCACTCATTTATCCTTATGTCATCTCATGTCTGTTGAGCTTTCTTGCGATACAAACAAGCTCTGTAATCTTGGCACCAACAAAAAGTTGCGCAATACTTTTTGCATAATTTTTTTTCTAATCTGTTAGAACTAACCTTGTACCGAGACTCACCACAAGTCAAACACTATTGCAAATCTCTGAACTTCTTTCAGAATAATACACAATCATACTTACAGGCATGAATAGTCTGTAATTTTCATTTGGCTTTATAAAATGAACTAGGGATATTGGTACCACACATTGGAAATACACGTTTTATTATCTCTAACATCATGTTAAAGGACTTGTTGCTCCAATCATTACGGACCTTCACATGCATCATCTTAACTAAAAAGTTTAGTGACAAAAATTCTGACCAATCTGAGTATAACTCACGACTTGCTTGGTTTAATAACTCTTTAAATACCACGTTTGTTCTATTTTCTTCTAAATCTACCTCACTGTTAAATGACATTTCATTCTCTAAACCTTCTTCCATCTCTTCTACGTGTTCAATACCAACTTGTAAATCATGCAGTATACCCAAGATTTTATTTGCTTGAGGAAATAGGTTACTGCTAGTTTTGTAATACTACCGAACACACCCGTACTTGTAAATCCTCCATCTCTTCTACGTGTTCAATACCAGCTTCAAAAGGATTACTACTATAGCTCGGTCCTTCATAGTACTCTTTGCATACCTCTATGAAAGTTCACCGGCTCTCCATGATACACCCAATTTATATAGGAGGAGACTATTCCAGTGGTTAATAGATGTCGCTCTACACCCTCTAATGAGACTCAATTTGAATTCATACATCTCTTGCATGGACATCTTACTTGTTTGTAATTATTGACGTGATTGCAACCTCTAAAAATTGGGAAACTCATTCTCTGTACTCAACTGAAAACCTATCCCTAAGTTTCATCAAACTCTTGTCCATCTCGTTAAAAATCCTAAAACATAAATATGTTAGATTAGTTTTTATATTTCTCCTCTCAAATACTCCAACTTACTCCAACATTACTCTATGAATAAGCTATATTGTCCAATCTCCCATCTTGCACTAAAATTAAGTTTAAATCTAAATTAAGTTGAAATCTACCCTAACACTTCCAACACTACTAACATATTAGAAACTAATTTTGACATAAAACTAGGGTATCATAACTGCAAGATAGCCATAAAATAAATCAAACATTTTTAATTAAATATCTAATCATTTCAAACATTCAAATTCGAATTGAAATGAAATAGAAATTCATATTCAAATTCAAATTTAAATTAAATATCAAATTCAATCTCAAATTCTAAAAACATACATTACACATATGTTTCATAATATAAATTTAAATATGAATTTACACATACAATCTCAAATTTACACATAAACTACACTTACAAACTCATACAATTTCCACATAAATTACACATACATAAATTTACACATACATACATTACACATACAATCTAAAATTCAAATAATACATAATATCAATACACACATTACACATACATTTTTGTAGTTCATATATTATACAGTATATACATCCATTTTCATAATTTCAAAAAAAAAAAAAAACAAGAAAACTTATACCTTGCCGTTAGCGACGAGGGAGGACAAGGGAGAAAGAACGACAATGGGCAGTGGACGGCGGTGGATGACCGGCAGTATGAGTGACGAACGGCGGTTGGCGTCGACAAATCTCCTTTCTTTCTCTCTGTTTTCTTTCTCTTTTCTTTGTGTGTTATGTGTTCAAATGGGATTAAGAATTGCCCACACAGTTCGAATTCGTCGGTAAATAGGACTTTCTCCGATGCCATAAAGGGACTCATTGGCATTAGCATTACCAATGTCGACGTTTCACTAATGGCGTCGAGGGAAATTAATTAGTTAAATTTATTATTTAAACATTCTCCAACGTTTTTCTCCACCCTTCATTTTCATGTTTTGTAGCTATTTAGCCGAGGCATACTGGAAATGTTTTCCATGTAACATCCCATTACAGGATGCTATATATTTATTATTTACTCACAAAGTTCATTTGTTGTTTGTAGTCTTGTTGCCACATTTTTCAGCCAGGTTATTATAGAAAAAGAAGAAAATATCGTTGGTAGTGGTATGGTATTTTGTTTTTAAAAAAAAATTCAATTAATTTCCTACGAATTTTCTTGACACCAAATGTTGTAGGGTCAGACAGGTTGTGCGAGTCTGTGCGTAAGTTGGCACGCTCACGGATATATAAAAAAAAAGGATTTAGAGAATACACCTAGTTTAACTTTGAAATTTCACTAATGTCCTAAAATTTCATTTAATATCTTAAGTAAGAATTCGTATTTTTTAGGACCATTTTAACTATCACATCGTTAATTTAATATTATTGATTTTTGAGAATATAGCAAATTACTTCCTTAATTATCAAATACCAAATTTATTATATAATTTATAACTTTCATAATTATTTTCACATTTATATTTGTATTTATTTGTATAATATAGGTTAATGTAGATATACTTTAAATATGATATAAAATCTTATCTAATATAGTAATAATATGTTTAATTATTTCTAACATTAAATATTCCATAATCAACCCCAAACGTATTTTGACATAAAAACTAGACTATCATAACTGCAAGATGCCATAAAATAAATCCAACATTTTTAATTAAATATCTAAGATTTTTAAAAATTCAAATTCGAATTGAAATTAAATAGAAATTCATATTCAAATTCAAATTTAAATTAAATATCAAATGCAATCTCAAATTCTAAAAAGATACATTACAATTATATTATATAATATGAATTTGAATATGAATTTACACATACAATATCAAATTTACACATATAATCTCATACATTCCACATAAAAACATACATTATATAATACATTACACCTAAATTTTCAAATTCAAATTACACATAATATCAATACACACATTACACATACATTTTTCTAATATATATTGTTAAGATATTTTGGCAAATTGATTACAATCTTTTCAAATAAATAAAATTCTTTTTAGAAGTTGCTATTACGAAGGAATCTTAATAAGGTTAGTTCCTTATTTTATGGAAAAGAGATTTGTTTTAAAAGATATATTAAGTGCCGTCTCTGGTTGTGTTTTTGTGCGAAAAAAAAATAAGAAATACGGTGCGTAGTATACTTGCCTAGAAGAGACGGAAGAACAGGTGAAGGACTTCATGTATATTTATTTCTAATATATTCATCATGTATCATAGGTTGTTCTGAATAACCTATGAAAAAGATAACGGAATGGATAGTTTGATAAGCGATATGGTGACAAGAAGATCGCAGAATTGAGGGATCAATTCTAAAAACCAGGGGGAGCATGTATGAATCTTGATAGCTTGTTAACAAGAAGATCATGGGAGTTGAGAAATCAGCTCTAAAATTCAGGGGGAGCCTGAATCAGTCTTCAAAGGTATTCAGAAACAATTCAGGGGAACCTGAGTTTTATGTTTAGTTATGATATGACTATTCAATGTAATCCATATGACAAGTTATATATTGAGAATCTTAATAATATTCCATATCCGAGCAGAGAAGCTCTCCAGATGTAGGCAACATTTGTCGAACTGGGTTGTGCTTTGTGTTCTCTGTTTATACTCTCTAGTTAGACGTCTAGTTAAGTACTTTTGATATAACTAAAAGGTATTTAACTTATTTCTTTTTCATATACATCTATTTTTATAATTTCAAAAAAAAAAAAAACCTAATCTTGCTTTGTAGGGTGGTGGCGGTGGGCGGCGAGGAAGGACGAACGATGGTGGGTGACCGAGACACCGACGGTGAAGTGAGGAACGAAGGTGGACGAACGGTTGTTGGCGAACATTGCTTCTTCGTTTTCTTTCTTCTTCGTGCATTCTGTGTTCTGTGAACACAAAAACAACAAATAGAGTTAGGAATTGCTTACACAGTTCGAATACGTCAGCCAATAGACCTTTTTTCGATGCCATAAAGTGAAACGTCGGTATTAGTATGAACCCAAGGCTGAAGTTTCACTAATGGCGTCGAGGAAAATTAATCCGTAAAATTTATTACTAACCTTCCCCGATTTCTTGTAGTGTACAGGGCTATGAAATGTCTATTAAGCTATTTTGTGATAACAAGGCGACTATTAGTATTGCTAATAACCTCATCCAACATGGCAGAACCAAACATGTGTAGATTGATATACACTTTATCAAGGAGAGACTAGACATGGTAGTATATGTATTCCTTACACACCCTCGAGCCAACAAATATGATATTCCCACAAAAAGGCTCCTCAGACTGAGCTTTGATTCTTGTGTTAGCAAGTTGGGTCTTTCCAACATTTACATCCCAACTTGAGGAAGAGTGTTAGAAATAGCGAGCTTGTTACATGTTGAAAGCCCAAGGGTAGTTTTATAATTTTCTTTATCATAATTGTTATATCTTTTTATTAGGTTTGTGTTGCTATAAAGTAATTCCCCCTCTTGTACAATGATTTACATAAGAAAATAATAAGAAATATCTGCAACGTGGTTTTTCTCCATTTACTAGAGTTTCCAAGTAAATTTGTGTTTGTTGATCTACATCTCTACTTTCAATAAAATATAACGTTGTTGAAACAATATGTGCAAGATAAAAGACAAAAAAAAAAAAAACAGTAAAACAATATGTACACAAGAATTGTTAACCTAGTTCTGTGTAAGTGTACATACATCCGGAGAGTAGTGTGCACCATGAAAAGAACTCCACTAATAATGTCAAACAATTACAAAAATGATACATACTATCAATAATCACACTAAGCTTAGCTTAATATTAATGAAGAGTTTAGGCTCTCCCTAAACTTGAGGCTCTTATTAAATTGTACTTCATGTGTTTAGGTTTCCTTAAACTCGAGACTACTCCCCCAACAATGCAAATCTTTCGATCTTATGTTTTTAAAACCTTCAAACATCTTACATTTTCCTCAGGAAACTAATTTCTCAAACCTAAGCTTAGAAGACTCCACTCACAATTTTTTTCAATATGCTAAATTACAAAAGAAATATATATACATATATATATATATATATTTAGTACAAAATCCATAACCCTAAAACACCAATAAATAAATATATATATATACACACACACAACTAGAGTTTATCTTTTGTAATGCCTTTAATTGGTTTGGATAAGTAAATCTTTTTCGTGAAAACTTCTTGGATTGGTTCAATGTATCATTCAATTACCATAAGAGTGGAAAATCAACGAAGTTTAATCACTGAAAAAAAAAAAGGAAGAAAGGAGTTATCAACTTGATGTATTGATCACAAGCTAAAATAGTTTTGAAAGTGAAGTTGTAAATTAGCAAAAAAGATTATTTTAGTTGGAATTTGAGAACTGTTAAAAGGCTGCAATAGCAATAATAATCTCAATTACAATGAATCTATCTATCTATATATATATATATATATATATATATATTTCTTTTAGCCAACCTTGATTGACCAACAACACATTTTAGAGTCTGTTCTTTAAACTCCATAGACATTATGGGCTTCCTTTGCCTCTTCTTTGTCTTTTCAATTATTAAATATTATTATTTACCTCTTCATAAATCATAAAGAGAGATCCAATGATTCTTCCCATTTCCTTCCCATTCCCATTATCGTTTTCCTATCATTTTTATATTAATATTACATTTATTTTACTTTTAATTATTTTGTACTCACATTCAATATTATTTTCTACTTAGACAAAGAAAAATATACTTTTACTAATAAGGTTAAATTAAATTTAAAAAAATGCTCATAAACTCGTTGTTTTGCGTAAAAAATCTCCTAAACTTTTAAAGTTTAAAAAATGTCTTAAAACTTTTGAAAATGGTTAAAAAATACTCTTACCGTTAGTCTTGGATGAAAGTCTTAAAATTTTGTTTTAAAAATTCCCTTGAACTATTGAAAAGTTTTATAAATATCCTTGAATTAAAAAAATTAAAAAATATTTATATACCAAATTTCTTAGCATCTAAAATAAAAACTAAAATTTTAAGTTAAAACTATATTTTAAATTTTCATTGATATGTTTGTTTGCACAAGATTTCCATAGGAACGTGCTTCGTGGAGTGAAAATTGTGTTGATGTTGATTGCGATATCATGTGGTTCATTCGCTAGTATTTGATACTTTGATTCTCTCTCAGTTATCTTCAAAGGAACTTTAATTTTCGAAGGTGGTTGGCTTCAGGAGTTAGAGAGTTATTGGGAGAATTCTCTTTAGATGATCTTCTAAAGTAAAATTTTCTATAACCTTAAATGAGGCGGAACTTCTCTATTTATAGGATCATTTGGTGAGCTTTATGAGTTTGGACTTTGTTGGTCATTGATCTGACTCATGGACTTAACCACATGGATTTAGGTCATATTTAACATTTGGTCTAAATTAAGCTTTTTCTTTTTTTGTTCAATTGAACTTTAGCCTAAATAAATAATATTTAATTAGACCAAAATAATTAACTTGATCCAACGGTCATGATGAAAACCGTGACATCATCAAAATTTGTGTATTCAATTTCAATTCGAAACACATGTCAACTTTTAATTAATCCTAAATTTAATTATTTGTAATTTTTACTGTTAATTTGATAAATGACATGAAAATTTGTGATTGGTACAAAAATTTTCCTTCAACAATGTCGATATTTATGTTGATATGTTCACATTTTCATGAGTTTGATATTAATAGAAGGGAGAATCGATATTTCCATCACATCTTTAAAAAATTCACAAATGAAAAAATATAAACTTCAAAATGAAACTAACATAATATAATATAAATAAGGGGATTTGTCAAATATAGCAAATTTGACAATATTTACAACATACAACAAAATTTTCAGATTCTATTAATAATAAATATTGATAGCCACTGACATGTTTCTATCAGTGACATTGATAGACACTAATAGAAGTCTATCAGTGACTATCATGGATAGAATCCAAAATTTTATTATAGCTTGTAAATATTATAATTTATTTTGCTACTTTTAAAAATACCCCTATATATAAATAATAGACATGTTTACTTATTTGAAAATAATAAAATATTTATTTAATATTTTAAATCTTTTTGAATTTTTTCAAAAATATCTATCGAAATTAAAATTTATGTAAAATTAAGACATAATTCTACAAAATTTCACAAAGTTTCAAAATAAAAAATTCTCCTAAAAACATACTACAACAATAATTAGCCAAAAAAAAAACCCTCACACTAATAGATTTATCAGACTATCAATGTGTGTTAATAGTTAACTACATTTTTTCTTTGACAATCAATTGTATGTTAATTTCAACAATAACTATAGAGATTAGTTGTATTCGTGATCTAATATCGATGCATGTTAATAGTCAAATAATTTAAGATTGTGATTTTAACTTAAAATTTAAGTTTTATTTGGGTTGGTGAGAAAAATTAGTATAAAATTTTGATCACTTAGCTTTCTTTTTCTCTTTTTTTTTTTTTAACTTCTTTTAAGCTCAATTGTATTTATGAAAATTTTTCAATAGATCGAAAGTATTTTTTAAATAAAACTTTAACGGTTACCATCCAAAACAAATAGTAATAATTTTTTTAAACTCTTTTTAAAAGTTTATGGAGAGCCGTTTTTAAACTTTTAAAAATTTAGAGTTATTTTTTATATAAAGTACAAAGTTTATATATATATTTTGTTATTTAACCTACTAACAACAAAACGAGTGTCTACGAAACAAAACATATCCTTCACTTTTGAAAAGGTTGGAGACGGTTAGATAGCCTCCAAGAGGTGTTTGATGAGCTGTTATGGAATGAGTTTGTGTTGTAATATAATCCAAATGGTGATATCAATAAGTTATACACTAGTGTCATTTGTATATACTTTGGTATAAGTATAATTGCAAATATAACAATTAATTTCAAAGGATTAACATATATATAAATATTTATTAAAAAATTACAAATATAGCAAAATCTATTAAATTTTATCACTAATAGACCATATTGCAAATATTGATTATCATTTATAGACCATAAGAGTCTAACATTGATAGAAATATATCGTTGATAGACTTTGCTATATTTGTGATTTTTTTTCAAATGTTTATACATACTTGATTATTATACCTGAAATTACTACCCATTATAATTACCCTATGATATATTTAGAAGTAATCCTGGAATGATTAAAAAAAGTTTTGTCATTTTCAAAATCACTCTAAAATACACTTTTGTTCGCAAAATAAAAATTGCAATGAAAATGTAAAAACTCAATATTAAGTAAATTTTGAGTGATTAAAATTAAAACTTGTCTAAGAGTACTTTAAAAAACTGTAACTTCACATACACGTGTACACGCAATGAATTTAATCCTGACAAAATAAACCAAAAAATGAGGATCGGTAAATTTGGACTTGACAAAATAGTGAAAAGGTTAGGTAAAATAAAATCTTATCCTAATTGGATAGAAAAGATCCTTCTCATCTTGCACTATTAGAAAACGGTAAACTCAATCTCATTCTCTTTATAAATACATCACTATAACTTAATATATGATATATGTAGCATCTACCATGTGATCTAAAACTTTGTTACAGATTTTAGTTAACTTATTTTATTAAAGACAAAATTGGAATATCAATTCCGTATGGTTAATATTTATTTTTTAAAGATAAGAAGTTAGATTTGGTTGTTATGTTGGGTTAATATTTATTTAATAAAGATATGCAGTTAGTTTTAGTTGTTAGATATTCTCATAAGTTGGTTAATATTTATCAAGAAATATATGGTTAATTTTTTTTTACCTAAAACATAGCTTGTGGTAGGTGTGTACATAAACTGGGTTAGATTGAGTTGGAGGAAAAATATGGACCAACTCGAAGTGATCGAATTGGCAAAAATTGAACCTATCGGTTCTATATGCAAGGGTCAATCCAACCCAAAAATTCGGGTTGGATGGGGTTCAGTTGGCGGGTTGACTTTCTTTTTTAATTATATATTTTTTTAAAATTTTACTTTGACATGATCTAAATGATTGCTTACCTAATCAACACGCTCGTATAGTATGGTCCACACCATCGTTTAGATTTGAAGCTCTTTGAAGCCCTTTGCTTATCGTTTAAAAAGAACTACAAGATTCATGTGGATATTATTTAAACAATCGCTTACCAAGTCAACGCGATCATTTAACATGGTCAACACGATCGTTTAGATTTGAAGCCTTTTTCTCATCTTTTAAAAAGAATTACACGATCGTGTGAATATTATCTAAACAATCACTTACCAATTCAACTTGATCGTTTAGCATGGTCAACACGATCGTTTAAATTTGAAGCCGTTTTTTCATCATTTAAAAAGAAGTACACGATCATGTGAATATGATTTAAATGACCGCTTACCTAGTTAACACGATCGTTTAGCATGATCAACACAATTGGTTAGATTTGAAGCCGATGAGATTAAATGAATAAATGACACATGTTAGAGTTCTTTATATATATTAAATGCATAACTAGGTCGGGTTGGGTCAACTCGACCATTATTTGCACAATCTTGGACCCGACTCAAGTTATTTTTTCTTCAATTTTCTAACCCAACCAACCCAACACAAAATTTAACCTAACCCAATCCTTACGATTTGGGTTGGGTAATCTGAGTTTGCCAAGTTACCGATTTTTTTTAACACTTGTAGTTTGTGGACTTTGTGGTATATTTATTTATGTGGAAGGAAAAAGTAGGTAAAAATGTGCAATGAATTTTGGATTGAGAAAGTCTTTTACGAAGTACTCAATTTGTGTGGTGTGTGGTGTGTGGTGTGTGGTGTTGAACATTATGTTACTGGCATTATTGTGAGGTACTTGTTTGAGAAGATCTGTGCAAGTTAGGGGAGTCTAACATTGAAGGTTATTCTAAGGAGTCTCTCACAAAGGGAGTCTAGCCGACATTGATACGCAAAGGTGAAGCATGAAGCGCCATATGATCTAGGGGAGCCTAGATGGAATTCCTTGTTCACATATCAAGTGGTTTAGAAGGAGTCTAAATGTTTATCTTGTAAATTAAGTCATATAATTCAAGATAATTGATTCTTGATAAGTTATATGTACTTGTGATTCTTTTCAATCTTTATAAATGATATTTTCAATCGAACTAAAGGTCTTGTTGGTGTTCTATTCTATTTTGTCGTAATATCACTTCAGTTATTAACCTGAGCGTTAACTTAAGTCGTCAAGTAATTAATTGTGACTCCTTTTTCAAATTTCATCTAAGAACTTCTGACTTTTTCTTTGTTACTAATTTTCCTCACCGTCTAAGTGATTGGAGTACTAGGTGACTGTCAGGTCAATTTTCGTATCAACATACAACTAATATATATATATATATATATATAATATATATCATACTTGCGTAGAAGAGGGAATGGAACAATATAGTTGTTTCCAAGTTGGTCAAGTAAAGGTGAAGGGGAAATAATTTATGTGAGAAGTGTTCAATTTGGATTTTTAAGACCCACTATAGAATTTAAAAAATGTGATGCCTTGTAAATTTCGAGATGATGCATATGTAAATTATTAATAATATCATATGTAATGCAATTGCAAGTGCATGCATTCCACTCATTCAAAAACAAATTAATTTAAAAGGGTATATTCCAAAAATTAAAGATGGCCATGGAAATTGAACTGGACCCCAAATTCCAAAACACTAATGAACTAAAACAAAAATAATCTTCAACTTTCGGTTTCTTTGGGTTTGCTAACAAAGCTTAATTATGATTCATAATTGAAATTGTTTAGTATTCACATCAATAATAATAAAAGATGATGTACTTAGTGTCTCAATTACTTTAAAATCAAATAGAGTTAGTGATGTAACAACAACCTCCTAATATATTAAGAGTATGGTCACCAAAATGTGTTTCTATCAAGTATCTACTTTGTGGGTCAATTTTAGAAGTTTGGATATCAAATATGTTTGCATTGGACTAAAATGAATAATAAATTAGGAAATTAAGTATTACATGGTGAGACCATGATTTGGACATGTGAAGTTAAATCTATGTTAGGTTGGGTTTCTTTAGGTATTCGAGTTTAATATGATCGAAGTCCATAATGAGTGAAGAAGAAGAGGGTTAATTAATTGGAGAAGTAAGGTAATTTTGAAAAGAAAAAAAATTAGGTAAATAGAGTTCACTTTTTTGCTTTTATAATGAGACGCACTCTTGCTTTTTACAATTTCTTTCAACAAAATCTTAGATGGTACTGTTAATTCTTTTTTTTTTTTTCTTTTTTACTTTTCTTTCTTCCTTAACTTATTTTCTTTAAATACTAAAAGAAAATTGTTGATAAAATTTACAAATTAGAGTAAAATTTATACATTGATAAACACTAATATAAGCCTATTAATAATAGATCTAAAATTTTACTTTATTTTGTAAATATTTTTTTTTCCATATTAGCTATGCTGAAAATGTTTTTTTTAACATTTTTTTTTTCAAGGAACTTGTTTTTAAAACTTTAAAAATAAATTTAGAACTGGTGCTTGAAGAAACGCCACTTTTTTAAGAAGTTTTAAATGTAAAGTTTTTTCTTTTTGTTCCGTCAGTATAATTTTCTTAAAAATTATGTTAAATTTTTATAAATATTTATAAATATATGAAGATATAACCGTTTATAGGTTTATAGTAACATATGTTAATAGACTACTATTTGTATTTATCAGAACTTTGATATTTTGTTATATTTGTTAAATATTTTAGTTCATTTTTTTGTTATATTTGAAAACATATTTTAGTGTAATTCTACCGTTTGTATAAATTAGTAAAATCAAGTCAATTTAAATTACTATATTTCTATTTTATCATGATGTTTCATGTTTTATTTATCATTTTGAAAAATTGCATTTAAATTAATTAAGAATATTGTTAAAAACAGAAAAAAAACTATTTACAAAATATTGGAAAAAATTAATATTTTGTTATTTTCTAAAATATCCTAAGTAATTATAATTGATTCGCCATTCAACCCTGAAAAAAATTAATCAATCGAACTAATAGAAAATAATTAGGTCTGATGTAATATAATTGAGTTTATTAAATCAAATGTAATTTTTTTAAAATAATAAATATAACGTAAAACATCACAACAATAAAGAATAGAAAGAAAGTAACTTCCAAGTTCCCAAAATTAACTTGAATTTACTACTTTATATTAAAAAAAAAAACAAATTCAACACATAAAGATTAAAAATAAAGAAATTATTATATGAATAGTTCTCGTATATAGTAAAAAGAATAAATAGATAAACTTGTTACTACAAAAGCTTGAACTTCAGATGTTGTAAACTCAGGCTAAACAGTAGCTGAAACAAGTATCAGCAACAAATCACAGCATTAAGAGATGACTTACATGCTTCTGGTTCTTATGGATAACTAATTGTTTAATCATGAAGCTGTTCTTCGTGAAACTGTCTTCTTCTACAGTAACAACGTTTCTCTCAATCTTATAGAAAAACGCACTTCGAATTCTTATGAATAACTTACTGTTTAAATGCTAAGTCGTCCCTCACTGAATTATTTTCCTCTTGCATAGTCACTCGTTGCTCTCCATGTTTTTTTTCGAAATTGAAAAGCACACAGAAGAAACCTCATACAAGCGCATTATAAACTCAATGAGAAGTCTTCAATAAAAAAGAAAATAATATTTTTCCATTAGAATATTCTTCAAAGAGAATAATCTTTTCATAAAAGAAAGCAAATAAAATCTTTTTTTATTCTTCACAAACTTTCATTAAACGAGCTGAACAAATAAAATATCCATCTTGGACGGATACACAAATATTTTAAGATAATTGTTTTTCAAAACTTTCTTGCTTATCCCATTTATCATATGGTGACATTATTCTACTCTATTTTTTATTTTATTATTTTTGTTACTTTTTTATGAAAAGAAATTGATTACCCACTTTGAATTTACTAATAAATTCAAATTTTCATAAAATAGAATTTAGCATGAAATTTAATTTTATTTTAATTATTATTCAAGTAACTTTGCTTTTTTTTAAAAAAAAAAATATAAAGATGTAAACTCCAGTCTTAATACAAATAGATACTGTCAATTACAATTAAAAGAGGTTAAATTTTAAATTTTAAAAACAAAAAAAATATTTTGGAGAGTTTTTTTTTTAATATGTTTTTAAAAAACTATACATGTGGTAATAATACAACTAGTGTGTAAAAGGAAAAAAAAAAAAGAAAAAAAAAAAGATAAGATTGAGAATAAGAAAAATTAGGAAATAGGTGCAAAAAAAACCATGGTTTCTTATTTTGAAACAAGTGGAAAAAAAATAAAAGCAAAAAAGAAAGTAGTAATTAATTAATAATAAAAAAGAAATGTAATAACATAATATAAAGAATATTTGGTTTGATTTTTATAGGAATTATTATTTAAATTCAACTGGATGGATGAAGTGGTTAAAACAATCCAATTGATCTAAAAAATCATTGTGCCCTTCCAACTCTTTCTCTCTACCCATATATAATTAATTGAATTTTTTTTCATCTAAAAATGATAAAAAGATATATCACTTATGGCTGTGGGTCCTACTCAGTTATAAGAAAAGTATATCTATGATCTCATACTTCAAATTCATTGCATTACTATATAGTTTCATTTCAAACTACCAATTTAATTAGCATCTATCAATTAATGTCACACACAAAAAATGACAAATAAAAAGTTGAAAGTGGTTGTTTGCAAGCAAAGAGAAAACATGCTCCCATGTTTAGGTCAAGCAAGTTGAAAGCTCAAGTTAATTTAACTTAGAGTCTCATAGCTTACTTTGTCTCATACTTGCTTCTCTTTGTATTATTTATAGGTTTTTCAATCCCTCTTCTATTCCTCATTTGATTGGGAATTCTAATGGCTTAGTTGCATATGGATCTTTCTTTGGACTCAGAACAACCCAATTCAACATTCTTGTCATCTTCTCTAAGCTTTCATCCCTTAACTAGCTTATGTTGGGCTTTTAACCTTTGGCCACTGCATGAGAGACTCGGCCTCCGTTAGGGTTGAGGTCGGCTCACTTTTATTCTTCTTTTGCTTTCAATTGACTATTTTATCCTTGATTCCAGAATTCACTCCATAACATATACTATATTTGTCACATATATAATCAATAAAGTTAAATTAGTCCTCCAATAAAAATATAAATTAAGTGTGATAGTTGTGATTATAGAACATTGAAATATCACAATAATACTATATTAGAATAGATTTCTTCAAAAGCAATCGACTTTAAATAATTTTTTCAAATGTTAAAAACATCAACAAAATATATGACATAGTTTCCATTCTTTGAAATCAACTTGTCCTCCAATAATAACATTTATCTTTCAAATTAGTCCTTCCTTTTAATTACCAAAAACAAAAAAGAGAGAAAAAAATTGAAATGGGTTGCTTTTACTTTGGGAGTTTTTTCTACCAAAAAACCAATGAAGTTGATGGATTTTTTGTCTTTTCAAAAGCTTACCAAATACATTTTATTCAACATAGTTCCATACATCCCTTCTTGAATACATAGTAAAAGAAACAGATGTATTTTATTTTTTTTTAAAAAAAAATGGGTAAGTGGTAAACTCTAATTAGTGTTGGCCAAACACACCATTTAATTGGGGTATTTGGGGAAATAAGTCAAAGTTGAGGGGTAGAGAAGAAAAGTGGAGGGGGGTGAAAACTCATAACCAAACATTGCTTTTAAGTTGAAATGAAGCATATGAGATTTGTGACTTACATCCATTCTGAATACACAACAAAAACAACCCCCTCGCTTTATTCATTTTTCTATCATCCAACTTAAAAACTTTTTCTTTTTTCTTTTTTTTTTAAATTCTAAAATAGT
This sequence comes from Cucumis hystrix, assembly GCA_025688845.1. Taxonomy (NCBI): domain Eukaryota; kingdom Viridiplantae; phylum Streptophyta; class Magnoliopsida; order Cucurbitales; family Cucurbitaceae; genus Cucumis; species Cucumis hystrix. The sequence continues at coordinate 24,047,709 of CM046884.1, forward strand.
AAACAATTAAATAAAAATAGTAAATTTGGAGACCTATAAACAGAGGCATAGTCCCTGGTTTTCTTAGTTTTATCAAAATTTTGTTCAACTTTTATTTATTAATTCAATGTTAGTTAATTATACCATTTTAGACTTCATCTATTATAATATATATGCCAATTCCACACTTATACTTCATTCTAATCATTCCCTAACTAATGTTTTCCTTTACGTATATAAGCTAAATTTTTATCTTTTGTTATCTCAAAAATGATTATTCAAAAATCAAATAAATTTTAGGATTTATTTGAATTAACTATAAAAGGAAAATGCTTTTACAAAAGTCAATTTTTTTAATTAAAATTCTTTATAAACACTATTTAAAATCATTTTTGAACTTTTTTGGTTGAAAAGACTTTTTTTTTTATTTAAATCATTTATAAACACCGTTGAAAATAAAATTTCAAAGCGTTGGATAATGCTATTTGAAAGGGTTCTCGCATACTATGGTTTTTTTTTAAAAAAAACATAATATATTTTTTAAATTACAATAAAAAAATTAAATCAAACACACTTTTAGTTGAAACCACGTAAAGACGTGATACTTTTGAATGGTGACTATTTTCGTACACATCCATATAATCTTCATGGTATGCTATTATTTTTAAAAAATGCGGTCATGTCGACTCCACTAAAATATAATAAATCAAATGCAATACAAAAACTCTCTTTTGATTACATTTGATGTGGTTTACCGATGTTTCATAATCATAATGAGATATGTGGCACACCTCCAAGTTTGTTATAAAAATCCACAATCTAATTGGAGGAAGCTCAATTCGATTGCGATTGAAAATTACTCTAGAAATATCATTACAACAATTATAACAATTACAAATATTGTTATTGTTGTAATGAGAGAATTATGAAAATGTTACCATTATTGTTATGGATATTGGTAGTGTTACTAGTAAACTCAAAGTGATAACAATAACGAAATAAGCAAGATGATAAATATTTTTTATAAAATATATAATCAAACATAATTAAAAAGTATTCAAATTAGATATGTGATTGAAGCCTACCATGATTAAATCATCCATGAAGGATATCTGGTTACAATTACACAACAGTAATTGATGGTTTGGTACACTAAATGTCAACAAGTCAATCAAATGATAAGTACATTTCATCCAAAGTGTACGAAATGGGGCTTTGACAAGATTCCCTTTTATATATATAAAAATTGATAATCATTTATGATTTATAAACAAGTGGAGAGTGGAGTCTTGATGGATGCAATTCAACTAATATATTTATATATCCTATAGATTATAATTTAACCAAAAACAACGGAGCAAATTCCCTTGTTTTAAGCAAAAAGACAAAATATGAAATAAAATAGCAATAATAATAAGTTTTGATCAATTTTAAAAATTTAGTGCCTCTTTGTTAGTTAACGTAATCAACTAACTTTTTTTTAATTCACGGATTTCTATCTAAATTTTAGGTCTATCAAATGCAAGATTACAATATTAATATATAATATACTTTTATTTGAAATATAAAGAATTATTCTCTACCGTTTTAGTAAATCTGATGTCTATTCTCTACCGTTCTACGTCTTTGAGCAATAACTTTTGATTTCTCATGAAATTGTTACCCTACTTACTTTTTAGAAAAAATATATATATATATATTTAAAAAGTCTTTCCTTTTCGATGGAAAGAGTTGAAATTGGCGTCTTATGAACCATACATTGCATGCTACCACTTCATGAAACTTTCTCAATTTTGCTCTTCTTTCATCACATTCTTCTCAACCTTTGTCTTCATTTTCAACCCATTTATATTTAATCAACGAGGTTTCCATTTATAGCCTCCATTTCAATTTCTCTTCTTCACCTTTCCTCCATTGAATTTCAAAATTTTCTGTTCATCGCTCTGTTTCCTCATGCCTACTCTCCTTAATTACACTGGTGAGTTTCTACTTTACTTCTTCTTCTTCTTCTTCTTCTTCTTCTTCCATTATAATCAATACCCAACTCATGAAATTGTACTAAATTTTGTTTATGGATTGATTAATTAGGAGATGATGAATTTCACCCCACTTCCATGGAGGATTTCCCCTGTTTTCTCCCCATTTCTTCTCGCATCAATATCTGTTTTCAACCCAACAAAAGGGTTCGTACCAATCTCAAAATCCCATTTTTGGGAGACGATACAAAACCTTCTATTGATGATCTTCCTGATGAATGTCTCTTTGAAATCTTTAAACGTTTGGATAATGGGAAATCAAAAAGCTCTTGTGCTTGTGTTTCCAAGCGATGGCTTATGCTTTTAAGCAGCATTCGTATGGAGAAAACTGAAAACAATGGATATCTTACAAGACATTTAGAGGGGAAGAAAGCTACAGATATAAGACTTGCTGCTATTGCTATAGGAATCAATAACAACGGAGGATTGGGGAAGCTATCTATTAAAGGGATGAACTCTATTTGTAGAGTTACTAATGTTGGTCTTACATCAATAGCCTACGGTTGCTCCTCCCTTCGAGCTCTTTCACTTTGGAATATCGCTTCGATCGGTGACGAGGGGTTGTTGGAGATAGCTAAAGAATGCCATTTGTTAGAGAAATTTGATGTATGTCAATGCCCTTTGATTTCCAACAGGGCGTTGATTGCAATAGCTGAAGGTTGTTCTAATTTGACTGTTTTGAGTATTGAATCTTGTCCAAATATTGGGAATGAGGGTATGCAGGCTATTGGAAGATCATGTTCTAAGTTGGAGTCCATCTCTATAAAGGATTGTTCTCTTATTGGGGATTCCGGAGTTTCGAGTTTGATCTCTTCTGCTTGTTCTTCGTTGCATAAAGTGAAGCTTCAGGGTTTGAATATCACTGATTTCTCTCTTGCTGTGATTGGACATTATGGAAATGTTGTAACTCATTTGACCCTTTGCAGCCTAAAAAATGTGAGTGAGAAGGGATTTTGGGTTATGGGAAATGCTCAAGCTTTGAAGCTATTGATTTCATTGACAATTAGTTCTTGTCAAGGAGTTACAAATGCAAGCCTTGAAGCCATAGGCAATGGATGTAGAAGCTTGAAGCAGATATGTCTACAAAAGTGCAGTTTTGTTTCTGGTGATGGACTTGCAGCTTTTTCCAAGGCTGCAAGAACTCTAGAGAGTCTTCAATTGGAGGAATGTAACAGAATCACAATTTCGGGTATTATCGGTTTGTTGACAAACCATGAATCAAACCTGAAATCTCTAGTGCTTGTTAAATGCTCAGGAATCAAGGATACAGCACTGCAATTTCCTTTGCTCTCTTACAGTTCGTCTCTTCGGTGGGTATCGATACGCAATTGTACTGGTTTTGGTGCTGAAAGCCTAGCCTTAGTAGGGAAGCTGTGCTCTCAGCTTCAACACCTTGATCTTGTGGGACTCTATGGTTTAACAGATGCAGTGTTTGTTCCTTTACTTGAGAGCTGTGAAGGACTTGTGAAGGTGAATCTCAGTGGTTGTTTGAATTTAACCGACGAATCAATTATGGCTTTAGCTCGACTCCATGGAGCTACACTTCAACTAGTTAATCTTGATGGTTGTAGGAAGATCACTGATCAGAGCTTGGTGGCAATAGCAGATAACTTACTAGTTCTCAATGAACTACATGTTTCCAATTGTGCAGTTTCGGATCGTGGGCTCATAGCACTCGCTCGTGCACAGCATATCAATCTGTCAATCCTCTCATTGGCAGGGTGTTGTGGGATAACAGGTAGAAGTTTGCCTTCTCTTGAAATATTAGGAAAAACTTTGGTGGGGTTGAACCTTGAAGGATGCAACTCCATCAGCAATGGCTCAATTGAGGTTCTTGTAGAGAATCTGTGGAGATGTGACATCCTTGTATAAACAAATTTGGTTGTTTTGTTCTCCATTTTTTTTCTTAACACGAATGCTTGTTTATACCTGAGCTTCTGTTGATAAAAATGAACTAATTTCCAAGAATATTAAGTAACCAAAAGACAAGCTATGATCTTGGCTTCAACCCTTCTCTGCATTTTCGACATTCAATTCAGTACAAACTTGTTTTTGTCAAATCATTGTTTATTTTTTGTGGGTTGAATTTGGCTTTTATAACTCGATATTCTAAAAACAATGAAAACTAGCCTTTTGTTTAAGTTACAAAACACCGGCCAACAATAAACTGTTCGTTCTTGATCAAGGGTCTCACCCATCGCGAATTGACACAACCCAAACACCATTTCACGTACAAAAAAAAGATAAGAACACAAAATTTTAATAATGGAAAAGACTTTGTAGTTTTATAAGAACCACGATTTACCTTCAAATTACGGTTGAGGTCTCATCACTAATGGACTTTGCAAAGAATTCAACGTTAATTGGGTGCTTAGTAACATAAGCAAAATCGTATCATAAACCGTTAAGAAGTGATTGAGCATTGAATTGAAAGAAACCAAAATCAAAGACAAGTCATGAATTTAATAGTATATAAAGAATGAATTTAAGCTTCGAGATTTGATTTTAGTTCCTATGATGTTGACAACACTGTTGAGAAGTTCAATCAATTAAATATTTTATCCAATTTAGGTAATAAATGTTGTGTCACTTAATTATATGTCTATTTAGAGCTTTGAAGATCCATTGAATACCTGAAATGCTTGTCTTAAAGGTACAATTTATTATACATTTGAAAATTTAAATTCAAATGCCTCTAAGAACTCTCACTTTGGTAAGTGATAAAATGATAGGAAGATCAGTGTGAATAGGGACAAAGAGAGGAACCTTTCAAGAGTAGTGTAGGGTACCCTAAAATGAGATTAGGATAACATGGCCTTTGTAAAGTGGTTGAGGTGTTTGCAGTTGTACCATTTCACGACCTAATTTGGTACAAATATATTCAAAATCATTTGTGAAATTTTCATCAATATTTTGAGGTATTTTTCATCAAATTTGATATATGTATGGTTTATATCAATATCATGTGAATTGTGACTGTGATAACATGCAAAATTTTACAATAAGTGCAATGGATTTTTTTTTATATATAAGAGCTAAAAAGGAAAAATTGTATAAAGCATATGAAGTAAAACAAGATATTTATAATAATGTTGAACATAGTACTAAAATTTAGAATGAATGGAAACGTAACTAAAAGCATTGAAGTTATGTATATATCATTATTCATTTTTTCATCATTATCTATTGTTTTTCTATATAAAAATCGATTTAATACTAAGAACTTGTTATATCTATCTATCTCGAGATCATAGGTTCAATTCTTACAATCCCACATATTGTCTAAGAAAAAAAATCCTTCCAAATTAGGATTTCATCTCAAATAATTCATTCATGTCTAAGACTTATTTGAATGTATAGATTTAACATAGTATTAGAGCTAAAATGTTGAAACCAGGATAGTATCATTTTTTTTTCCGTTAAGATCAATAGAATTTCATTTCCTGTCATTCCTAATTTTTCACCACTTATTTATGAAGAATTGTTGTATGATAATATCATCCAGAAGGTTAGAAAATATAATATACCAGAAAGAAGAATCTGGACCTAAGGAATTCATGTTGTCTTCTTAAAACAACTTTAGTCACTCTAGTGATGAGTTTCATGATCGATAAATAGTCTCCCGAATTAGAATAAAGTAACTTTCTTATTGAAGCAACACTTTTATCCAATGAACTACCTTTTGTAGAAATAAATCGAACTTGAATAAATGTACAAAATGAGAGAAATTTTGAGAGGAAGTGCTTACGGAAAATTTAGCATGGTACGAACTTAAATATACTCGAAAAGGAATACATTTAAGAAAAGAATATAGAGAATGATATAAAAATAATATCTCCTAAAAATAATCTAATTAGTTTAAAATTTTAATGGAGAAAATAACAAATATTTATATGATTTTTGTGTTTTTGAATTAAATAAATAAATTTTTCAATACTTCATTGAGTAAAGAAAAACATTTTGGACTGAGGAAATAAATAGGAGTTGTGTAATAGAAAATTGTCAGACGTTTAGATTACACCTAATCATTTATCATATTTTTTAATATTATAAGTTTTTAAAACTCACAACTTTTTTCCCTACCATGCCATGAATTTGGTTGGGGTTAGCTCCTCCTTTTTTTCACATATTCACAATATATATTTGATCAGAACAACATTAACCACTTCCATGAGTTTTTCTTTTTTTCTTTTTTGTTAAGTGTAACTCATCATTATGGATTCTATCATTTCATTTCAACACATTGTTTTTGGCCAAATAAATTATTTTCTTTCAATTTCCATATATATCTTTTAAGTTCACATTGGTCTTATCTTTAATTTTTGAGGGCTTATTATTAGACAATTTGGCCTACCATACACGTTTGTTGTCACTCAGACCTTTCGCATCAGACAAGAGGCATGAGTAATTTTCCTTTACAGTGTTCAGGTTATATATTTCTTATTTAGAATTCTAATTAAGGTGATTCTAAATATATTTGAATTTTCTTTTTCGAGTTCTACGTAATGGATACTTCAAAACACACTCAAAATTTTGTTGATTGGATTTCATATAATTGATGTTTGCACAAACAATTTTGGCATATCTAATCTAATAAATGCTAATTGAACAATTGTTATATATATCTATATATCGTTAACCTATTGATATATACTTGTTTCTTATAATTTCTTTGTATTTTGTTGTAACTTTTGTGAGGTATATAGTACTTAACCAATTGATATATAGGTTAGGTGCATATATTTGGTTTCACTTAATTAATAGATCGTCTTGTTTGATGGATTCAAAGGTGGAGGTAATATTGTTAACAAAGGAGCTTTAGTTTACTATATGATGGAAACACAATGGTCTCACTTGTGTGTATGCACCCTTACTAGGATTTGTATGTGATTGGTTCCCAAAGCAATTTGACATATTGTTACGTACCTAACATACAAATGGTTTTCACCAAATATATTATTTATTTGATTTGAAATGCAAGAATATTAGAAAATTAGTAGGTTGAAGAGAAACTAAAAAGAAATTAGTAGTTGATCAAGTGAAAAATATTGAGACAACTTTTTGCATTGTCATATATTATTAATATGAAAAAAAAGACAGAGAAATACCTTCTGAAGAAAGGGACTTCTCCTACTTCTGTTGAGAGAAAAGGTCAAAATCTAATATATATACATCAAATACAAATCCAATTAATTACTAAGATTTTTTCATACTTGCTCATTCAAAGCCGTAGCTAACATATTCAAGGTATTTCAATATTATTGTATGAAAAACAATAATACGTTGGCGAGCAACCTAATGAATTTTTACTAATAATGCATTGTATCGATTACACTTCTTGATTATCAATAATGCATTGTACTAATTACTTCTTAATTTATTTTAAGTGAAATTGTAGTGGCCGATGGCAAAGTTTAGGAATTTGCAAGTTTGTCGTCACACATTTTCTCATTTTGCAAATATGGGAAAAAAATCTAACCTAAGTGATATATCTAATACATATATTTATATACATCAATGTTGAAAATGACAAAATATTAAAGGTTTTTTTTTTAATTTAATGGAAATTAAGTAACTATGTCCAATGACATTTGGGTAAATAAAGCAATGTGAAATTTTTGTAAATATGTCAACTTTAGGGCCAAAAAACGTGAAACACTTCTTTAGAAAGCCTTTGGAGCAAGAAGTGAGTTATTATATAATTGTTTGTGTTTCAAGTATAGATTATTTTAGTTTGAGTTATAATAGTATGTGTTTGTGATTTTAATGTTTACAATAAATATATATTTTTCTTTTCCCAATCTCTAAACAAAAATTCAAAATCTTTTATCATAAATCTAAATATTTGGTATATCAATTGTATATCAAATGTCTATTAAAAGGGTATCAACTGTATCTACATGAATATATTCAGTAGTGTATCAAGGTGTATCAAGTGTATCAGGTGTATCAAGTATATATCACACGAGCTAGACTACTTTTTTTTATCATTTTTGCAAAAATAAATAAGTCTGTCCATGGACTCAACTCTTTTAATTTATGTTGCCCTACATGCAAGAAACTCTTTTTATTTCATTTATGCCCTTTCGTTATAAGGATTTTCACTATTTCTTTAGTGACATTTCAATCATTTGTTCAATCTTACCATTCATGCACCAGAAACTTCAAATTAATTCAACAAAAAGTCATATTAAAAGTCACAACTTCTAAATATTAAACTCCACTAAAAAAACATTAAACTCACACACTCTTAAATATCTTCAATATAATGTTTTGCTCAAACTTTTGATATTCTTCAAATTCATAATTATATGCATATGACTTTTCATTTACTCTAAACTTTTAATCTTCTTCAAGTTTATAACTAATAGACATTTTATTTGCTCACTCTATATTTATATAAATATAGATATTTTTAGGTTAGACCTAAACCAAGTAACATTTATCGATTATTCTTCATTTTTTATTCAAAATATACAAACTTCTTCTCTCTTATTCTCTTAACATGGTTGTTTCATGTAGAAAATTTTCTTTTTAATGGTCAATTTCTCAAATTCGAACTTTGCACATGGGTTGATGATATAGATGTTCAAGTATGAAACAAAGTTGTTGATTTCTTTCTTATATGTTCGTTAACGTTATGGATATTTCAAAGATGAAGTAAAATCTTATTACTGATGGAAAATAAAATTTTAGTATATATTTATAAATATTTTTAAAGTTTTATCATTTTAGTAAGCAAGGTCAATGTGTGTATGTAAACATCAAAATCCAAATTATATATTAAAGTGTGTGGGAGAAGAGGTCAATAATTGCATTTTTATAGGTAAAGCTTTAAATGAAGGGAAGATGAGAAAACTAAATAGAAAGCAAACAAAAGCAGAGAAGTACTTTTTGTAGCCAATACACACTGTTTCCTTTGTACCTCTTGATAACTACATTTCCATAACTTTTGTCCTTTGAAAATCTTTTTTATGTTTCAGTATCAATAGAGAATCAATTTAAAACCTTCTATTCCTTGTCGGTTGGGTTTCTTTGTTGTTTTTACCTAATTGAACATCTTTTTCTTAAAAGCTTGTAGAGAAAGGTTACGATTATGCTATTGCTTCATCATTGAAAGATAGAGAGATAATAAGAAGAGATGATGGAAGATTTCTATATCATAAGAGCTCTCTAATCTCGCATTCAAATGATGCTTACAAACACTAAAGTTTGAAAAATGTCCGATTAAAGAAAATTCTATCTAACAAAATTTAATACTTATTTTTGCACCAACCTATTAAAGGAAAAATCTAAATTTAATACTTCTTTTATCGTTGTATTATATAATAATTAAAAAAATTGTCATTCGTAACGGTCATCCTAGATTCCACAGATCAATGTTTTAGATACCAAAATTATATTAATATAGCATTTTAAAAAATTAATTATCAAATTAATGTTCGTTCAAAACTATTTATTGAAATAATACTCTTTCTAATTTCTTTTTCCTTTGATTCCGCGTAACATCAATTTGTTTTTCCTACTTTTAGATACACTTGATATGTTATGAAGTGTAGAATGTGTTTATAAATATAAATAAGTTTTGGCATGCATCAATTATGCAATCTTAACAAAAAGTTGTACTGTTCCCAAATCAAATATGTTTTTTAACAAATTAAAAAATAATAATAAAATTTAAATTAAAAAATTTAGAAATCACAACTAAACGCAAGGTGGTTAATCTTCAAACAATGTATATTGTTCAAGTCGAGCAACCAAATGTCTTGGACTTCATATTAGGTGGAGTAGAGTACATATTACTAAATATATTGATATTTGTTTCACCAAGCTAATTTTCTAATTAAAATGTTGATGGAGAGTTTTTGTTGATAGACAGTGCATAAAAATAAAGACTAGATAGTATATTAATATCATTCTTTATAAAAATCTACTATGGTATTTTTAATAATTTTTTATAATATAAAAATAGTTAAAAGTATTAACATTTTTTATATCAATAGAATGTGAAATCATATGAAAAGACTCTTTGTCTATCATATGTCATAATCGTCCTTACATTTTGTCATATGTTTTATCTTAAACAAACTATCTAAAATAGTTTTGTATGGCTCCCAAATAATGTGAAACATAACATATTACATTAAAACAAATAATCCCTTTATACAATGTTGTATCGCTACTTTATAAGGTACATGACTTTTTATACTAAAACACCTGACCATTCGTTGTATCATTTCAACGTTTACATTAGAAAAATCAAATAGCAAAATCAATCTTTTTAATTTAAAAAACTAATACTAATCAAATATAAAAAACTTACCAAAAAAAAAAAACTCAAATTGTACACTAATCCTCTTAACTATAAAAAAACTTATCTTTCACTCTCTTTTAATTTCATATTGGTTTAATATATATATATATATTTAAAAACTCGAATTTTTTAAAATATTGAAATATTGCTACGAATCATATTTTTACACATGGTTTTTTCTTTTGATTTTTTAATTTAAATTTTGTGTATGTAATGATTATTTTTTTAATTTAAATTTCTACAAAATATTTGTCATCTTAAATGAAAATAAATTAAATTTTAAGAATAAGATAAAAAGTGAAAAATAAACCCTCCTAAAGAGAAAAATATCAAACCAACTTAAAAAAAAATGTCAACTGTCATTTTCTCCCTCATAAGAACATCGTCCTTCTCCACCTTCTTTCTTACAGGACAGTGTTTAGGACAAATTCTAAACACTTTTAAATCCCACCATTTAAAACGATCTTATTTTACTAATAAGTTTTTTTAGAATGCAATAATGGAATACATCATCCAAAGGCACATAAAATTTTAAAAAAAAGAAAAGAAAAACGAAAACCGAGGGCTGCAGAATGATTGAAAGATAGTCAGTGTGGTAGACCAAAACACAAGCTATGCCTTCACACTTCAATCATTTTAACTTATAAACACCATATAATATTTCATTTACCCACACAATATTTTAACTTTTTTCAATTTTCTAATCTTCATTTTCTCTGCTTAATTACTTATTAAAGGTTATAAAAATTCTTTTCTTCATGTTTTATAATCATTTTAGTTTGTTGGTTTCGTGTAAGATTTAAAACAACGCCCTATAATGATACAAAAATGCATATCTACAAAACTTTTGAGGTGCTGAATTAGTTGTTATAACCTTTATATTATAATACTTTGAGTTGGATTACATACTATTTTAATTTGATTAGAATAATTTATATTTAAAATGAAAACTATTTTAGTTTGGATAGAAAATAATAAACAAATATAGCAAAAAAAGACTAAAAATAATATTGTAGTTAATTGCATGCTATAATAGTTAAAAACACTAACTATTTTAATTGGAATTTCTCCTACATACATAGGGTTGACTATTATAACCCAACGTATATAAAAGAAAAAGATTTATACGATTGGAAAATGTTACTCATGACGGCAAGATTCCTCCACTTTTTACACTTACGAGCACAATTCCAAACAAATCTTAAAACACATATTCTCAACACATTTTTGTTGAAAATTAAACATGTTTTAAATAAATAAGTTATATTTGAATTGATTTATGAGTGTTAGAAAAAATTAAAAGATCTTAGTTAAACAATTAATTTAGTAAGAGTTTCACATTATTTAAGTGTAGGATTTAAATTGTTGTGTTTAATTAGGGTATGAGATATGTTCATAACAATCCTATAAATATGATTGAAATGTTGTAATCTATTTAAGTGTGAAGTAGAATAATCAAAGTCTTCCAATTTGTTTGTATTTAATTTCCTTTCAAATATTTTATTTGATGATACTCCCAACAATTTTAGGGAAAACCAATTGGAACCATAACTAATCATCTAATTCTTCAAAACCAATCTGTTGGAAGGTTTACTCAGTTTCATCCAAGTTTCATCCGTTGGTAATGGATAAATGACCTGAGGCTCCAAATAAATAAATAAACAAAAGTCCAAGTTTTTTCTCTTTTATGTTTCTTCCTTGGTCTAAAGGGAAAGGGGAAAAAGGGTTGATTTATTGAGTTGGGACCCCCAAAAACAACTGATAGATGCACTGCACTGCATTAGGAAGACAAAGCCTACAACATTTCACTGTTAGCTATTTTGTCAACACACTACACACAAACCTCTATCTCTACTAACCCCTTTTTTTCCCTTTCAATTTAACTCAAAATCCTCTTCTCTTTCTTCTCCTTCACAAATTCGTTCAAAAACAAATATGGCTTTAAAACACTCTCTCCTTCTCATTCTTCCTCTCTTATTTTGCCTTTTTCTCTCTCCCCCCACATCAGGTAAAACCCACCTCTTTACTCATTAATCATTCTTAATCCAAACTTAGAGACACAGTTGTATATATTTATTTGTGTAATATCAATCCAATTTGTTTGATATGTCAGGGCATGAACAGAATTTTTCTTCTTCTTCTTCTTCTTCTTCTAAGCAGAAGGAATTGGTAATTGGGTCAAGACCACCACAGTGCTTTAATAAGTGCTTAAATTGCAAGCCATGTGTTGCTGCTTTGGTTATTTCTCAGCGCCATAATAATAATAGTAATGATGATGATCATCTTGTTGTTTCGAATTTGGAGGCAGATCTTCTTCCAGTTCCTAAACATGATGCTTATTATCTTCTCTCATGGAAATGTAAGTGTAAAGATAAGTACTTTCAGCCTTGAGTTAATAAACATAAACTTTCATTTTCCCTTGTATCATATATCTTATATTAATTATTAATTGTTAATTATTATTATTATTCCTCAAACTTTCTCTTTTCCTTAACACACTTTCTATTCCTCTGTTTTTAATTCCAAATATGTAGACATCAACTGTGAAATGTACAAATTATTTAATGCGAGTATAAGTTAGTTGTTTTCGTTGATTGGTCTACAAACTTCTCAGCTAGTTTCAACAGTGTTCACAATTGAAGTCTTCTATCTATCGATGTAGACTTTAGAACGGTCCAAATACCAGGTTTGAAGTTATAATAGAAGGGATATAAGCAAAAGAATGTTCTAACAAAGGAAGAGATTAATGGGAAATTGAGATATGATGTTGTTGTGGGTTGGTTTGTATTGGTCAGTCATGTGGTTTTGAGTAAATGAACGGTCATAGACATGATGATGAGTAGCAGAAAGAAAACGATAATGTTTCTGCTGGACCATGTTCAGATCTTATGTTTGTGTATTCAGAGATAATATATATATATATATATATATACACACCTTTTCATCAACAGCTACCAGCCAAACTGAACCTCTCTTTTTCATAGTTATTAAGACATGTTGCATGATTAAATTATGAAAACAAAATAAGAAAATGTTAACACCTATCATCTTCTATTGCATTTTATAATTTTTCGTATTATGGATGGCCAAATATATTGTTATCTCATTTTATAACGTATCGTGTTATGTGTAGTCCTAATATGATAATCATCTCTATCGTGATATCTTTTTCTCATACGAAAATGCAACAAATTGTAAGAAAAATGGAAAAAACACAATGGAAAGAATTTATCTACAATAGACCTAATCATCCCCTAATGTGATATCTTATAAAATGTGACACATAAGCAAAATGTTAGATTTCATACGTTTGTGAGGAGCGAGTGTCAAAAAACCTTATCATTTTGTAACTGGGTCATCTGTACCAAAAAAAAAAAAACTCTTAATTTTCACCAGCATTTCATTTTGTTGATTGGCTATGTTCTGTGCGAATAGTTTAAGATAAGAAAAGAAATTCATGAATACAAGTATTAGTTATAAACTTAATTTTCAAGAATCAAATAGTTGATATTTACAAGTACGTATGGTTTGAAGAAGGGAGAGGAAAGCCTCAGATTTCTGACATACCACCATCATTCCTGTACAATCATCACTGATATGTTTAAGAGTAGTACTACAAATTTCTTAATATCTAAAATCACAGGAAGAAGAATATCATAGCATTTAAAATCAAAATATTCCTTTATTAAATTTTCTTTATAATGTTGGAAAAAGGATTATTTGAGACTTGTAAAGAAAATATAGTTTATAAAGGACTATTAGTTAGTTATTAACAAATTTACGTTCAACAGCTCACAGCAAAAGATTCTAAATTTACTTTCAATCACATTCTGTACAATCCAAGGCAAATTTCCTAAGGATGCCTTTTTCACTTTCTCACTCTTAACCAGTTCTTTTCTTATTCTTTTTCTTCTTCTGTGACGGAACCTTTAAACGCAGGAATGATGAGAATTCCACACAACAGCATATAGAAAATTCAAATCATAGAGAAAGAGAACCTTCATGATCCTCTGCTGCATCATTGATTTAAGTGTGTTTGTTCATTTGCTCCATGGAATCAGTTAGTAACCAAGCAGGGGTTCAGTTTCCCACACTCTCAGATGGTTTCCAGATTATGTTTTCTAGCTTAGCACAGAAATTCTTGTAGAACTACAAGGTCACACAAACAAAAAAGTGAAGTGTCTACGTAGGATTTAAACCTCCCTACATCTTTTTGAGCATCGATGTCTAATTGTATGAAATTACCTTGTGATATTCTAGAGTATCTCCAGCAGCTTTGCGTACGTCCACCATAAAAAGGGATGGTGCCACCTCATAAATCTAAAACCCAGAAATAACAAGTTTCTAAGAAATTTATAAAACCTTGGATTATCGATCATCATGTCTATGAGATTACCTCCAGCACAGCGGCAAACTGTGCAACCCTGTATCCGGTCCTTCTTTCCAACCTTGTCTGTGAAGAAAATTGAAATTGAAATTAATATTTAATTCCAAAACTATATCATAGTACTACACTTTATTCGTCATGAGGGAAGAATAAAAGCGCACCTTGAAATTACGTGTGTGGAAATTTAATCCCATTGCTTCTGCTACTGCTTCAATGCTAGACATTATAAAGTTAGCAGGTTTACGAGAAACAAAACGTGTTTGCCGCTTTATATAGTCCTGTCATGGAAAATTTTCAAGAGAAAAGAATGAGATGAGAAAATTGGTCAATGTCAAAATTCCAACAAGTAGGTATAAAATACGAGATGGTCACATTATGGCATGAGAGGATAATACTATGGAGCTCGACATTCTATGCCAAAAATGAAGAAGGAAAAGAAGGAAAAAAAATAAAAAGCTTGACATGATCTAACCTGTCGCCGATCAAATAATGGTGACAGATTTAATCCTTGAGATAATGTTATCATCTCAAATGCATTCATTATCAAAGGACCATCGTCACTTTTTTCTGATTGATCGGCTACATATTCATCCTGCAAAATGGCAAGTCCTGATGTGAGTGAAAAGAATTAATTTAGTGCACAAATATGCATGAAAAACATGTAAATATTAACAAGGTCAAGTAACACAAGCTAAGCAATTAGACAAAGGAAGAAAGCATTTTGTTGCACAGAAAATTCAGTATAGTATGCCCCCATAAAAAAATGTGGTTATATGCAATGATTAAAAAGATCCAAAAAAACAATTTAAACATAACTGTGTAGCGTTAGGATACTTCCTAACAAGATCAAGATCTAAATTTATTATAATGTAACTGTAAGAAATACAAGATAAACCCAAATATAAGCCACTTGGAACCTCCCTCGAGTACTCTCACCCAAGCCTTAGATCACTGCACACAGAATAACCTCCTTTCCTCTCACTTACCCTCCCTCTATTTATAACAAGTGGTAAACACACTTACACAATAACTACTAGTAACCTCCTTTTACACGATAACTACAGTAACTTCCTATCTATCTGATTTTCTCTTATACCCCTTAACTAACATCATACTAAATATCTAGTACCTAACATATAGTTTGGCCATTTGTTTTATATCAAACTGCTCTCTCCTATAAGGAGGGGTGGGTTCTGGCAGCTTCAAGTAGTGTTCATTGTTGTATATTATCCTTAAATGTTTTAATTTTGGAGAGATGAAAAATCCTAAATGGTGATAAAGGAAACAAAAACCAACCTCAATGTCATCAAAAACAGCCCGAACATCATCTAAGTTTACTTCCTCATCTTCTCCAAGTTTAGCAGGGATGTAGTTTCTTCTGAACCATGGATCTTTTCTAATTTCTTCAATTCGAATTCGCTGCAGCACACAAATGAGAACCTCTGGTGAAATTTTTAAACAATACACAGATACTAAATCCCACGTGATATGGTGGCTGCTTTTTCTTTATTTAAGTACTCCACAAAGAGTGATAAATGCCAAATTTTTACGTGAACTAACTCACCCAACATGACAAATATTTCCAACACTCAGCAGAATAATGATACATCATTAAAACCAAAAACCCTACCCAAGATACAAATTACAGTTCAAGACAGGAAATTCCAAAATAGTACACTATTAATGATGATTGAACTCGTTGATTTATAGAGAACCAAAAATCTCACAATTGGAGAAGCAGCAACAAAATCTCTGAAACAAAAAAAAAACTCACAGTTTTCGGATTTGGATCAAGGATCTTCTGTATCAAGGACTTTGCACCAGGTGAAAACCAATAGGGACAGGAATACTCCGCTGCATTTATCTATACATCAGAAATGAAGTTATTAGAAACTTGCCATTTACAGTAGTGAAAGAGTCGAACCATCATCTTTTGCGTACAAAAATCAGTTCATCCGTGCATGCTTCTCAACCTCCAGTACATCATTACAAAAAAGATTAAAAAAAAAAACTTAAAACACCATATTTCATTAATTGGATAAATATTGTAGATGTTGGAACCTAAAAAGCATTTTTGTATCAGGCATAAATGGTATTCTTAATTATAGATATGAGCTAGTCATTCAATTCTGAGGAAACTATGGTGATGTAAAGATTGGAAACAGACCTTCATGTTTAGGGTGGGAAGGTCCGTCTCTGAAAATGGAAGATATCCAGCCATTAGTACATAGAGGATGACTCCACATGACCATATATCTGCAGCTGCACCATCGTAACCCTGACCACCAAGCACCTGCAAGGAGCAGCTTACATAACGATTTAAAAAACAGAATGATAGGTAAACATGAACACATTCCTAGAAGAAAGAAACAAAAGTCGAATGATTCAGACGAAATGAATGGAACCACCTACTTAAGAGCATTTTAACAATGTACAGTACATACATTGGGGCAAGGATGTTCTCACATCCTGCACAATCCTTAAAACTCACGAATCATGAGTCTTAACTTGTACTTATACTTTGACATTGCTTATGGATATGTACCTCGGGTGCAACATAATTAGGAGTTCCACATGTGGTGTGAAGTAGGTCAACACCCTGATCAGCAACAAATCAGAATAGGTTAGAGAAATGAGTAATGTGCATATAACTATTGACAAAATTACTATCATTCAAGATAACTGTCACAATACTTTTTGAGACAGTGCACTCAGTCCAAAGTCGGAAACTTTAAGATTTCCATCATCATCAAGAAGAAGGTTTTCAGGCTACACCAAGGAAATAAGTTATTAATTAGGACCAGAACATATGAAACATTTTTTTTGCTATAACTGTGAACATCTAAACAAGATTCTCTATTTAAAAGTTTTGCACCTTAAGGTCCCTGTGGTACACACCCTTGCTGTGACAATGAGCAACTGCATCTATCAGCTGGTGAAAGTATCGTCTAGACTCAATTTCTGGGAGCTTCTTTTGAAGAACCTGGGCAGATCAATTATATATAATCATAATTAGACAGTTCTGATACTCGTCAATCTTATATAAGGAAGGTGATAATAGGTTCAATTATTTAAGCAGGAAAGCCATACTATTTTATCATATAGTTCACCTCCTGAGACAAACTCAAGAATAATATATATCTTTGTCCGGCTAGCCAACACCTGAAATTTAGGGGGAGATATCATGAAAGACGCCAATAGCAGGAAACTAATTAACATAAATCCTACAAGTTATTTGAAACTGTCATAAAGCCATGAGCAGTACCTCATGCAGTCGGACAATATGTGGATGCCTGACAATTTTCATTATTGATATCTCCCTCTTAATCTGAAAGAGAATTTACAAAATAAAAATTAAAGTAACAAAATACTTATAACATGAAGCAAAGGGCAAGTTTTATTGCATATAAGCAATAGCAGCATCCTTCCAGACATGAAGGTTGCAGGCGTATTGAATTCAAAACTTTAACGGGCAGAGATGAGGCAAACAATCGTGCCCGAGTTCTGAGTTTGTTCATTTCTTGATTTCTGTGTAGTTTTCATTCAGGTGGAAATACTGGCTATCTAAAACTCTGAGATCCTGTTTGAGCTTAAACCATGGCAAAAGCCATCACCTCATATAGATAATCCTTGGTATATTCTCATGACTTCCCTAATAGAGTGATAGGCAATGTGAATCTTCAAGTGAGTAGTGAATCCATGTGTCTTACCGTTACCTCCATAATAGGTTATATATCCGGTTTCTAATTCACTTAAGGGAAGGTGGGGTTAAAATAGTTTTCATGATGTTCAGTTGAACAAAACAGAGATGCCCAACAAGCTCGGATTAATAATACAATTGGTACAGCATCGAGTTTGGATTAATAATACAAGTGCATATGCTGAATTTTTATATGAACATCGCAATAATACTTATTGGGCAGCACTATGACATTAAATCCTCCCAGACATTTATGAAGAATTCAGGTAAGTAACTACCTGTTCTACCATTTTGTGCTTGAGAATGCTACTTTTGGCCAATACTTTCATGGCCACACCCTCCCCCGTCTCCGTGTTACATGCAAACTTAACCTTGGCAAACGTCCCTTCCCCAACGGTCCTCCCCACCTCATACTTCCCAACTTTTCTAGTAATTCGCTTCATGATCGTACTTCCCAGAAGAAAACAAACTCCTCGATAGTTCTCAACTAAGAACAACCACCCAACATGACGCACAAAAAAACCTCAATCGACTCAATTCAACAAGGAGTCATCAAATAAGAAAAAACAAATACTCAATTATTCTATTCCATAACCCAAATGATCGTGAATTGAACGGCGGAGCTTGAAATCGAATTGGAATCAGACAGCTCAGCCTTGTGCAAATCCTTATTCCGCTACGCACTCAATTTCTCTTCATGAAACACAATCTTCTTAATATTCTTCTTGTTTTTCAGCATAGATACCGAAAATTTGAAACAGTAGCAGGGAAAATTGATCAGAAACAACCGACAGAAGAATCTGAGAGCAGAGGAAAACAAAAATCGTACAAAAATGGTTTAGTAATTAGAAGGAAAATGTGAGGAGCAGCAGGAAGAAGAACAAGTGGAGGAGCAAAGAAGGGATATTCCGGGTGAGATACTTACCGGAATTGAGTTAATCGCCGGAGAAGGAGCAGTTAAAAGCGGAAAATGGGGCTATGAAGGGCGAGGAAGAAATGAGAAGACAAGGAACCAACCGAAGCATGATCGAAAATAATGGGTTTGATAGAAGAAGGAGGGCATTCTCAAAAGAGGAACAAGAAACCAAATAAATTTGATGCCACTATGCAAAGTAACACTAATAAATACCTTCATCTTTTTTAAAAAATGTGTAAAAATGTTAACTTGTCAAGTATGACATTTTGATTGCTATACTCGAATTAGTTATCTTAATCCTTTTGTATGTACCATAATAGTAAACAATACATAAAGAGAAATAAGATTATGAAATTCTTCCACGAAGATATAAACTTTAATTGTGATCAACCTTAAAAACTTATAAAGTCGATTGACTAAACTATTAAAGATAACGATGATCAATGTCATGTTTGTCAAACTGATGACTCAGTCTCATGTGGAGTTTATTGGACAATATGTAAAGAAGCTTTCTAGAAGTTAAGAAGCTTTTTAGAAGTTTTTTATATTCAAAGTCTATTATATTTTCTTCAATAGTAGAGACGAATTGGTTGATTCATTATTTTTCTTTTTTTCATTTTTATTCTTTTTTTTTAGGTGTATGCATTATGTTTGCCTTCATCATTCGTGAAAACAGTATAACTATAATCTTTTGAATAAAATCTCTCATAAAAAAACTCTCTATATTGTTTTTTCTTATTTTCCTTCGTTTCAAATGCATAAAGTTGGTATCAGAACTTGAGGCTAATATCAATCAGTCTCAATCATATACTTCTTCATCATTTGTTACTTTTGAAAACATGTCTAACTCACCTTTGAATCAATTCCTAAATGAAATTACGTCAACCAAAATAGAGAAATCTAATTTTCTTCTCTAACAAAACTTAGTTTAGTCACTACTTCACAATTAGAGACGTGTCGTGTCATGGCAAAAAGTCAGTAGAGTGTATAGGTCACAATTAGAGACATGTCGTGCCATGGCAAAAAATTATAAATTGAAAATTTGAAAGAGAAAATAAAGGGTATAAAATTATATATGCAACATCAAATAGGTGGGAAGGTTATTGTATTATTTGATTTAACATATGATAGGATAGGGAGACCCATATAAAGGTTGTTGGTAAAAGTAGTTTGCTTGTACGGTTACACGTTTTAGTTACATGTTCTTGTCACCAACCCTTCTTTTTCTTTTTCCTTTTCTTGAAATTAAGAATCATTCAAACTTTAAACTAACAACAACAAAATCCTTCTATTAACAATAAGAGCATCCAATTAAGAATATATTAAACAAACTTGTTACAAAACACTTATATTTGAGAATATTATAATTTTAAAATTAAGCATTTTTTATATATAAAAAAAAGTGTTTGAATGCAAAATGACTTTTTGAATATCTAACCTATTACGTTTTAGAAACTTACAATTATTTCACTTATTATACATTAATCTAAAACTAAAATTAAGCATTAATTGTCAATCAGTAGCAAGAAAATGTAATTTATAATAATTAATAAATCAAGAGTAAAATTTATAGACAAAAAATATCAATCATATTATTAAAATAGTCCAACAAATACAATGAGTTCCTCCAAAAGTTCTCAAAACTAGAAAGAACCAATATCTTACCTTTCCATAATGGTAAAAAAGATAGAGACGTGCATCGTTTTGGCTTCATTACAGAAAATTGATAAAAGTAAGCCTAAAAACTATGTTGTAAATGGATAGAGGGCAAAAAACTAAAAAAAATGGATGGTCGTACATCTAAAACGATCACCCAAATCAGTGGAATAGTGCCCCAGTGCCGCGATGTTGTCTCAAAAATGCAAATTTTGCATCCCTTTTAGGACCGTTTTTATAACTCGTCTTTTTAGTCTAATTTCTTTATTCGGACTTTGAATTGGTCCATTTTAACTCCATTTTCTACCTAATGGTCAATTCTCTCTTTGACTCTCAAAATCTATAAAACAATCAAATTGAAATGTAAAAATTATAAAACTATCTTGAATTAAGCAAGATTAAATAGCACATTTTTTAGTGCTATCCATGCCTATTTGAAAGCTCAACCATGCATGAATGGATACACCATCACTGTGCAACTTGTGAGGGTCTCCACTTCTTTGTTCGACACTTGAAGATTTCACCAACATATGACTAAGTTAAGGTCTGTCGCTACTCTAATATCATTTTTAAAAAAAACAATAACTTTTAGACATCTCTACAGTGGTATGATATTGTCAACTTCGTAAATAAAAAACCATTATAATTTTGCTTTTAGCCTTCACCCAAAATTTCTCGTACAAATAATGATAGTTGTGGGACTTTTTATATAACATTCCTAACAAACAAGATACATGCACAATCAACTTTAACCTACAATCTTTGACATAAAAAGCCTCTAACCGTTGATGACCTAACCTATCTTTTCTTTTTTTCCACATATTACACTCATACGTACATATATTTCACTGATGTGAAAAATATATTGTAATTTAATTTTAGATGAAACAATTGTATTTTATATGCGAAGTACAATGATACATAAGAATTTAAAATGATAAATATGTGCGAAGGTTTTGAGTTGGTGTCTCAAATGAGTATTAAAAATTTGCAAAAAATTGTGTACAATTGAATAGTTATTAAAAAAAAAAGTTAATTTACCAAGAACAACCCCTAGAAAATCATGCTTTCTATATTACCAAGAACTGCACCATGACCCTTTACTTGAAAACTAAAACTCTACACTTGAAATATTTAATATTATTTGAATTTGTGTTGTATCTTTCTAAAAGCAATAATATGTAAGCATATTTATTTTATAATTGTAGCATTTGCTTCCTTTTCTCTTCATTTCGTATGCTACGTCTATTATCAAGTTTAATGGACTCAATTTCTCTTGATTGGTGCAAACAAATCCAATTTCATCTTTAAGTTTTGGATCTTGATTTGACACTCTTAAGTGAAAAACTTGTTGCACTTACTTCAACTAGCAGTGATGAGGATAGATCTTTCTATAAATCTTGGGAAGATCAAATAGATTGAGTCTAATGTTTATGCGAATGACTGTGGTAGACAATATCAAGTACACAATTACAATATTGAAAATGTCAAGAATTTTATCAAATTTATGGAAAATATGATGAGAAAACACATT
The DNA here is from genome assembly GCA_025688845.1 of Cucumis hystrix. Lineage (NCBI taxonomy): Eukaryota > Viridiplantae > Streptophyta > Magnoliopsida > Cucurbitales > Cucurbitaceae > Cucumis > Cucumis hystrix. The sequence continues at coordinate 24,070,231 of CM046884.1, forward strand.
GTTTTGACCCATTTGTTAAATTCCTAGAAAGTCATGGTATATGTGCTCAATACACAATACCAGAAACACCACGAGAAAATGGTATTGCATAAAGGCGTAATTATACATTAACGAATATGGTTAGAAACATGTTAATTAATTCGTCTTTACTTGTGTCCTTATGGATGTATACATTAAGAACCGCTTAATATTTATTAAACAGGGTTCCTAGTAAGTGAGTTCCAAAGGCATCGTTTAAACTATGGATAGAAAGGAAACCTAGTTTAAAGCACCTGCATGTTTGGGGTTGTCAAGCGGGAGTAAGAATTTATAATCCACGCTAAAAGAAACTGGATTGAAAAACAACCTCTGGTTTCTTCATTGGTTATCCAGAAAATTATAAGGGTATAGATTTTATTGTCTTAACCACAATATGAGAATAGTTGAAATTGGAAATGTAAGGTTCATTGATAATGACGTAATTGGTGAGAGTTTGGAACCACGTAATTAAGTGAAAATTCAAGAAATTAGGGTGGAAATTTCTTCATCTATAACTTCTTCTCAAGTTGTTATTCTTGTAGTTGTGGACTCTGTTAACAATTCACAAGAAGGAAAAATTAAAGGTCAAGCACCACATAATGATGTTATAACAAATGAACCTGTAACTGAGAGATCACAAAAAATAGATTTAAGAAGATCGGTAAGACAAAGAAGATCAACTATTTCTGATGACTATGTGGTTTATTTGCATGAGTCAGAATTTAACTTAAGTATTATTAATGATCCAATTTTGTTTTCAAAAGCCATTAAAGAAGATAATTCTGTCAAATGGTTAAATGTCATGAAAAAAGAGTTAAAATCAATTAATGATAATGAAGTCTAGGACCTTGTAGAATTACCTAAAGGAAGTAAATGAGTTGGGTGTAAATGAGTCTTTAAGACCAAACTTGACTCAAATGGCAATATGAATGATATAAGGCTAGACTTATTACCAAAGGTTATACTCAGAAAGATGACATTGATTACAAAGAGACATTTCTCCTATCTCGAAAAATGACTCATTAAGAATTACTTTGTATTTAGTAGCTCATTATGATTTAGAGTTTCATCAAATGAATGTGAAAATTTCCTTTCTAAATAGGAATTTAGATGAAGAAGTGTTCATGGATCAACCATAAGATTTTATGGTTGAAGGAAAGGAACATATGATGATATATTGACTTAAATAAGCTTCCAGACAATGGTATCTTAAGTGCAATGATACCATCACATCTTTTGATTTTAAAGAAAACATCATTGATCGATGTATATACCTAAGGATTAGTGGGAGTAAGAGTTTAATTATAATCCTTGCTCTGTATGCTTACTTACAAGAGATCTGGTCTTACAAGAGATCTGGTCATCTTGAGGTGAATGGATTTTCAAATTCAAATTTTGTCAGGTGTGTGGATACACGAAAATACACTTTTGGTTATTTGTTCCTATTAGCTAAAGGAGCAACTTCATGAAAATGTGCGAAGTAGTGTATTGTTGTTGCATCCACTATTGTTGTTGAATTTGTAGCATGCTTTGAGGCCACGGTTCATGGTCTATGGCTGCAAAACTTTATCTCAAGCTTGGAATTGTCGATAGTATTGCCAAGCCGTTGAGAATTTATTGTGATATTTTTGCAGTAGTTTTCTTCTAAAGAAATGGCAAGTATTGTAAAGGTGCTAAACTTATGAAAATTAAAATACTTTATTGTTAAAGAAGAAGATCAGAAACAAATAGTACTCTTTGTAATCATAAACTTATTATTGCATATCTACTAACTAAAAGATTGTTGTTGTATCATACTAGTATCCAATCAAACACATTAGCACTAAACTTATGATTGCATATATACTAACTAAAGGATTGCCACAAAAGACGTTCAATGATCATGTTGAATGTATGGGCATCAATAGATATAATTATTGAAATCAAGATTATGTTATTTGACACTCTGAGCTCATTTATTTATTGTTTCTAATTTTATCTCATGATTATGTTCTTATGATTAGTAGATACATAAATGAATTATGTTAAACAAGACATCAACTTTTATAAAGACACTTATTGTTGGACTGTTATTGATTATCTTTATTATAGATCATGTTAATAGAAGAACTATTTTAGTGATACATGGAAGGGAGTATGTTAATGTAATGATGTATAGCCACTATGATCCTTTAGTGGTTTCTTTGACTTGACATGACATGACACGTTATGAAGTTTAATTTTGCGTTTATGTCTATAAACGTATATGGTAAATAATGTCAATGTATCAAGTGAGACAATATTAGATTTATTTTAAATATAATATTATTATTAATGTGACACATATGCATTATATGCTATTTTATCTCTTTCGAATCTATTATTTTATTAGGCCCATTATGTAAAAATATAATAGAACATGAGGGATTGATCCTCTCACTATCTTATTAAGGAGTTCATTTTTCTCCATCAACAAATCTAATTAAATTCTAAAGAAGGCGGAAAGCAAAGTGAGAGAAACACAATTCCTCAAGAAAATTATTCATGGATCAAGGTATGTTATTCTTTAATTAAATTTAATTTATAAAATCATTTAGTTCAAAGATATTGACACTTATTGTTCTATACAATGTTAGAGTTTTATTATATAATAATCATGAAACTAAAGTTTACACTAACACGATCAATGTCGAATTAAAAAAATTAAAAAAAATAAATTAAAAAGCAAAACAAATTAGTTGACTTTTACTCTTTAACTATCCATGTTGATTTGAATATTTAGTAAATGAACCATCGACCAAGGATATATATATATATAGTAAGCCCTGCACGTTGTATGTATTTTGATTGCTTTTGGTCATATGGTTTATAGAGAAACGTAGGGGCCCAGGCATTTAATGTTACGTGTGAATGATGCCACGTGTCCAACTTAAGAAGAACATATCAACTCTTCACTCTTATAGTTTTAATTTCTTTTTTTTTTTTTACATAAATGTAATCATTTTTATTATATATCTACTGTTATCTCACACGAAATTATGCATTGTGTTCACTCGAATGAGTCACCACTTTTAATAAATTAATTTTTTTGTTTTATTTTCTCTAAATGATGGATTCCATGGAATTATTTTTTAAAATTGGAGAACGTAAGATTTTTTTTCTTTAGCACATGCGTCTCACAAGATATAATATCTTATCAACATCCATCAATTGCATACTAAAAGCCACTCAAATAGACACGGCCTATATTTGAACTAAACCACATGTTCCTCTATTTATGTCCAACCACTGGTTTTAATTTCATTTCTGTGGCAAATTTGAATATATATAGGACCATTAGTTTAACATTTTTCATACTATATTCTCTTCTATCCAATTAGTTGTTGTTACTTGTTAGGACTACTAGGATATAATATTAGTGACAAATTGAAAAGATTTTGTATTGAGGATATTTTTGGAATAATACATTCCTCAAGTATAAGTGTGAGTTGTCATAATTCTTAGCAATTTTTTTTATTTTTTTTTTTTTACATTTTCCAAAATCATACTTCAAAATTTGTTATCCGTACCAATTTCTTTTTTTAGAACAAACTGAAGTAGAGGAATTTGAACACATGACTTCTTATCTTCGGTACATATAAGTGTCAGTTAAGCTAAACTCTTGTTGGCACCAATTTTCCTTTTCTAAATCCGGGTAGGTGCGTTTATTTTTTTTTATTTACAGAGTAAGATTCTAAAATTATTTCAATTTTCTAATCATAATTCAATCCTATCCTAATCCTATCCTACCCACTAATTAAGTAACTGTACCTTTTTAACTAATGTAATATAAATTTTCAAAATAATATTTTGAGAGGTTCATGTATCTCTAAAACACAATACCAATTTTTGCATAGTTGAGAATTTATTAGATATAAACAATGCCAACATGATTCTCTTAAAATTTAAATACAATAATAAATAATGTGAAGCTCAATGTAATTTAAGTAGCATACATACATTTGTAATATCAATTTCAAATTCATAAGGATGGCTCCATGACCATGACAATGAATCTGTGTTTTCAATTAGTCGTCTTTGATTCTCCCTTTACTTTTTATTTTTTAATGGACTTAGAGGAAAATAGTAAATATTAAAGCCTTTTTAAAAAGTGACAAAAAAAATGTTCGGAATGAAAGAATTTGGAATTTGGTAAATTTATTGGGGAATGGTTTTGTGATGGGCCAATTTTGGGCCAGAGTTGAGAAATGGGCTTTGACACGGAAGTGTGTACCCCACAAGGGGAAGGACGGACGGTAGAATGAAAAGAAAGGAACGTTTGGCGATGAGTGGGGTCCATTTTGGAAGATTCCTCGTTGTGATTGGACGATGGAAAAGGTGTGGAAAATGAAATTGAAAATGAATGGCCAGGATTGTCCGTATCAGGTGATAGTTCTAAATTTTGACTATGACAATTCTTTTATTTATTTGTCGTTTTCTTCGATTATTGGAAGCTTCCATTTTTAGAAACAAATAAATTAATAAACATATTGAAATCAATTTTTATGTAACCTCTTTCGTCTCCTTCATTCTATTGTTTTTTCTTTTCTTATAATTTTGGCATAAGGGAATTGAATGTGAGAATAAGTTGTGTGATATAAATATTGTTTGGTGTGAGATTTATAAAAATGAAGATCATATTCATGTTTTTTTTAGAGTTCTATCATCTATATATAATACTAGAATATTAATACTATTTGATTAATTTATATTTAATTAATTAATTAAAATGACTTCAATTGATAGGATTTAATATCTTAAGAGTTTTATTTGGATCCAAATTTGTGATCATTAGCCTTGACTTTACCATTGATATTCAATGGAGTTTCGCTTCTAGAGTTGAAGATGGTTGCAATTGATGAATGGAAGGTTTGGGAGATGAAAAATAATCATGTGTTCCAAAAGATGTTTACGGGCACTTGCGGTACCCATGCTTCTATTGAGAAGCGTGCCCAAGAGGAGGAAAGTTCATGCGTGGGGTTTGTCATAAAGATGTGGGGAATTAACTATTTGAATCATCCTCTTCTTTCTTTTGTTGGTTAGTTTATTCCACTTTGGTATTATGACCAACAATAATCTAATAGACTAGGTGTTTTAAGACTATGTGAGTTGTATCTATTTAGTTGGTCTTAAATTTATAAAAATGCAACAAATTCAAGGTTTTTTAAGCCGGAATTATTATATGAAGATTTTATTCCCATTATTGTGGAATCAGACTTCATGGACAGTTGGTTAACATGTGAACAAAATTATCCTCTAGATGTTGCATAAGTCTCATTGTTCATTCTTAATTAAAAACACTAAAATCGTCTCACGCACAAGAATTAGATGATTGTTTTCTTTAACCACACTCATCATTTGATTAATGTTCAATTACGGTAAGGCATTAGATGTAAAATAATTTGCATGGTTAAAAGAAGATTGAAGAAATTTGCATGAATGAATAAAAAATAAAAAAAAGTTGAAAAATATATATAATATGAAGTTGGTAAGGAGCCCGTTACAAAATTGTATTTGCATGTGGGAATGGGAGAGGAAAAAGATAGAAAATGTGAAAGTGGGAGGCAGTTTGTTGTTCATAGAAAATAAATAAAGAAGGCGGCGATAGGCGAGATGAAGTACGGAACACACACTTTGCGTTCATCAATAAATGAAAAAGGGAAATTACAAAAATACCCCATAAGAAATTGACTTGGTCGCCATCGCATTGCGTTAAGGCTCACCGTTGAATCAAAGGCATGGGGTCCAGTGGTCACGGCAACTTCCACCGTGTGGGTCCGTAAAAGCTACGTACAGCCAATACAGGAGAGAGAGTGGCAGAAATGTGAATTCTTGCAAAATATAGGTTTGGTTGTCACCTTTCTTGTTCACGTGACTGATTTAATAAGGGTCGTTAAAAATCTGACACTTGACCAATCACCAATGCCCCTGCGTCCTGACACACGTGACGTCTTACTCCCCACCACGACTCCACCCATTCCCTCTTACCAATTTTTTTTTTTTTTTTTTCATTTTTCCTTTTTTCTCTTTTCTCTTTTCTCTCATTGGTTTATAATTTCAAAATGTTTTCCACTCACTCACTCATTGCTTCTATATTAAAATGTTTTAATTTTCAATGTTTTGAGTAATTCATATTTGTGTTTCCATCCATAACATAATTAATCTCTAAAACTGATAGATTTCTGTAAGTGTCTATCAATTATAGAAATTAATAGAAAGAAACCTCATGTTTTCAATCTCGACCAAACTTGGCCCGGAGCTCTAAGCTTCTTGACTTCTTTACATTCCATCTCAGCCAGAACTCAATCTCTAAAGCTTCCTTTCCTTCATCTCGGTCGGGAAACATCAAGATTAACTCCGAGGTTTCACTTCTTTCTTCAACTTTGTCTGAGATCGCCCGAGTTCTAGACTTCTTAACTTCTTTGTCTTCCATCCCGGCCGGACAAGCACCAAGATTTGCCCGAGAAATCAATCTCTAAGACTTTATGTCCTTTATCTCGGTCGAGAAATGTTGAGATTAGCCCAGAATTTCACTTCTTTCTTCAATTTTTCCTGAGTTTGCCAAGTTTTAGGCTTCTTAACTTCTCTGCCTTCCATCCCGATAGGACAAGCACCCGTATTAGCCTAAGAACTCAATCTCTAAAACTTTATGTCTTTCATCTCAACGAGAAAACACCGAGTTAAGCCCCCAATATTTTTTGTGCCTAAGTATGGAAAGAAAAAAATCGCGACTAATTTGGGTGATTTAGGGTTTCACATGGATTTTTTTTTTTGTTGGTATTTCAACCTCTATTTTGGGCTTACATAATAAGTTAAAAATTTGTCATGGAATGTAAATATTTTGCCTAACTATTCCATTTTTAAAAATCTCCCAAATATAAATGATAAAGATATTAGTTGAGATTTATTAAGTCTAAATAATATATTTATATATAAATAATTCAAATAAGAAGCAAGGAATACTTGATATTAATTTATTAATTAGTTAAGTTATATTCTTATTTTTCATCTCCTAGACACAGAAATCTCACAATTTCGAAGAGTAATAAAAAATCATGTTATGTGAGTTTTAAAGTTTGTTTTAAATGGTGGAATGATGTGAAACAAATACGGATATTGAATGTGATCTTTTTGAAATTCCATTGAAATATATGTGAAAAAAACGAAGCCTTAGTACATATTCGACAATAATTTTAAAATACTTCATCCGAAGTATATTTTGAAAAAAAAAAATTAGGTATACCTGATTTTGTAAAATTGTTTTTTAAATAATCAAATTTAAGTTTGCTACAAAATTTTTAGGAGTGATTTTCTTATATTTAAAATTATTTTAGAAATATTATGTATTGGTTCTAAAGTGAATTTAGAGCTACTCAATTACTTTAAATTGTATTTTCCATTCGAAAACTTATTATTCAACTAAATAAGGGTTAAATAATAAGTTTAATTATTTAACTATTTAAAAATATGCAACTAACTAAATAATCATGGTAAATATCTATTTAAATTTTTACATGTATGTATGTTAATTTTGAGAAAGGTGAAATTTATAATACATATTGAAAGAAAATTCAAAATACTTTTTTAATAATGTATGTTATCTATTGTTCTAGTATTTAAGATTTTAAATATCGAGTTCACAAATAGATAACCAACAAAGTTTTAGTAAAAATTAAATTAAATAATCATCTTAGGACTAATTCCTAGTCACCTAACAAAAATCACTTATCAGCTAATTCCTCAAAAATCATATAGAAATGATTTTAGATTATTCTAAAATCAATTTTAGCTCATACCAAACACATCATTTCAAGAAAAAGTCATTTTGGTGAGTGAACTTTTTTTAACCATCTAAAAATCACTCACAAACATACTATAAATTATTTTTGTTATATTCGAAATTATTATAAAACGTGTACTTACACTCTAAATGTAAAGTTCATATTATTACAATGCACTGAAAAACTTACATGACAAAAGTGATTTTAAAATTCTCAAAATCACAAACAAATATGTCGAAATTCTTTAGCTTTTAAATTTGAGTGATTATTTATTTCCCTCTAACACACAATTTGATAAGCAAATCTCATTTGATTATGTTTGTTATTATTATTCTGCTTCTATAATCATAATGAAACGTAGGACATACAATCAAATTCTTAAAAAAACAAATGCAATTTGATTTGTGAAATTGAAGATGAATTTGATTATGTTTGAAAATTATGTGAACCAACTAGTTTTTCTTATATATTTTTGAGCCAATTTCCATTTTTTTTTCTTAAATTAGGTTATACTATTTACGGTTACGATATGAGAATTATAAATTTGAACTCAAACTTTAGGAAATAATCTTTTTCCATGTTCGGTTTACCGAATGAGATAAAAAAACGAATAAATGCACAATTTCAATAATCTTACCCAATATGAAAATGGAAATCATTGTTACCTAATTGTTACACAAAAATTACACTTTTCTAGTCATTATGTGTTAAAAGTTATGTTTTAAATCATTAAAAAAGAATTCTTTAAAGGGTTAGGTTTCTATAAAGACAAGTTTAACATCGAATTAACAAAATACTATATGGCTTAACTATTCATATTTATGGTCGTGATTTTGGCTGTTGACAATATTTGTTGTACATTTTTTACATCCTTTCATCATTGTGTTTCATCTTTTTATGAAAAACGTTTGAATTTATAGTGATCTAACGAGAGAACAAACTCTTAGAACTTCTTTCTTTAGTTTATAACTTCAAAAACATTCTTAATTAAAACAAAGAAAACTATAGTGTTTATTGTTTGTAGTTTTGAAAACCAAAACAAAAGGTCTAAATAATTGTCCCTGCATGCGTGTTTAAATTTCTAATATTCGTTTTATTCAACTAAATGGATGATTTTTTTTCCTTTTAATTTAGTACAACGTAACAGACAGAAGAAAAAAAATGATCTATGAAAGTTTTTTTCTTTCTTTTTAAATAATATACGACTCATAGATCGAACTTAGACCTAGTTCGAAGCTACACAACGGGTTATTTGAAAAAGTAGGGTGATTTTAAATTTAAATTGAGAAAAAGAGGTGTGTTTTAAATAATTTTCGTAAAATGAGTTTTTTTTTTTTTGCCATTTAGTAGATTTTTTTATAATTATTTTAAACATCAATTCACGGCTTTTTATTCTCTCTTTATTCTTATAGTTTTTAATTTTAATGATTTATTAATATTTACTTAATTATTTTTAACTTAATGATAATAATTTTTGTAATAATTTATTATTCCTAATTTTTTTTATTATGCACATCCGTATTTTTGTAATATGTTTGGTAACTTCTTTTATTTTATTATTATGTTTTTCTCCTCAATCTATTTCATAACAATGTTCACAATGATTTGATAATTTTGTCAATAATTTAAGGTTTAGGGAATATTTTTTTTTAAATTTTATATAATTAATCTATATATTTTCTTTTCTTTTGTTATTTTGGATGTATCGAGTTCATACTACAATTCTTAAATCGATATTGTTTTTAAAAAGATCTATGAGGAATAATATATATATACACACAAGTCTGTCGATCAGCCCAAACTTAGAGGCACTGGATTTTCCCTTTTCGAACACACATTTTCCTATGTCTGTCACACCCCGCCCCGCAGACTTGCTTGCTTGTCTCGCGAGACGTGGTACAACTTGAGCATCCGAGACGTGTTACAACTTGAGCATCCTTGACGCTATTAAACGCCAAGGACACTCGTCTTAACTTAACTTAAACACCAAAACACTTAACAAATATACTTTAGGCAATATAGAACTTAATGCAAAAAAACTAAAACAAACTTTAACTTTTATTACCAACAAGGCGTTTAGTACATGAATATACATATACAATACTTAACCAAAATACAAACAGTACATTTAAGCTTATAACTAAACACCTAACAGCTCTTCGTCTGGTAAGCCCAAACTCCCCTCTTCTCTTGGCCTCAATGCGTAAGTCCTAGAAGATAAATTTTAAAGAATAAGTCTAAAAGACTTAGTGAGGTTTTATGAAATCCTTTCTGCAATATATTTTCATAAACATCATTTCGCAAACCAATTTAATAGAACATGATAACATATATCATTTCGCATAACACATCTTTTCACATAAATGAATTATCTCAAATAAACACACATTAGTTAACAATCATTTCTTTCACCAAGGATCTCGAATCTTTCTCTACGCTAGGTCACATAACTTTGCTTTTAGACTACTGAGATCATCAGCATCCGAGGATATACAGATTCGTCCTTGTTGCTCTGAGACGCAATGCACATCTTTTATACATGATCCCATCTCCATCACCACGTAGTCTCGTTCACTCATGGTGGCCTTTACTCTTTATGTGCACATAAAAGTTAGCATCATCTCAAGGAAACAACTAATGATTTGAAAACCATTTCATAGTATTGAATCTATAATCATCAAATCAAAGCTTTAACATTATATAAATCATGCTTGAAAACACATAAACTTTTCATAGAAATCTTTTTTGAAACACTTCTCATTTGAATTTATCTTTCAAATCAGTAAAGAAAAATCATAATAAAACTTTTAATATGAAAGCTTTTAAGAGAATTATTTACAAAACTTTTAAGAAGAAAAATACTTACAAACACTTTACTAAAAAGCTTCTCTTCTCCTTCTCGCAGAACAACTTAACAACAACTCAACACTTTGCTTTTCTTCTTCTTCTTGCAAGAATAGTGCGGTAGCACTACAACTCTTAACATATTCCAAACGTATTAGTACTTACTTAATGACCAAAGCCCTCTATTTATAGAGCTTTTAAACCAGCTTAGTCATGGTTAAACTCTTCTTAGTTCGCAAACTCCTGCTTCTTAATAGAGCACGTGAACTTAAGATGTGTCCTTAATCATGCTTAGCTTGAACTCCACACGTGGCCCATTAATCACACTTAGAAAATTTCTCCGAACTTTTCTTACTTCTTCTCCTCACCAAACTTCATTTCGCGAAGAACTTTACTAGCCCAACCTTTCTCGCGAACATCCTTATTGTGTGGTTACACTTTTACTCCAAGAAATCTTACTCGCAAACTAACCAACTTTTCCTCGCATAAAACTCTTACCGCGAAAAAACTCTTACTGCGAACTTACACTTAACCTTCAAGGCTTTCTCGCAGACTTCTTAAGACAATTTCTTAGCTCACAACCTTAAATTTCCTATTTTCCTCGCGAAATCCTTCTTTGTGAAATACTTGATTCTTCTTGTGAAGACTATATTCTAAAACACCAATCTTGAACACTTAGCCAAAACTTTCACTTCTTTAACTTAAACTTTAGGTATACGGGTCTTACAATGCCTCTTCCCAAAATACCTTATAGTCTTTGGGCTTGCTTGTGGGTTTGGTGATATCGAAAACTCTAGGAATTTAAAAATGAGGAACCCCTTTGTTAGCTCATAAGATCAAATTCTAAAATCCATAACTGATCAATTTGAAGTAATGTACATAAATACATAAATAAGGTGAGAATCTACTCGATCAACGGATGAGATCAACTTCCCTACCGATCTAGAAAATCAAGAGCAAGGGACAAGATGCCATTGAGGAATCAAGAAGAGCCACACCACAGAAAGGGATGCCTCTCGGTTGAGCAGTGGCACAAAACCCTTGGGGAGGAGGTTCGACCAAGGAAATGATACCGAATGCCAATTCCAGGGAGGGCTAAGTCAAAAGCCCAAATCAATTAATCCAAAAGGAAGAATTAGAATTGAGTTACATTTTGATCAAGAGGCAATGAATGAGGAGAACTTATTTCTTTTGCTTCAAGTTCAAACAATCCACAAGTATGTTGATCAATAACCTATCTGAATGTTCTTAGTGTGCATGCAACTCTCTGACTCAAAAATTACAAAGTGGTGATAATGTCGTTCTAACATCTATCGAAGGATTTTATTTTTAAAAAAAACCTAAAAACTCCAAACTAATCGTATGTTGTTTCCGCCTTAAACTTTTAAGCCAAAATACTTAAAAGTTCCTACTACCACTAACTTGGAAATACATAAAACTAAAATCTCATATAAAGACATGGTATAGAACAAAAAAAATTAAAATACCAAAACAAAGTTTATGCTTGCACAAAACATGCACGAATGAACTTTAACAAAACTCAATTGATTACATCTTGTACTATCTTAAGAAACCAATTATATAGCATTTGATAAAATTTGTATATAAAAATTTATAGATAAATGTAGGTTATTTTTTAAAAACTTCTGATCTATTTTGCTTATGGGTACCTTGAAGATTCAAAAGTAGATCGAATTATCTATATCATAGTTTAGGTGTTGAGGTAAAATTGGTTTTGGAGTACTCTGTTTGGAATTGAATTCTTTAGAGTATTATTGTTCAACTTGGTTATTTAACTTTGTTTTTGTATGCACTGAAATAAAACTAAGGTGGTATGATATATGGGTATGTGGTAGTAATAATAAATGAAAAGATGTTGAACATTTTGTCTGGAGTCTAAGCCACCAAATTAAGCTAAACATGGTGCACCGGTACACGGTTTTCTTAGTTGTCACAAACGCAATATCAACGTCTCAGATTTCATCTTCAATTGCAATTTCTCTTATAAAAAATCCTCCTGTTGCCGCCATTGTTTTAGGTCCGCTCTTAAAGCAACTCAATCACACACCACCCACCAGAAAGCCAACATCTCATTTCTTTCTACTACAACAAAATATCAACTTCCGATCTTCTTCCTTAACTATGATCCTTAGAAGTGCTTCCACTCCCCTTCTCAATTCATGGTTACACCATTCAAGAGATTCCTCCTTAGAGCCTGAGATTGTTCATCAAATCCCCAAATTGCGTTCCATTCTCCTCTCTGGCTCTCCCAGTTGTTTATCTCCCATAATCGATGATTCCCCTCGGAGGATTACTCGAACGCTTTCCGAGACGGATCTTAAGGACCTGTCTATGGCTAAGATGAAACCCTTTAGCAGGACGCTTAGTGGGTTTTCTGAAATGGCCGAAGAAACTCATGGGGTTGGGTTTAGCTGCTCCAAAACCGCGTCTTTGAGCTGTGGGTCGATTTCTGAAACTGGGGAGGATGGTGGGTTTGTTAGTGTTTTGGTTGGTGGTGGAGTTGGTGGTAGTGGTGGAAGGATTCATGGTGGTGGAGGATCTGATGGTGGCGATGATTGGAGTTTTGGGTTTGGAGATTCGAATCGTGGGAATGAGAGTACGGATTTGTATTATCAAAAAATGATCGAGGCAAATCCTGGGAATTCAATGCTTTTAAGCAATTATGCTCGTTTCTTGAAAGAGGTAAATCTATATTCAAATTCAAATCCCAATTGATATATGATTTGTTTAATTGCAAACATTGGTGATTCTTCTTGTATTTATGATTAATTGTTTCGGGTAATAGGTACGTGGGGATCTTGTGAAAGCTCAAGAGTATTGTGGGAGAGCAATTTTGAACAATCCGGAGGATGGTAACGTCTTGTCCATGTACGCTGATCTGATATGGGAAACCCAAAAGGACTCTCCAAGAGCTGAGAGTTATTTTAATCAAGCTGTTAAGGCTGCCCCTGAAGATTGGTAAGCTTCAAGATTTCATGATGAGATTCATACTTTTGGATTTGAGTTATGGATCGAAAGTTGTTCAATGGCATATTCATTGTTTGGTTTTATGTTCTGGTGCAGTTATGTTTTAGCTTCTTATGCACGGTTCCTTTGGGATGCTGATGAAGAAGAAGAAGAAGAAGAAGAAGAGGAAGTGGGGGAAGAAAACTTTAGAGAAAAACCAGCAACGAGCTTCTTCCAAGGAGTACAATCCCCACCCCCTCTTGCTGCTGCTTCTTAGTTCTTAGACTTCTCCTGGCTTCATATCTTTTGTATCATACCTTCAGAGATAACATCTCTTAACCCTGTTTATATTTCCCCTCTTGGCCTTAGTATTAGTGTTCTTTTTTGTGCAGTAGTGAGTTGTATCGTCCAAAGATATTGAATTTCTCCCTACGGAATGAAAGTTGTATAAAGAAAATAAGTTATAAGATATATTTTAGCTTTATGTTTAGAGAATACTCTTTCTGTGTCTCTGTTTCACTCTTCATTGGCGCATGTTTTGGTTCTGAGTTGCATTATACAACTGAATGAAATGGACGCTGCCCATTTTGAAACAACTGTGCTATTGCTGATTATTGCTCAGCCTGCAAGCCTAGAGATTGCAGGATCTGATCTGGATAGTTTTAAATTGGGATGTCACTACAATTTCTTTATAAAATTTTGTTTCTGAAGGAGAGAAAATAGAGTGCCTGAATTTACCTGTAAGAAGAAAGAAACGAGGAAACTACTACAACTGATTTCTAATGCTAAATCTGTTACTACTATCCAAGATTGAACATGGAGAGAGATGCCACTTGAGTGAAAAAGTTTCTGTCAGCTTCTTCTTCTTCATGGTTTGCTTTTTTCAGCAGTTGAACATGGTGGTGTGGTGGTGGTTTTAATGTTACGCCTGTTAACTTGTCTGCTTGGGCACTTTATATCTTGTTGAAAAATTGGCAAAAAGTTCTCTATTCAGACAATTTGGACAAGACAGCATTTTATTAGCTTCTAGTACCTCTTTTGTGAACTTCTGTGAACGGGATACTGAACAATTTATTGAGTTTGGTTCAACTTCAAAGGATCCAGAACCAGCCTAGAACGGAGCCACCGACCAACCCAATGCCCAGGAACACAACCATTACAATGGCAGACAACTCCGCCTCTGATGCAGGTAATAACTTGGGGGTACTGATCATGATAACACTTGTCAGATATCCATTGCTCAAACCGAGCAAAAAAGTCAAAACAATCACGGGCAGTTCGGTTTTCAGCCACCTTGGGCCATGGATGCATGCCATGAACAGTGGATAAAATAGAAGCCTACTGATGCAAAACCATGTTGCTTTTTTGATGTTCTTCAAGATGTATATTGCAGTTAGAGATTTTCCAACTAAGTCTGCAATGTTGTATATTGTGATCAGTAGAATAGGATACCAATCTTGAAGCAGTTTTGATTCCAGGTCCTCGGCTATGAATCCTGGAAAAATTGATAACGTAACGACATAAGTTATGAAAATTCCGAATGCAGGCCATCGAATTTTACCCACCACCGTCCAGAACTTGGATTTCGAACATGGAGGTTCATCTAGAAGATCTCTGTAATAATGCTGCATCACTGGCAGCTTGCACAACAAGTTACACGACACTATGCAGCAAAAGAGGATCGAAGCACCAACGATGAAGTACAAATGCGCACTTTTTTGTAGACCCTTTGGCGATTGTGAAAGTGAGGCCTTTGTAATAATCCTCAAGATTGAAACAAGAACACCTGTCACCATCAACAGTCAGGTACATGTCAATAATTCTTTAACTTCATGGAATTCAGAGTAGCAAAATAAGCTTCAATTTATGTTTAGTTCAGTTGGTCAGGACAAGCATGTTAGGAATTGATTTTTGTACTAAGATATGATTGTTTATTGAATCAATTGAGGATTGAATCCTTTTGAGATTGTTTGTTTAGTTTAACAAGGCAGGAAATTATATGTGGTTTTCAATTTAATGCTATACACCAATACCTAGTTGCCACATCAATAAAGATCATTAAACATTAAGACACTTTACAGCCATTCCATATTAATTCTATAATTATTCATGCAGTTGAATGGAGAAAGTACTTCTTTTGTTTCCCTTTCAGGCAACTGAATGCACATGCTTTCTAGTTGCTAGATCATGTCTGTCACTTTCTATTGGTGTCCACGATTTCACAATATCCGTTCAAGGGCAAAAGGAGAAATATAGTTAACTTGAAGGTTTGTACATAAATAATACCTGAAGAAGCAGTCCCTGCAAACACAGCCTGCATAAATTGTTTTGGCAGCCTGCCAGCTGATCCTATCAAACTTCCTGCTACTAAGCCATCAGCCAAACCACACGCGACAACTGATGCAACAATCACACTGTAAGCTTCGTTTGGTCTCCACTTCGAGCCGGTCATGCTTGAAGCCCAATCCATAATAGGAGACACTAGAATAGACAGGATAAACAAGGAAAAACCCATGTTCATTCGAAATCTAAAGCTCGTCTTCTTTGACCATCCATCCCAAGCAATCATAAGAACCAGAAGGAGCACAGAAGAAGTCATGTAAGCAACGGAGAAAACCTTCTCCACGTGTTTGGTTGGATACAGGTAGCTGAAGTAATCAACTGCTGTGATTGAAGCATTCCAAGGGAGCAAATTGCCAACACCAAGCAAGAAATGGATTAAGTAGGCAATTCTGAAAGTATCCCTTGGTTCTTGCTGATCTCTCATAATAGCCTTTTCACCTTCCATTTTCATATTCAAGCGTTCTTCTTCTGGGTTTGTGCTATTGTTTGGGAATTTATGCATTGTCAAAACAACAGTAGCTTGCCACTCTGAAATGATGTGTTGATGGAGATGGGCAGCATATCACTTTGAGAGAGTCTGAAACTATTCAAAGCTTAAAGCACTGTCACTGAGGTTATCAAGATTGGTGGCTATAATTTGTAGACATGTTTGATCTTTTTCATTATTGATTACCATTAAAAACAGCTTCCCTCAGTCTCACCACTACAATGGAGGGGACTGATCTGCTCTAGCCTTTGAAATCCTTTATTGAAACAACTGACAGCTCAGTTTGTTTGGATCGCAGATGTGATTGATGGGTTGAACTTGGAACCAATATGACTCATGAAAGTAAAACTTCGTGGGGACAAGAAATGGATGGGCAATATTAAGCTTGGATCCCTTTATTCTACTGCTACACATGGGGAGCGGCATTCTTCAGGTTCACCTCTGAAATTCTCAAACTAAATATGTTCATTCCATCTCTTTACTTCAATTTCATTACATAATTATGTGGTTTAAACTTCAAAAGTGTTCATTAAGTTATCATTTTTCTGTGCTTTGAAAGGTCTAAATGCTATTAGATTATTCACTATTGATCTAAGACAGAGCCAAAACTTGTAATAAACTGATATGAATTGGAAGGTCATGTCAGCTTGGCTAAGGTATCACATATAGCTGATAAGCCATCCGCATGGGAGAATTTGATTCTCTGTTTTTCCAGTCAGGGAATTTTCATATTGGAGAAGATTAATTACCCCCATCCATCCTTTTGTTTTTCTTCTTCCTGTCATTTCGTACTATCTTCACTTGGTTTTTTTATTCCTTTTTTTTTTTTACCTTGATTAATCTTTACAGAATTTATATATGGAGATTTTACATTTGTTAGGGACTTGCATATCTTGCTTTAAATTGACTGATATTCTTCAGTAGGAAATTCCTCCATATCATGGTTGTATCGCACACCATGAATTGTAGATTCAATAAACGAATAACAAGTGGCTTGGATTACACACTTAGCACAACAAACGAAAGGACGGAAATTTGGACAACTTCCAACTTCAAAAGAAGTAGATTTCTTACCCTGTGAGTTGTACTAAAAAATCTACGTTTTTATTTGTTAATACAACCTAGTTGTGATAACATATACAAACAGGATGTAAAACGACATTGATTGGATACAAATCAAAGGAAATTAGAATCTTTGTACCTAGTTAGAAGTCAAGTGAGATAGTTAGTCATGTATGCATCCAATCTAATATGTTTTCTTTTTTTCTTTTTTTCTTTTTTTTGATTGCTAATCAAACTGTAAATGGTTGATGCATTATTATTGTTTGGTGCACATCAAATCCAAGCAGAATATATAAAGGAATTGAAGCCAAAAAGCCTACCAACAGTTTGAAAGTTTGAATTGTGATGCACATCACTCCAAAACCACTCATTTAGAAGCTTTTGAAAGAAAAAAAACATTTTGTTTTACGAGTCTTTTTTCAATTGAGGTGTGTAGTGGGAAAAGGCAATGTTTTTGACAGGAAATGCGATTCCTTGGTCCTAAAAATTGGCATATGTCATGCTTTTGAATGAAATACTCATTTGAATTTACCAGTTCAAATCTTTTCGCTTGAACTTGTTAGATTCTACACTGTTTTCACATTATGCTGCTCCCTTTTACCATTATATCTATCGTCTTCCAAATGAATGGCATCTCCTTTTTCTCTTCAAATGATTGTGACTTTAACAACATTGGGTTGAAAAATGGGGGAATCTTTCTGTAAATTGTGGGAGTTTTTTTTTTTTTTTTTTTTTTTTTTTTTGTCTTTTATTCAGCATTCCTTCTCCAAATCTTCAATAGGAAAAAGAAGGAAATCTAATAAAAAGTAACTTAATTGAGTGCTAGCCTTTGTGATGATGACATGGATTTTTATAATTTTGTAATATATAAGGTGGTTTCATTAGGGAAATGTCACATTGTATATCATAATCAAATAATTTTGTTCTTGACACCAATGAGATCTTGACATGTTAATTTTCTTTTCGAACCTAAGATTGTTATGTTTTACCTTCATTAATAAGGGTGAGACTAGGTTTGATGTGAGAATATATACAGTTGGGATCAGAGTTAAAGGGATTGAGTATTGATTCTTTTGAGTACTACAAACTTTTGAGTACTACCTTCTTTTACCTTCTTTTGAGTACTACAAACTTGAATGGATCCAGTATTTTTTGACAACAAATTGATTTGCTAGAAACGAATGTTATTACGTTTCGATATGTTAATAGCTTGATTTATGACCATGGTATTTACCTTTTTCTAGTAACAGTGAATGGTGGTGTTGCACAAACATTCGAAGAAGAGAGTCTATGAGCTTCTTGTTTTATGTAATTTAAGTTAGTGGCCAACATTGAAAGCGATTGACATTTCTTAATTTGATTTACCATTAACATTAAACTCGACTTTGTCTTCAATAAATTCACATTCACATCAAAACAAGATTAGCATGATAAGTGTTGTGGATGATCCCAAGACCTAAGCCCACAACTCATCAATCGTAAACCTAATGAGCTCGAGTAGCCTTAAAACAATTGGAAATTTATGAAAAAAAAAACCTTAAAGGAGTCATTTGGTTGGAGGAATCTCTACATGAGAATTAACACAGACATCTAATTCTAATGTTCGTTTTACACTTCTCAGCTTGTTGCTTAGAAATAAACTATTCTCAGGTATCTTCATTTTACACCGACCAAAATTTTTTATTCTCTTATAAAACTGTGAGTTTTCTCTTTTTTCATATGTTTTTTAAATTTATATATAATTTTATTTGGAATATAATTAATTAATTCATATTAATTTAAAAAAATTAATATAAATATTTATTTTAATAAATCAATAATATTAATATATAAATATTTACTTAACTTATATTTAGAGATTGTAAAAAATAGCATATTTGATAAAATATTTCAAATATATACCAAAATTTTCAGGTTCTATCATTGATAGCCACTGATAGAAGCATATCATTGACTACGTCGATAGAATCCAAAATTTTTCTATAGTTTGTAAATATTTTAATTTTGCTATTTTAAAAAGTGATCCTTATTTTTACAATAAAAAATTATTAAAGGAATGCAATTACTTTTTTTGGTGATATTAATCCATTAGTCAATAATATCTTTAATATATTTCATTAGTAAATTAAGATTAGTTAAATTTGGTTAGTAAAAAATTTATTTTTAAATAATAATAATAATAATTGATTACTTTATTCATTTTAATAATCATTAATTTTTATTTGATTATTCATAAAAAACAAATAAGGTTATTGATTATTTATAGTCATGATTAATTTATATGGCATATTTATATAAAAAAAAAAGAACATTTTTAAAAATAGCAAAATAAATTAAAATATTTACAAGCTATAGCAAAATTTTGAATTCTATTACTATAGCATATCAATGACTATCAGTAATAGAATTTGCTATAGGTCGTAAATATTTTGTAAAATCTACTATTTTTAAAAATTCCTCAAAAAAAAAAAATATATATATATATATTCATTTTTATAATATATTGTTTATTAAAATAGGTTTTCTCATATTATTTAATTAAAGTTGAAATTAGTAATGTTGAACTTAATTAATATAAAATATTTAAATATTAGATTACATTTAGTTGAAGTTAATTAAATATATTAATTGGTTAATTTTGATTCTAAATTACTCAAATTTTAAACTATTTATAATTAAAATTATTATTAATTTTAAATTAATTAATTTTTATCAATTATTCAATGATATTTATCGTAAAATTAAAAGTTTATAAGATTTTCATGCTTAATTTCATAATTAAAATACAAACATATTTTTTTCTTCATAAAATTGTGATAACATTACTCATGCACAACAAAACAAAGTCATCTTTTGATTTTCAGATATCATATTCTCAAGTATTCTATTCCTAAACATTCTTTATCTACAGACATCTTTAAAACCTTAAACCAAGAGATCTCTAATATTAAGTTGATAAGCTCAAGTTGATGGTTCAAAATAAATCGTCATCGAAAACTCAAAGGAGAGACCTTTCTATATTTTTGGTTGGTTGTAACTAAGGATGAAATTGAGTTGGATTGAGAGACATTCCCAATCCATATATTTCAGGTTATTTGGATTGACAACTCGAATAATCCGAATTTAGTTTCTAACCCAACCTGTAAATATATGGGTTGGGTTTAGGGTTATATATATATTTGTTTCTAGTTTCTAATGGTTATAAAAATTCAAAATTGTTAAATTTCAAACATACATAATTCAAAATTTCATACTATAAATTCAAAGTTTATATACCTAATTAATTTTTTTATTAAATAATATATTTATATATATATAATTATTATATTACATTGATTCGGGTTGGATTAGGTTGAACTAAAATTTTCAACCCTCCAACCCGAGACCCAACCAACCCAAAAAAATTAAAAAAAATTTAACCCAATCCAAAAAAATCAAATTTTTTTAACCCAACCCAACCCTTATAATATGGATTGGGTAGTTTAGGTTATTCGAGTTCAACCCATATTCTTACACCCCATAGTTGTAACACTTGTATCGCATGACAAAAATGATAAAGATAGAACTTCATCATTCTTTAAATATATGCAATCAATTCTATCAAATCTATGCTATTTGATTTAATACTTTCAACATTAAAGGATCTTGTGCTCAAGATCACCCCAGACCAAGAGAGAGACTTCAAAGGTGATCAATACTAGCTCAATCTTATTCATAATACATATCAACAACGAACATGATAATTTATGAAAAATAACAAAAATGATATGTTTTGCCTAACCAACTTTAGAAGTGGGGTAAATAACTACTTTAATAGTAAACACTCTCGAAGTTTTCACATTTATTGAATAAATTAATAACTTTGCATTATATATATATATATATAACTTTTACTCTTATCAAAGATATCACACCTTCCCCTATCTCTATTTTTCATATTTATCAAGAACTCTCATCCATTCTATCTCTATCTTTTCCTGTCGAATTCCTAGTCGGATTGATATTGGAAATTTTCTTGATCAAATATTGACTTCCTATATTTATTTGTTTATGTGCTTTTGCCATCTTAAGCTCAATCTTGAAGGTGATATTAAGATAACAACTATTTTTGGTATGATGCTTAGTTTGAAAAGTTTGCTTTTCCAATAATTTATGTAAGTTTCCTTGAAAAGACATTTGTATTGGTGATATGTACATACATACATACATATATATGTATGTATGTACATATCTATGTATGTATATATATATAAATAGTATATGTCTGTATTTATATATGTGTGTGTCTATATATTTTGTATGTATACATGTGTATATGATTTGTTTTTTGAAAAATTGATGTAGATGACAATTTTTTTTGTTGAGAAAAACAGCTTTTGCATATTGTAAATATAACAAATATAACCAGTAATTAAATATACCAGTAGGTTATCAGAGGTTATCCGCTTTTAAATTTGCTACTTTTGCAATTTAAAAAATGTAGTGACACGGGCCATATTATCGTAATTTTTTTTTGCTATTTTTGCAAACGGTCTTTTTTTTTTCTTTTACCATTTTTTGGTCTATGTCGTAACAAAATAATAAATATAAAATTTTGCAAAAAAAAAAGAAAGAAAAGGTAAGGTAATGAAAATATATAAATACATGAAATTTAGTTTTAATCCGTCCAAGATTAGCAATAACAATGAGATTTTATTATTTTCCATATCTTACCTAATTTATCTCTTCACAAAATTAAAAAATGAAAACTCAATCACTTGAGATCTATTTGGATAATTAGAAAGTTGATTTAAGACTTTTTTTTTTTCAAATAGATGTGGAAATATAACTTAGCTAAAGAATGGAAAAATTAGGTTAAGTATTTGATATAATAATTGGTAATTATAAGAAAATTTGAAAATAATATAATTGTATAATGTGTGCAACACATATAGAGAAGACCCTTTTGATGGTCGATTATTCATTTTGCACAATTGACGACAAGTCGTTTCAACATTCAAGAAGTAATTTAAAAGAAAGGTTGAAGATTGCGGCCATTGGGCTCCCAGTTGACATCTTTTCAAAGAAGCGAAGAAACAGTCGACGGAGCTCTTACTGCGACTCCCCAACGCCCAAGGCGGAGCCGCTTCCCTTCGACGAAACATGGAGACGCCTGATCAAGGAAACTCCTCCACTCCATACGCCGGAGGAGGACTCGGAGGAAAAGTTAGGAAGCCAACCACAAGAAAGCCGCCGCCAACCCCTTACTCTCGTCCCGTGCATAACCAGTCTCGGAGGCGCTGGCTTTCGAACCTCGTTGATCCCGCCTACCGGCTCATCACCGACGGCGCCACTCGACTGCTTCCCTATCTGTTCTCGAAACCACTGCCCTCTACCGCCCTTCCGTCTCCCGGAGACGTAGATCAAGGTCATTAGCGTCTTTCCCTAATCTTCTCTCATTAAATTCTCTATCTACTGCTAACTGCTTAGGGTTCTGTACATCACATTTTCTTGGTTGAAATCAATAACCTTTTTATACTCCCTATTTTAGTACTACGCATTTTGAGGAAATTGATGGTTTTTCTGATGGTAGTGAGTAGTGAGGTTTCGAATTTTTCTTCGCTTAGTAAACATATTGTTGCATTTACGACGCAACTTTTCTAATCTACATTAGTGAAAGTATTGTAGCTATGTTTTGCCATGCTGCTTGCATTAATCTAATCGGCATTCTTCACATCAGACTCCAGAGAATGTTATTATTGGCTTATTTTGTTCACTCCCTAGTAAGATTAGTTGTTGATGATGAATTCTTTTTGAGCAGATAAAGTGGAGGCAGAGGTGGAGGATAACGTCTCTGGAGAAGAACCACCCCCCAATGTAAAATTAGCTCTTTTTTGTTTTTGTTTTTGTTTTGAGTATCCACTATCCTGGTATTGCTTTGGTAACAGACACATGAACAATCGATATTTGAAAGTGCTTACTGGGGTTTTATTATTAAATGAGATCGATGTCAATAGAAATAGTCATAGGGCAAGGGTTACCTACTCTTAACAGTCGCTTCTCACTGGTGAGCGTTCTTTGATTGGTGTGTTGTCTAGAAGGTTATAACTATTTTGACCTCGTGAGTGCGCTCATGCTTTTCTGCTGGTGGAAGTTATTGATCTTCCGTTAAACTATGACATTCACTCTGATGTTGATGTTTGTTATCTGCAAGAAATCTGATAGTTTTCTAGTTAAAATTTTATTTACCTGGTGTAGTTTTTTTTCTCTTGTGTCTCTTTCCTTTGTAGCAATATTCTTGTATTGATTCTGATGGCTTGGAGTTACAAAATCACATTGCTTATCCATTCCTTGTGGCTAAGACCCAAGGGAATGATTTACTATGTCCTGTTTTTGTTTTTCATCTAATTGAATTTTACATTTTACCTTTTCATTTGAAAAATTATATGCAGGTAGTAATGTGATTCACGGTATACATTTTGGTTCATTTCTTGCAGCAAGGGCAGTCTACCTTAGTTGGATTACCTGGTCCTAGTGGAGAGGCAAATAGGTCAGGGATCAATTCTGATTTTAGTGGCTGCCAAAAGGGCAGAGAAAATGATGTTTTGGCTGGGAGTAGAAAATTTGATGTTGAAAAATGGATCCAAGAGAAAACATTTTCAAGGTAAATTGCAGAGTATGACTTTTTTTCGTACAAAGCTAATGTCATTTATTATCTAAGAAATATGGACATAGACACGATCCAACGTGAAATTGATATAGATATGATGACTCATTTTGTTTAGTAGAGTGTCTATTTTCTAATTATATTTGAATATGTGAACATCTTTTAACATATTTCAGACAGAAAATTTATTTTATTTTTACAATATTGGTGTTTGGAAGCCAAATTGAGAGTTATAGTATGCAATATTTTAAAGAAGTTGAAGAAGCCATTATGTTTACCTACTGTACAATTCCTTATGGTACCTAGCCTACAATTATGTTCATTCAATCATATGCTTAAATAACAGGTTCAATCTTTTTCTTGCTTAAAATTTATTTATTTTTCTCTCATTTTTGTTTATGTCGATTATTCTATTTTATTTGTTTTAAAGAAGGGTTTTATTCAACATAATATAAAATAATTGACCTAAAGAAGATGGAAGAAAAATAAATAAATTCTAAGAAAGAAAATATTGAACTTGTTATTTAAGCATATGGTTCTATAAGGAATTTCACAACTAGGTTTTATGTTTCTCTTTAGGCCGCGATTTTTAAGTCTTTACTGTAACTATTCTTGAAACACTCTTTTGCTTGACTGGAGTCCATTCCTTCAGTTGGAATCCTTTTGGTGGCTTGACTTAAATATATCTTGTATTCTTCCATTTTTTTCTCAATGAAAGTGGTGTCTTTCATCCAAAAAGTAGAAAATAATAGAAAATAATAATACTGAAAAAAAGGTTCTAAGAAGTGCTCAACACAATCCCCACAGACGCTTGACTAGTATCTAATGTCCACGACATGCGAGACAAACATGCTCCCTAAACTGCATATGTTCATCTTCAACTCTTTTCATCGAGTTCAGTTGAAGTGTTTCCTTGCTGAAATGCAAAGGGATGGAACATTAGGATGAAGGAATTATTTTAATCATGATCCCGTGGTTGAAATACTTTTCCCTGCTATGAATATAGGTTACCTGCATCTGAGGTTGCATACAAGGGATAGTCAAATCAAATGTCCATATATAGTAGTCTTGATAATTTCATTTCTAATCATATTTAACAGCACTGCCTCTTTGCTCTTTGTATAAACTGGTAGTGGTGCAATGCCTCTATGTCCAAGTGATAGTCCAATGTCCAATACTGGTGTTCTATTATAAACGCGTGGCAGAACAATGCCTCATTCTCTTTTCATTCAATTATACATTTTTTATAGCCACATAGATGTAAACTGTCTTTAGTTTCTGTTATATTTTCACTGTTAGTTTAGCTACAATTACTGTTATGCTTTAACTCATTGTTAGTTAGCTAAAACTACCTTAGTTAGTTACTTTGTAACCAACTACTTGTACATTTTCCCCTATAAATAAAGCAACTCCTCTCACAGTGAGAGGCAGATTATTCATTCAAATTAAAAGATTAAAAGATTAAAAGATTCTTTGGTTTATACCACATAGCCAGTTGGATACTGGATTTCTCTAAATTGGCTGATATACTGTACAGGGAGGAAGTTAGCCGTTTATTAGAGATACTTCAATCAAGGGTACTTGAGCCTTCTAATAAAGTGGAGGGCAAAACATTTTCACCACAGAGCATCGAAAAACAAGTTGAACAGCCATCTGCTGCAAATAAAGTTCTAAAAATGCCTCATGATGGAAAGCAAGAAGATTTGGAGAGGGCTACATGGGGAAACTTAGCTCCTCATCCACATTCATCGGTCAGTAGGGTGAATCCTTGAGTAATTTCTGTATAAAATAAGTAAAGTAAATATTCCATGGCTTTTATGAACTTGGAACTTCATTTAAATCTGGTACTCTAAGTCTAATGTCTGTCAATTTGCCAAATAGCTTTGTTATTTCACACATTGGTGCAGATTGTGGGATTATTTCTTCCCTTTTTACGTTCTCCTATGTCCTTCAATAGGTTTTACTAGGCCATGCTAGGATCTTTTAAAAATATATTAATCAATATATACTTATATACACACACACACACACACTCACACTCACACAAACTTATTAATCATCCTAGATACCTATTTTTCTATTCTTTATCAGTATAATATATAAAACACCAAGTAGGTTAGTTCAGTCTTGGGATTGTCAAAAACTTGATCAAACTATGATTACTAGGTTGTTCATATTTATATTTCTATTGAAGTTATTGTTTTAGTACGCTTCTTATTTGTTAGTAATTAAATTATATAGAAAATAATCTGATATCAAATTGTAAACTAGTGCTGAACGCTGATGAGATGTTCATTAATCAAAATAATAAAATGAATCGTCTCTGTTAATGTAGTTAATTTGGTTAATGTTGAAATGTCAATAGGAAAATATGTAGTTAAAGGTCTAGGATGGGGATTTGTGCAAGAATCTTCAAATTTTCATTGCCAAAGTCTTCAATGTCTGTTAACTGTTTAGAGCTTGTTTTCTCACATTTCTCTGCCTCTAATAGTAGTTCAGCATTGGGTGTACTTTAGCAGAAACTAACTAACGTTGGAGCATCACCTGTGGATATTGCAAGAGCATACATGAGCAATCGAAAATCTGAACCAGGCTTACTTTCTGACAAGATACCAGATGAAGGAAGGGCTTTGGTTCATGGTGATCATCAAATGTCTAAACCTTTTATTCCATCAATGTCCCCCAGTCCATCAACTTGTTGGCCTGGTGCCATGTCAGAAAGTCAGCGTGGTTATTTAACTCCGAGAAGTCAAAGAGGAGTTAGATTTGGTCTTCATAGTTTCCCTCGGACTCCATATTCTAGGAGTATCTTTTCAAAGTCCAAGTCCAAGGTATGCATATATGGTCTTCAATTCCCTTTTTTTTGGGTCGTGACATAGTGTATGTACACTTCACAGTAAACAGGCTATATATGACTAACCACTACTTTGCACGTTAACAGCTAACTCAGTTGCAAGGAGATGACCAAAAGTTTGTGACTACACCGACACCTCTCTGGCAGCCGTCACGAACTCCTGCTTATTCTCAGGTAATTTCTTTTATCATTACAGCCATTGGCAGCCGACTAAACACACAACAGCAATTGATTTTACCATTAAGCACTCGATGACTAAAAACCAGTTTCATAAAAAAAAAAACTTTGTAGCATTTACATTGAGATTCAGTACTGAACATTTTAATTTGTGTCCTTAATGAGTAGCTATTTTAAGGTAAAGGTAGTACAAAAACAAATCATTTTAGCAAAGAAGAACAAAGTCTGAAATATTAAAGAGAACTGCAGTATCCTTTTTGTGGACGTATGCATTACAGGGTAAAGCCAGAAAATTTTGTTGGGAATGGAAAAATTTTATATTCGAACTTCTAAAATACACTTTTATTTTTTGAACCATCCGGAGGCAAATTAGAGGAGAAACTATAACTTATTCTTAAGTGTTCCTTTATCCTTGATCTTTTGTTTCTTTCATGCTCTTGCTCGTAGGGTGCATCTTGAGCGAGTGGTTTATTAAAATCTTTGTTATGGCTGTTGGTTGCTGTTGTGCTGCTTTACCAAACCGTATAGTTTGTTTTGGCATAACCCTGATATAAACTAGTTAGATGGTTAATATTTTTCATCTAAACGCTAGGATTTTAGGACAACTCATTCTTAGGAGGAGCTTTTAGTTCTAGCGCATTTTTATTGTGTTTAAATATCTAATTGTACTTGAGTTCTTAATAAAACTTTGGATACTGTATTGAATGTTGTTTCTTATATATTATTTGCTACTGGTAGTTATTAGCTGTTTGCCAAGCTCAAGTCCTTGCAGGTTCTGCTTCTATCATTCTTATTTATTTAATTTTTTTCTGTTTGTCAATATAAAAGATATCAAGCAACGATCTATTAGATGAGGCAACTGGTTCCTTTGGACCAATTCGTAGGCTTCGCCACAAGGCATCTGCAGTTACTAATTCCAGACGATCGGGGTACTTATATCCAACCCGACAACCAGACACGAAGGTAGCAAATTCCAATGCTTCAGAAAGCATTTTACCTGTCATGAAGAAGAATCTGGAGCTTGGAGGAGCAAGCACCATTCCTCTATCACAATCAGTAGGAAACAACAGCTCTGAGTCAAATCTTCTGATTGTCCGTCCACAGTCCAGTCAGGTTGCTAGGACAATCCTAGAGCATATTACTAGAAACTCACCTACTCCTAAAGAAAAGACTGAAGAGTTAAAGAGAGCAATTGAATGGAAAAAAACTCCATCTTCCAATCTACAAACGGTCAAGCCAAATGAAGCCAGGAATTTGGCAGTAGAATTAGATTCTCACAAAAAAGAGAATCAAGTAGATCAGATCTCTCCCCCCCAACTGAGCAATACGGGAAACAGTATGTCAACGATTCTTCCAAAGGAGAGTGCTGGCAGAAATTCTGATGCTGCAAACCAATATCCTTCCAGTCTGAAGTTTAGATTTAGCAATGCTGAACCAAAACACCAGGGTGATGCAGGCTTAAATATTGGTGGATCGTCGCCTAAGGTATCACTGCAACTTTGGAATTGGTTTTAATTCGTTGATGTATCATTGACTGACCTTACAGATGCTTCTTTTTTAATTTTTTTTCTTCGAGTTATTAGCATAACTGCATAAGCTTGAATTCTTAATTTGTGATTGAATTTATGGGCAGGTTGTTCCAAGGACCATTCCTGTTCCAGCTGTTGGATCTGAAGTTGGAACTCAAATTAAGCCTTCCTCATCTTTTGGTGGTAAACCTGTTTTTCCATCCATTACCATCAACAAGCCTGAGTCAAAATGGGCATTCTCCTCTGACAGTGGTTCGGCATTTACTTTCCCTGTTTCCGGTGCATCCTCAGGAATGCTCTCAGAACCACCAACACCGTCCATCTTTCCGTCAACAACAACCAGCCTTGGGGGAAGTCAGCCTCTATTACTGAAGCCTGAGACTCCAGTTCCTTCATACAGCTTTGGCTCAAAGAACAGCCCTGGCCTTGTTTTCTCATTCCCTTCAACAAACAACGATACAATCTGCACTGAAGCCTCAAATATAAAGTTCAGCTTTGGATCCAATGATAATACAAGACTTTCCTTCAGTTCTGTTGGAAAAGATGCAGTTTGTTGCTAACTGATTAGACTTGTCAAGTACAGTTATAAGATGAACCTCGGGGAAAGAAACTTATGGCAAGTCCTTATTTCTTAAAAAAAAAAAGAAAACAAATAGAAAATTGCTAATTCAATCAAAATGAAGAAAACAACTTTTCTGTGCCAGTTGATGGCTTTCCTTTATGTATACTTTCCATTCCATTGACAACGAGATGGTATGAAAGTAATGCTGTTAGTTTTAATGTAACATTAGTTTAAATATTAATTAAAAGTGTCACATCATTAAGTTCAACAGGATTCCTGATTTCAAGTTTTGTTTGCCTGGATGGATGTTGAGAACCTGAACCAGGAGAGGGAAAGTAGTTTCTCACATGTGATATGTTTTTTTTTTTTTTTTTTTTTGCCCTTTTGATGCAGATTCCCAAAGAATTCCAAGAAAAATCTGGGAAAAGGGAATGGGATACCTACATCTACAACTACATCCTAATTCCTATCCAAGAAAGAGAAGTAGAGATATTTGATTGGATGATGACAGGGGTAAGAAGGAAAAGAAGAGGATAGGACAAGAACAGGTACACGTGGCAGGCTTCGAATCACAAGATGAAGGAAGTGAGAAGGAGAAAGAGAAAGAATCACATGTTGGTGTATGTATGCGATATATATAAAATATATATATATATATTGCAGGTAACGAGGAAGTAATTCCCTCCCCCATCAACAAAGGTAAAAAAGGAAGAGATAAACTGAAATAGTGGGGGGTCCCCGTTACCCCCAAAATATGAAGCACTGATTCATCAAAGTTGTGATGAATGAAGAAACAAACAAACAACCAAAGGGGGGGTTATTTTTTTAGTGCGGAAGGAAAGGGGGTTTGGGGTTGTGGGGAAGAAAGTCAGATTGAAATGACAATGGAAGTGAAATGAATGCGTTAGCAGACCATGAGTGTGACATTTCAGATTCTAAATGTCAGAAAGTTTCTTTCTTTCTTTTTTTAATTTTTAAGGGTTTGTGTGCAGCAGAGAAGAGCAGAGCAGAGCAGAACCGCCCAGTGGCAGCGGCCGCAGCAGCTGCACCACCGCTACCTCTGCTCCACTCTATACTCTTTTTCTCATGTCTTTTTCATACTTAAAAATCATTTTTTTTTTCTTTTGGCAGCCAGCTTGTAATCTATCCCTACATTCATTACCAACCACTTGAAGATCCCTAGGACTTTCAATCATTATTATTTTTCTTTCAATACATCTTTAACTCAACCACAATTTATTATTTTGTTCTTGTTTTTCCATTCTATTCTCTCCTTCGTTAATGTTGAGGTTGTGAGTGTGCCATTCAGGGGTTCATGTTTCCTTTCTTCTTACATAATATAATTAAAAATAATTAACCTATACTATTTTTCTTCAAGTTGATAATTTTAAAATTTTATTATTCATGTTTTGTTCTTCAAGTGGCAAATTTCACGTTATATGTTTTTTTTCTTAGTTTTTTTTTTTTTTTCGTTTTGGGACTTTGTTATATTATTTTACCACTTTTACCACTTAAGTTTCATTTAGGGATGTAATTTTAATATATTCTAACTTCAAATTATTCTTTTTATACACACAATTTTACTTTATTATTTTTTCGAAGAAACACAAAAAATAAGACATTTTTTAAAATATAATTATAAAAGGAAAATCCACCCAATAAATCTCGGAGTTATTAACATACTCGTTTTCGCAATAAAGTGTTTCATCAACCATGCTTGGGCTCATTGTTGTAGGTTTTGCAATATATAATGTATGTTTTATTTTTAGTTCATATTTTGCTAAAAAGAAGAAAAGGTAGGTTTTGAGATTGTCTATTACTTAATACTAAATGTTTTTTCCATAGTAAATTTAAATGTTGTATATCAACACAATTAAAATTATATCTATATAAAACTTAATAAAATATAACATTTGCTCTTTATTTTTAAATTTTTGTATACTTTGTTTTTAATCTTTAATAAATGTTATTAAGTCCAAACATAAAAAATAAAAAGTAAAACTTGTCTACTAAGTCTCCAAATCCTAAGAATGTCTAATAAATTGTCTAAAAGTAAATAGAATTTTAAACTCTCAATCTTTTTTTCAATAGATCTCATATATGTTCAAAATTTTAAAATTAACCCTTCTATTATACACAACAATTAATTTAATTGGAGGTTTACAAAAGTAGCAAAATATTTTATGGTAATGGAATCCATGTCATTACATTTTTTAAATGGCAAAGCAGCAAATTTAAAAACAAATAGCTCTTTGATAGCCTTCTGATATATCTAATTACTTGTCATATTTGTCATATTTGCAATATGCAAAAAAAAAAAAAAAAAAAGTGCTTTGAGTTACTTTTTTGTTTCTCATCTGATACAATTTTTCTTAATAGAATACTAGTTAATTAGACCATAAAATTTTAATTTTATATTTCTTCAAAATATATTTAAAAACATTAAATAGACTTGGGTTCTATTAAACATAAAAAAAATAAAACATCAAAATTAAGAGCATATTTAGACCCAAATTAAAATTGAAAATTTATGAATCTATGAATTTATGGTTAGAAACAAATTTTAAAAAACCTATTAAACAATACATTTTAAATTTTAGATAACATATCGACATATATACATAAAAGTTTAGTAACTAAAATTGTAGATCCATTCGCTGCATGTTAGTACACATACTTGGAGTGTAAATATTAAAAAGTAAAATAGATAATATGTGAATTTATAAGCCAAAGGAAACAAATGCAAAATGTATGAACTAAATAATGGAATATTGAAGATTAGGATTTAAACCTTAGAAAAAATATAATTAAATGCCTATCCAATATAGCAACGTTATAACTGCATAGTGTCAATGGTCACATTACCAAATTTGTTTTGGCATCACGTTTCTCAAGTTTTATTTAGTACGAACATAGCAATGGAGATTTGAATATCTATTCTGTTTTTCATTGGTCTACATTTTATGTTAGTTGAGTTATGTTCACTTTTATTTATATTTAGTATTATACATTAAAAAATCTTTTATCAGTTAAGTTATGATTGAGAGTATGATGTGAGTGCTAAAGACGAGTCTAACATATTTGAGATATCTCTAGTCCATTTATTGATACCTATCATTTTCTCAATTTGTTAAAAAAAAACACACATGTAGAACAACATTTTAAAAGAATGGAAATATAATATAACAAAATCTGTCATTGAGAGACTTTGAAAGTTAATATGAATTTTTGCTATATTTGCATAAATAACTTCGAGCCCAATTGTTATTTTTGTAATTGTGTATCTTAATAATATCATAATTAAATTTAGGCTAAAAGATCGTTTTGGTACCTACTATTTGAAGTTTATTCAAGTGTAATCCTTTTACTTTCAATTGTGCTAAAATTGTATAAATCTTTATTGAGTTTGAGGTATTATGATGAAAGTGCTATGAATGTGTCAACTTAACGAGAGGTTTGGGTGCACCTATTAATCTCTTTTTACTTTTTAGTTTAATTATACTTTCTATAATTGTCAATTTTTTATTTCTATGATTGTCAATTTGAGTCCACATTCTTCCAATAGACCTTAAAATTTAGTCCCACTAGTACTTTATCGCTGATTTCTTAATTTTTCTTTTATGTATATATATAATTTTTATTATATAAACTTTGAAAACCATGTTCACATTTTGTATTTCCTTGCATGAATAATAATTTCAGTACAACCTAGTTTTGAGATACTAAAGCTAAGATAGAAAGTACATGAAAGTAAAGTTATACAATTGGATTGGAAGTGCATGAACTAAAATTAAATTAAAAACCTTTTCATTTGAACTCAATTAACCCATGTGTTTAGGAATATATAATTCTATTATATCATTAATTTGGACACAATTTCACTTTGGGTAAACAATAGACTTTTTAGGGTTTAGGGTTTCAGTCAATGGTTTGAATAAAAAATGAAAGCAAAACATTGATTTTGAATCTGAAAAAGATTCATCTGTTATTGTACCTTTGGTTAGTGCTTCTTTTTTCTCTTCTGCTGTCTTCTTTCTTTTAATTGTTAAATTAAGAAAAATAATATTTGAAAAGGGAAAGTGTGGATGTTATTTGAAATTAATATACACACACACACACACACATATATATAGTGGTCCATGATCTACTTTTGTTGTGTGTGTGTGTGTGTGTTTTTGACAGTGGTGAATGGTTAATTATGGTCATAGCTGCATGCAGTCTATTGGTATTATGTTTGGACATATAAAATCTTTTCTTAGATAAACTTTGCTTTTTGTGTCTCAAAAGGAAACACCTTTTCTTTTCCCTTCTCCCTTTTTTCTTTTTCCCCCCTCCTCTGTTTTCACACTCTATATTATATAATATAGTTTACCCTAATCTTTTCTAACATATAAAACTTATATATTATATATCCATGATGGCTATGCACATATTTTTCTTGACATATATAGTTACTATATTATCACATTCTTTGGTCAAGAGTACCTAAGTATATATAGTACTAAATTGAAGAAAAGTATATAGTAAACTCCTTTTATATCTAACTAATACTAATGCCCTACGTTACAATTTTTCTTCAAACAAAAGGGTTGTGTCTTTGAATGTTAGATACAAACAAGTTATATACATAACTTGGTGAAATTTTAAAAAACAAAGTGTCATGAAGGTTTATATTATAAAATGGACAATTACATGTGTCAATATGAAGATATTATACGTGGAGGATTTTGTTATTTTTTATTTTTAACAAAATACTAGAGAGAGAGATTCGAGGATGTGAATCGAGGTATCTCAACTAAGTTGACACTTTCGTCCTACTATAACATCAATGTGATACTAAAACATAGGTCTTCGATTGCACACACAACTAAATGGATTTGTTAAATATGACGGTGTTATAACTGCTTTGAATATTATATATGGATCATATTGAAGAGTCCATATCTTTCTCTCTATTATCCCCTTTATACTTGATTGGAAAGAAAAGTGATGGGAAGGAAGTGCAAGAATTATGCCACTCGTCAATATGAATAATGCTCCAAAGTAACATGTTAAATCATATACATGTACAAACAAAAGCAATTGACTTTCCATATCCAAATGCCCATTGGAAGACAACACATTATATTGATTATTTTTTTAAATAACAAAAGATCCGAGTATACCGAGATATCTTACTGAGGTGGACACATCCATAACACCTTCATCATATTCCAATTCCAGCTAATGCATACATCCAATAAAAAGATTAAGAAATTCAATATATAAAAAAGAGCTAAAGGATAGCTCACAATAAAAAATTAATGGCGCTAAATATTACCACACCAAGGATTACTCTATCATTTATTTAAATGAGTGAATGATTTAAGTGTCATTGACATTAAGATTAATAAATCTATTTAGCTAAACTAAAATAAGAATAGTTTAGTTAGTTAAAACATATATGATAGCAGAAGTTTTGATTCTACTGGGATTATTGTTTAATCGTCTAGTGAGGATTTTGCTTCTCTATCGACTAATTGATCTAAAGTGAACCGGTCTCTACTTCTTTTGATCTTGTATATATTTAAATAGAGGGTTGAAGAATAATGTTCACAAAGAATATAACACAATTTCACACATCTACACTGATGCATCTTTTGCATAATCTAACCCGTTAATTCAGTTCACTCCATTAACTTTGAATTGACCAAATTCTAAAAATTCAAGCGAAATCTTATTCTAGAATAGAGTTGACTGATGCCAAAAGCATAATTTTCTGACTGAAAAAGTAACTTGATACTGAGAAATTAGTAGAGAGATTGTGGCATGTGGATCAAGTAATCATATTTTTGATAACAAGAGTGGAAATGATCATATAGTGCAACCCAAACTCGAAGATGGATATTATAATAATTGTCACTTCTTGAATTTAAACAACAAATTCAAGTCATCGGCCTTTGTTTTCATGGAGTAAAAAGAAGAAGAAGAAGAAGAAGAAGAAGAAAGACAGTAGAAATTAAGTAATAAAACTAATTAGAGATGGAAAAAAAGCAGCAACTTTCTTTCATAATCAAACTGTCTCTCATTTGTTTAATAGTGCAGCCCTTGACATTAAACGCTCAGAACCCTGATGCCAAAAAACAAATATTAAACAATATGAAATGCATATTTAGTTTGAACGAAATTCAACAAAATACATTAACAAATTCAAATTACAAGTTTAGTCTCTCAACTTTGGAGTTTTCATTTAATCTTTAACTTAATTGTTTTTTTTTTCTTTTTTAATATGATATGAGAGGAAAAAGAAAACTGTAGGTGCAAAGCTCATTATGTGGTTTCTCATTGTGGAGTTCTGATGAGATCCATGCATTATGACTAAATTTATGATTTAACTTTTTTTTTTCTTCATTTGATTAAGTTTAATTAGGTGAGATGGTATATGAATTAATAAGAACATAATAAGAGGTATACTTACATCATCTAGCTTCACTTGATTGTTGGTTTCCAACATCAGACCAAAGTGAATACGAGGAAAATGTGCCCACTGATCAAATTTAACCAATCAAAAGCCAAGTTGATTATGAAAAAAAAAAAGAACTAGAAAATTCATCTACATTTTTGTGCAAAATTAATTATTACTATATGATCATCAATTTTTGAACTTACGTTTTTGGCTGCCGTACTGAATGCTTCCCTATGGCTAATCTCAGGATTACTTGCTTTGATCCTTTGGATTTCCTCTCTGCAACATTCAAAGAAATCATAAATATCAAACTAAATTCATTAAAATTAAACCCGTAACTGTTTTTTTTTTCCTTAAAAAATTAAGGGAAAAACATTACTTCATAGTTCATGCTATTAATTTTTTGGCTTATGATTTGTTGTCAAAATCTAAACCAATTTTCTTTTTCTTTTAACAATATAGTACGCAAGGCAGGAAGGATTAGCAAGTGTACCGACATCTCAACTTTCCTAACACTCTTTATCATGTACTCAAGACAAAGAAATGCCAGAGTGAAGGTCAAAAAATCCAAACAAATTTTGTAAACCAAGGAAATAGTAATTTTTACTAGTCATAAATATGAGTATGACGAGGGTTTTTAAACCTGTGTAAACCTTAGCTTAGATACATTTGATGCAACTAGTAATTCCTTCTTCTTTTAGTTTAGTTTTTTTTTTTTTTTGTTAAAAAAATGAATTTGATTAAATGTTTATGTAAAAATGAGGAAATGAAAATGTTTAGTGAATAATTTGGAAAGTAATGAGATAAAGAAAGCAGTTAAGAAGGCTTTAGTTACTCACTTTATGAACTGATTATATGCAGAAGGTACTCTCTGCCTTTTCTCGGGAGCTGAAAAAAGAAAGATAACAACAACTCATACAAAAATTTTAATTAATTGAATTAATTCAAATAATCAAGAAAATTCTTTTTTTTTTTAAAAAAAAAAGAAAACTGAAACAATACTGACGTCGATTCACAACCCTCTCCTCTGCTGGAATTGTAGTGGGTACTCGAATTTCCATCTTATTAATATTGTTGTTACATTTGGATGATGATCCAAAATCTCCTTGAAAATCAGCTCCATTACAACCGTATAAGTTGTAACTTGGAACCTACAAAATTTTTATATAAACAACTTTCATTGTCAATTAGAGTATAGCTTAACAACAAGTTAGTAAGAAGTACAAAATATTATTATTGGAGGAGTGGGAAAAGGATAAAAGAAAGTTAATGAAATGATGTTTCATAAGATAAGAGAATTCAGAAGGAAATATTCCAACATTGAAATGACTGAATCAGTTAGAAATAAAAGCATATAATACCTAGATTTGCCACTTCAATCCCAAAACACACAGTCAAAAGGGACTTTCACATCTCCATTAAAAAAAAAAAATTACAAAAATTATTATTATTATTTTTTTTTGGAAGAGTAGATGACAAAAACCTAGGTATATATATAGGTATAGGTAATTAAAATAGGTTCAAAATCTCAAACCCCAAGAAAAATAATTACAAAAAACCTAAAAGAACCCTAAACCCAAAAAAGCACAATCTAAGAAAACTAAGGCTAAAAGAAAAAGGGCATTAAAAAAAGGGTTAAAAACACTTCTCAATAAAAAAACCTGAAAGACCTGAAAGAAAATGTGGAAACTTGATGGATAAAAGAGTTAGACATTGGGATTATATGGCGGCTGTGGAACCTATTCTATGTTTTTCTTTAATTACAATATGATCTGATCAAAATATGAAATTAAAAAAGAAAAAAAAAAGATTAATTAGGTGTAAGTAAAAATTAGGGTTACCTGAACATCTTGCCAAGAAAGAGAGTGAAATGCAGCAGCCATATTAACGGACCACAAATTTGTGCAGTGCCCACATCGGACTGTCACAATGTCAAACAAACTACTGCATGGAACACTCACCTGCTCATCATCA
Source organism: Cucumis hystrix (assembly GCA_025688845.1). Taxonomy (NCBI): domain Eukaryota; kingdom Viridiplantae; phylum Streptophyta; class Magnoliopsida; order Cucurbitales; family Cucurbitaceae; genus Cucumis; species Cucumis hystrix. Next base: position 24,107,938 of record CM046884.1, read on the forward strand.
GTATCATCATCATCGTCATCATAACATTCGTTTGTTAAACCAAAATTTATAAGTAAAATCTATGTTTAGTTGACAGCAATGAAAATCAGTTATGCAAGCTAGAATTAGATTCAAAAGCTCGAAGGTTTTAAGCCGATGGATTACGAGTCTAAATTTTTTTTTTTTCAGGATGAGAAAACCTAGAAGCGTACTGTATTTGGTTAGGGTTTTTCTTTAATGGGTTGGAAAAAAAGATTTGATTTTTTTTTTTTTTTTTTGGGTAGATGGGTTAGAAGTTTGGAGTGAGATCTTCATAAGTGATTTCCCCATTGAGGTAAAGCAGGTGGGTTTTCGAGGGCATAGAGAGTGGCATTTTTAAAGAAAAGAAAAGGGGCATTATACATGACTTGTCTTCATCATCCTTGTCATCCAAATCCTCTTATTTTTATTTTCATTTTTCAACTTTTTCAACTCTATCATATCTCTTCTTCCCTAACATTTCAATCCCAATAGTTTTCCTAGATTTTAAATTTTCTCAAAAAAACACAAACACACAAATTAATCTTTCTCTCAGGCACATATGACTTTATTTTGACTGCAAAACAAGAAGAAGAAGAAGAAAAAAAGTCTAAAAATGATGGAGACTTGACTGAATTGAAAATCAAATTAAACAAAACATCAATAGAGAAATTTACAAAAAAAAAAAAAAGACCCCATTTTTCAAATTTCCATCAAGATCTAGAAAACACACAAATTAGCCAAAATTAACCAAAGAAAGAAAAGAAATTAAAAGAAGGAAGAGATGATTATATATATGTGTGTACCGCAAGAACAATATTGCAAAAATTGCAAGGGATGTAGCAAAGTTGTTCAGGTGCAATATCGAGGCAAGTGGTGGCCATGGATTCGAACCAATTAATTAAACAAACAACACTCTTTTTTTCTTTTTCTGTGAAGAGAAGGAGAAAGGAAGAAGAAGAAGAGTGTGAAGAGAGAAAGAAGAAGAAGAAGTAATAATAAAGTAGAGAAGAAGAAGGTCTGTGATGTCTTTGTCTTTTCAATTTTGGAGAAACCCAAATGAGAAAAGTTAATAATATATAGAGAAGCCCTTTGCAAGAATAAATCCCCTTCTTGGATCTTACTGTAAAACTTTCACCTTTTTTTTTTAATACATACATACATACATATATATATATTTATTTATTTATTTTTGAAGCCCTCAAAGTAAGAGAGAGAGAGAGGTATAAATGGAAGCTGAGGGAAAATTAAAAAGGTGAATGAATGATATGTAATTTGAGAAAAGAAAAAAGAGAAATTCAAAGTGACCACTGAAAATATTGGGACCAATAGAGGGAAATTAATGAGAGAAAAGGGAAGGATAAAAGAGGATTATTTGAGAATATATCATCAATTTTCACTTAAAAAAATAGTTAAGCATAATGCATTTTGAAATGGGTTTTAAGAGTTCATACACTTTTGTTTATCATGTTAAATTTGAAGTTCTTAAGGCTGCAATTTTTTTTTTTTTTTGACGTATGCTTAACTTTGACACCTATGATTTTTTTTGTTATCTAAGTTCTAAGAGTATTTTCAAAATCAAAATTAACAACTAATCCTTTTATTTCTTTGATATTTGGTCAATAAAAAGTTCGAGTATTTTCAAAACTAAAGTAAAATAGTTTTTAAAGACTTATTTTTTTGTCTTCAATTTTGAATATATATAAGATTACAAACATTGCTTTTTAAATGACCAATAAACTCATATTAATTAATTAAAAGGAAATAATTAAGCATAAACTTTAAATACATAAAACCAAGATGATGAGTAGAATAGAGTATCAAGAATATGTCATTTTAGTAAAAATGTTGGATTGCACCTACGAGTCTATCTCAAAGGTTAATAAGTAAAATAGATTTAGAGCTTTTTATATCTTTAATGAAACGAGAATGATGTCGATGCTAGAGAGTGTTCACTTAGTAGAGATGTCATTTAAAAAAGATTTAGAGCTTTTTTTAATAAGTAAAAATAAAGGAAAACAAAGGAGATAACATATGGAGGAGGATGGTCTTCAATCCAAACACTTGAAACTGGACTTCCATGCATGACAAGCCACACAGTGAGCAACATAACTTGTATTATATGTAAACTAGCTAAATATTGAATCCACGAGCTTGGCCTTGTCTCTAGTAATTTGAAATGTCATCAACAAAAGCTTAGGTTAATTTGTTGACGAAATGCCTCAATCCTTTTTGAGTAATTTTCAGACATTCAACAAGTCTGCTTCGACCCAAAAGAAATAGGTGACTGCTTTACCGTAACTATAATTTTCAATGAGATTCACGCATCCAAATCATAGACTCATAATAGAGATTTTGGTAAAATGGGTCCGTGGACCACCATTTACAAGTTAAGTATGTATCAGAGTTGATTCAATAAGAGTTGCTTCCGGAGCTTTCATCCATCCATCAGAGCTTCCATATCATCTAGATTGTGAGTGAGTTGTTGAATCTCTAAACTTTCAGGCTAAGGATTGTTGTTTTATTTGGTCAATATATATTAAAGTCCCATGGATGTACCTAAAAGAAAAAAGAAAAAAAAAAAAAGAAGTAAATTAAATTTCAATTATTGTACGTTATTATTAATCATTTTATTTTGTAGATTAAAAAATGTAACAAAACATATTAATTTGTTGGGATATAATTAAATCAAGCAATTAACAACTTTTACTGTGTAACCGAGTGGTGGGGGTATGACTTAGGGTACGTAAAGGAAGAACTGAATCTCCACTTTCAATTCTCAATTTAATGCTTTCCCAAACTGTTTTATTTACTGTTTAATGTGTAATATCAAATTCATATCCAACCATATATTTATAATTCACAATATTAATTCTCACTGCCAACTTCTTTATTATGACGTTATAATATAGAATTTGAGGTTTCTTTTTATTGTATTTTCATGGGTTCACATTCATGTAAGACATTCGTACAAGAAGTAAATTAACATCTTGATTGAAAAAAATAGCATGAAACATACAAAATAAATATAATAAACGATGACTGTCTTTAGTTTATTTAGGAAGGGTGAATTGTTTATTTGATAATCTTTTCTACTTTTTTATGTTGTTTTTTTTTTTTTTTTTTTTATTTACATTTTATCAATATTTGTATCGATATTTTTCTAAAATTGAGATCACAGACGGCCTGGGTTACACAAAATTGCTAGTTTTCTTTTCCATTTTCTCTTGACAACACATGGAGTAGAGAAATAGATCATCACCTAGATAAAATGTACCTGGAGAAGATACTACTTTTTTTAGGGAAGATACATTTTGTATTCTCAAGGTTTTGAGTTGAAGTTAATTTTAAAATTAATTTTAATAGTAATTTTAAAAGTAGTATTTTTAAAAATAACAAAATAAATTAAAATATTTATAAGACAAATTTTTTTGGATTCTATCAATTATAGTTCAGTGATAGAAGGATATCAGTGACTATATATAAATCAAATGTTTGTTATTGATAGAATATGAAATTTTGCTATAGTTTTTAAATATTTTGTCAAATTTACTATTTTTTACAATTTCTCTTTTAAAAAGAATGAAACTTAATTAATTATAATTCAAACAATTCATTTAAGTTAATTAATATATAGATATTAACATTAAAAATGATTATTTAGTGGAAAATAGCGGTAAAAATGTCATATGGACCAAATTAAAACACAACTCAAATCTCTAACGACAAAGTTGTGACAATGAATTAAATAGAAACCAAGTTTTGTATTTCATTCTTTTTAGGTTTGACAATAAATTATTATTAAGAGGAATTTTCAAAAATAACAAATTTTACAAAAATATTTACAAAATTTTGCTATAGCTTGTAAATATTTTAATTTATTTTGCTATTTTTAAAAATATTCCTATTATTAATTTATTTTATGGACATGTTTATGTTAAAAAAATTATTTTGTAGAATTATTGTTTTGTAAAATTATATTATATAATTTTTTTAAAAAAAAGATACGTTGGTTCAGCAAGTACATGCCCGGACATCTCCAATAAGTAGACGTCCCCTAGCTCCCTCATCATTTTCGTTTCATTAATGATAAAAAATTTCAATACAGAAAGCAGAAAAGATTACAAAAGAGCTAGAGGTAAATATAACTTATTTTTTTAACAATAAACTAGGAGGTCAGAATCAGTTAAAATTGTTGAAACTTTGATTCATGTTGTTGGACTTGAGTTAAAATTTAGGTCTCATGGTTTATAATTAGATTTTATCTCATATAGTTGGATAAAAGTTTCATAATAAATAGTTTCTATGTATTATATTTAAGAGAATTTAACAAAACTATAGGAAATATATATGAAGCTAAATTAAATCTTGTACTTCCTTGTTTACTGAAAAAATGTGAACACATCTAATCGATCTCTCTTGATCCAAGACATATACCTACAAAAAAATAGGTCATAATTAACTTAAAAAAATGTATGACATATTTGAAAATGAAGTATCTTTCATATGTCTTAACTGTCAAGTATTATTGTTATAAGATCATCAAATAGATTTAAAGCAGCTTTTCCAAGTGGATTGATGCTATTGAAACACATCTCAATGGACAACATAAACCACTCATTTGGGGATGTGAGTGATGGAAGTAGTGGGATATAATCATTTATATTTGCCACACACTTTTGAGAATCAAATGCAAAATGTGTTTAATTTTTAAAAATTTCAACATAATATATAAATCTAGCTAGTATTTATTATCAATATATGTGAGACTATATATATTATTGGACAAAACCTCACTACTGCCTCATGACATGACACAAAAACTATAAGAAATACTAGAAAAATTTCACTATTTGAAAGTTTATGAAATTATTCTCTACAATGCAATTGCAAAAAGACCCACTTAAAAAAGCATAACGTAATTGATACAACTCGGTCAATATATCAAATTTAAAAGTGCTTTCAATTAGAACCGATTACTTAAAATCCAAAGACAAAATATATTTTGTGAAAACTCAAACATATATTTGGATGTTAATGGGAGAAGAAACTCCATATATAGGAGAGGAAAATGATAAAAAAGAAATACATCCATAAGCAATTAAAACCAGGATTGGACTTGATTGAAGAAGACAAAATTATTTGTCCAAACAAAAGAAATACAAACCAAAAGAGAGAGATAAGAGAGTTGATGTATGAGTTCCCTAAAGGCTTTTACCAATTTGAGGTAGGCCCATTTACATTCTACAAATGTCTCCTCCAATCAATACTATAATTCACTGTCTACATCTAATAATAATAATAATAATCTTTCTTTCCAAATTTAGTTTTCTTTATATTAATTAACACTCATCATTCATCAATCAAACCATTGACAAATATAATTAATATGTTTCCATCCACTAGAAATCCAACGAGGTATGTCTCAAGATGTATGTATGTCTGTATATATAAATAAAAAGTTTGATTCTGAGAAAAGAAAAAATGAAAAGGTTAAATCTTACATTAATTCCATTGGAAGGTAAAGAGTTATGGTTTGTGAAGGAGATGAAAATGGGGACCATAACCCCTTTTAAATATACCTTACCACCAACTATATATTAAACTTATCTATATCTCTCATTCAATGTGATTTTCACATATTATTTTTAAATCTTACATATTTTAACCTACGACTTAAATTAAGGGAACATATTAATTCATATTTCTACAAAGCTTATAAAAGAAAATTCATAGTGTTTTACATTAATAAATAAATGTATTGTGTTTTTTTTTATTACAAGTTAGAACATTTTTCATTATCTTATATTCACTTTAGGGACATTTATTGCTATTTATTGTTTTTTTTCTTCCAAATAAATGAAATTTCAATCCGACCCTTATAATGTTTTTTATTACAAAATTTCCCGCTGAATATGAGTAAAGTAAATATGAAAATATCAATACATAATGTATTCATGTATGGATGAAAATTTAATATCATGAAAAGATGAATACACTAATATTTAAATAAATATAATTTCTTACAAAGTTTGGGGTTAATTAATTCAACTAATTGAAGAATATGTTGTTGATCAAAAGGTTTAGATGTTTTGAATTTCTGCACCTCTTTTTTTACTAGTTGAACTCAATTAATAATAATAATAAATAAATAAATAAATAAAATAAATAGAGACTCGGTATCCAATGAATGATGAACTCTTATTAGCAATATAGTCTATTATTGATATCATCATTGTTGGTAACTAAATTTAAATTTTGTTATATCTTAAACCTCTTATGCACGTTGTGTTATAACTTCTAATATCTTGGGGTTTGATTGTTGTATTTGAAAAGATTCAATTTAATTTTTAAAAAGATTAATAAATTTTGAAAGAAGCATTTTCAAATATGGCATTTACAAAATATTGCAAAATTTCTATTCTATTCTATCAAATTTTGATATTTTTTAAAAATATTTAAAGCAGCTTTATCCTTTACAATAATTTTTTATTTTGAAAATTGATTTTTAATATGATTAAGTAAAAGGAAAGAAGGGAGAAATAAAGGGAAGAAGAAGGGAAAAAGGTTATAAAATATAGAATACAAGAAAGCATGGAAATGAAGAGATGGAGAAAAGAAATATGAAATAGTTATGAAAGGAAATTAATTGAAGAGATTAAAGTAAATGTATAATAAATGATAAATAATGTTAGATATTATGTTGGAATAAATCCATGTTATGTGCTATTCATTCATGTGCTCCCATGTCTATTCTTGGATAAGAAGGTATTATTAGCACATTAATTAGGCAGCTGAAGCAGCTACCCCTATTTCTCTGTTTAAACCCACATGTTCATAATCATTTTCACATTATAAACCTTTTTAAATCAGCTGTACATGTACTTATCTCTAATCATATAACATATTTTTAGTGTATTTGTTAATCATTTTCCATAAAATGTTTTGTTATTGCTTTTTTGAAAATTAACTAATTCACTTGCCAAAAACACCCTCTCCATCAACATATACATGTCTCCTTTTGTTTGGAATGAAAAAACTGCTTATACGCTAATATACGTTAGTAATTTATCAGTATGTAATATTTATATGAAATTTTACTTTATTTATAAATATTATAGTTTATTGGACTATATTTAAAAAAGTTTTAACAAGTAAATAAATAGGACTTTTTTTTTCAAAAAACAATATAAAAAACTATTTATACACTTCTTAAAAACAGAAACCATTAAAACTAAATTGTATTTAGGTTAATTTTTATAAATATAACAAACTGACAAAATATTTACGGCTGAAAACAAAATAAAAAAGTTACATTTTTTTAAAAATATTCTAGGTCTGCTCTTCTTTTCATCGTCTTTCTATTCTGCGATTTAATTCTTCTTTTCATTGTTTTTTTCTCTTATTCTTCTACAATTCTTCTTTTATTTTTTTTCTTCAAATAGTTATAATTTGGTTCAAGATTGTGTATCAAATATAAAATAGGGACATTTTTAAAAATAACAAAATAAATTAAAATATTTACAAGCTATAGCAAAATTTTGGATTCTATCACCGATAGTCTTCTATCATTATAATGACTATCAGTGATAGAATTTGCTATAGGTTGTAAATATTTTGTGAAATCTACTATTTTTTAAAATTCTCCTATAAAATATCTAATTTTTTTTTTAAAAATTCAAACTGTTATTTGGTTGTTCCAAATATAAAATATCGAAAAAAAATTGTTGGGTTATTGAATAGTTAAATCTCAACAATCGTGTACCAAAAAAAAAAATAGTTAAATCTAAACGATCACCAAATAATCTTAAGATTTGGGTAGCCAAATTTAAATGAACAAATCTAAACGATCGCATACTAAATATAAACGACTGCGTATCAAACAATTTTGAAAAAAAAAAAATCATTTAGATTTAGCTACCAAGTTTTAAGATTATAAACAACCGTACAAAAAAATAGTCCAATCTAAACTATAGTCTACCAAATAATCTTGAAAAAAAAATTGTTTCGATTTAGAAAAATCGTGTAATAAAGAATAACAAAATCTAAACGATCATTTATCAAATATGTGCATTAGGTGTCAATTAATGACGAGCATTTTTTGTATTTTTTATTGTAAGCATGTGAACTTTTTTCGTTTTCAAAATTATTCTCTACCGTGTAAATATTAAACATTTTTCATATTTACACCAAGTTATATTTTTAAAAGTCCATTGTATTTAGTTGATTAGTAAAATATCAAAATCAGATGGGTTGAAAAATAATAAATAAATACCAATAAAATAAATATAAAGTTTAAGTCAAAAGTAGAACTTTTTTAAAAAATAAATTAAAGTCAAAACCACTTGTTAAGACATCAATGAATTGTTTGTTTACAAATAAATTATAAGTTACAGTTACTCGTAAATATAATAATTGTGTAGGAAATACTACTTTATCCATCCAACTCTCAAATACTACTGAGCACTTAAAATCACTTTTATTTTAGTTTGTGTGTGTGTGTGTTTTTTTTTCGTTCAAGTGAGAATGGTAGATAAAAAACACATTGACTTTTTTTTATAAAAAACAATTAATTAAACTAAAACTCATTTTTTTATTATATGCTTTTTTTTTAGTATATGAGACATTAAATAATTACAAATATATACATATATACTACCAAAATTTAATTGCATGCACTGTATAGGGGCATCATAAATAAATATATAGACAATTCCATTAGCATACATATCACCCAAGTAATTGAAAAATGTTACAATACCATACTATAAATACTATTCACTAAGAAGTCATGATCACATATGTAAGGTTCTAGGTCTAGAATTCGTACTAGAATTTGAAACTAGATTTCAAGATATGAAGAACTCAACGTTTTCTTCCATTCTCTTGTACCCCTACTTTATTGCTTACCGTCATAGAGGGAAGAATGTCCTCTCTTTATAGACCAACATGAATCAATTTCAACCCATTTTGTTTTTACCAAAACTTTTTGAACTTTTTTTTTTTAAAAAATCACTTGACAAAATTATTGGACGTCAATGTCAAGCTAGCACACGCCACATTAACTTATCATATTAATGTAATTACTTCGATTTATGAATGAATTCTTTTGCCAAGGTGTGAATACAATTTAAAAGAGTTAAAAGAACCAAGTAGGGGCGTGGATGTGACCCAATTGGTCTTAAAAACAAATTGAAAAGTACCTAACATATGTTGAATATACAATGGACCAATTGGTAGGAAAATTTGATGATAATTGCTTATCCCTCTCATGGTACCTTCTTCTCTCTTTTGAGCCTCCCTCTCTTTTTACTCTTTTTTCTTTTTCCTTCCTATGTTGTTCTTCCCCTCCATCATATCCACATGCATATGTGTGCAAATTTTGAAAGCCATGTCTAAGTTCATAGCATATATTGTTTAATTATATATATCATATAAAAAAAAACCCTAGCTATATTCTTCTAAAAATACAGCCATACTTTGGATCAAGGTCCCACTTCTTTTAATATAATTTAGAATTAATTAAAACAATGCACTTTAATTTAAAATATCAATATTCTTTCATTTGGTCAATATTATACTTAGATGGCATTTTGTGGGAGAGATGGAGGGAAGAGGACTAAATAATTGTTCGCTGTTGTGTGACCTCTACATTATGACTATATATATTATTCTTCATAGATATATGGTAAATGACCATGTTGGGTTGCTTCTCCTTGATCTCTTCTTTCTCTTGGTTTTTCTTTCTTCTTCTAATGGAAGATGAGAGAGCAGTCGTTTCTAGCATACAAGCAAGTAGGTATCGACGATGAATTGTTGCAGCTACACAAAATCTCTCTTGAAGATTGTTGTATCTTTAGAGTGGAGTGCCAAATTCCTCAATTTATATACTCAGAAAGTTTTCAATTTCAAATTAAAATTCTATTTCTCCCATTGTAAACTTTTATTTTTCAACTATCCTCATTGATTCTTTTAATACATTCTTCATAAGAAATCTAAAAACAAAAATTGAAAACAAAGATTCAACAAAAACAAAGTTGCATTTAATGTTTCTCACATGTGTTCGTTAGTGTATGACTGAAAATTAGATTATAAAATAAACTAAATGTATAAAATTGTACTATATTTATAAACTATATAGAATAAACTAGTTTGTATTTACCAATTAAATCTTAGATGTTTACTCTAAACTATTATTAATTGGGTAACCTAGTGAATATGAAATTCTAAAATAATAATAGAGATATTTTATGTTTATATTCATATCTATCATTGTAATTTTTTTTCCCAATAAATGATATTAACTCCAAGAATATGACGCACAAATTGTGACTATTCTTGACCAACAAAAATTTGATGCACAAATATTTCGTGAAAATATCGAGACTATAAAAAAGTTTAGACACTCCTACTCGTCAAATCTTTATTTATTTAAAAAAAGATATACAATGTCAATTAGTAGAAGTATGAGAATATCTAAACTATGTTGACATATTCCTTAACACCCTCATCATATTTCACTACTAATTTATTAATGTATTAATAATAATAAATGAAACAAAACAATCATACAAAGTGTAGAAAAAATAGTGCTAGAGAAAAGGCCAAAGCAAGTGTTGAAATTACATAAAAACAACTAATTAAGTTAAGAGATATTAACGAGGAGTTTTATTCTTTGAAAAGTTTGGATCGCTGTAAGTTTGTTCTCCCAAAAATATTCAGATTATTATGGTAAATACCTCTAAAATTAATTGTGATTGATTCTTTCAATCCAAATTGCTATCCTGGGCCACATTATAGGTAATCTCTTATAGAAATCATGAAACAATGTATTTAATACTTTTATATATACACATGGTTGGCTAACTCATATGTATTGTGCTTCACTATGAGCCTCTTATAGGCTTGGCCTTTGGCCTACTTCTCTCCTTGAATTAGTCTCAAGATAGTCCAAATTGACCAATGTAAGATATTATTGCATCTCAGTATGGTGTCGATCTTGCATGCTTAAATTAGAATAAAAATAGTTAATTTAACTAAGCACAACAAGAAGTAAGGTTAGCCTTTCATTTAAGGTTAGCCTTTCATTTTTTTGGAGATTAAATCTTTCCTTAGAGGTAGTCAAATAGAAATATATATAAGCTTTTGTTCTAACACACACCTTAACTACATATAGTGTAGACGAAGTTAGAAACACTTTTAAGGCTCAATGTTGTGAAGTCTCAGTCGGATCCGACTCAATTATTTTTCAATTAGTATATATTCATGACTCACATGGTTAACCTAGACTCTAAAACACTTTGATGCACGCTTCCATATGCATTCTCTGTGATACCTTATGAACTTAGGCCTTTGTATAGACTTTGATTCCTTACTATGACAAACCAAAACATACACTGCCATTAAATATGATCAAAGGAACTAAAAGCTCTAAATTCAACGAGTTGCATATCCATAGAAATAGTGGCATTGAATAATAAACTTTTGCATCAATTTTTTTTCTTCTTTTAGTTGTAATTAGTATAATTAGATTTAGAAAGGGGTGGTTTGGTGGAATTCTGATGGAAGATAATATTTAGGTTTTTAGATGGTTTTTTCACTTTTGTTTATGTGATTTCTCGATATACACACAACAAAAATCACTTTTCTCTCAAACCCAAAAAGATAAAAAAATTTAACCAAATATGAAGAAGCATCCACACCAGTACCTACCCCATTACCAAATAACCAAAACTGAAATTAAATTAAATTAATAGACACCACAAACAAACAAATACCAAATTTCAATGAATTAAAAGCATTTTTAATTAATTTTTTTTCTGTTATTCCTTTAACAACAATAATAAAAGTATATTTATATAAATAGTTCCCATTAGAAACACTAAAATACAGAGTACTTCCTTTTCTTCCTTTTCTCTGAACTGCAGGGGAAAAATCCCCCTCCTTCTTATTAAACATCAACTTTCAAGTTTGCAAATTGTCTTTTTCCTCTTCTTTATTTAATATATATATATATATATCTATGTATAATGACATTATATATAATAATATTGTCAATCTGATTAGCTACTCATAACATAGCCCACATTCAAGTACAGCAGCTTTTCAAAAAAAAAAAACACACAAGGACCTACCTCTAAACTCTATCTCTAAATCTAAACTCTCTATATCTAACCCTATTTCTCTTTTCCTGTTTTTACTTTTAAATCTTTAATTAATTTCATATGTACTTGAATGATTACTTTAACATTTTTAAGGTACTTTGAGTTGATAAGTAAAACTATTGTTTATTATTATTATTATTAAACAACACAGCATCTTTTCTTTCTGAGTAGCGCACAAGTTAAAACAGCTTTGTTTTTTAGCAATTAATTATTCTGTCTAATGTTGTAATTATATATATTTGTGTTTCCTTTTAGCGATGGGAAGATCAGGGCAGGTCGGGCAAGTCATATGACATTCTTTCTCTCTCGCATCTTCTAAGGAATAACTGTTGGAGATCAGCATCATTTCATCTCTCTCTCTCTCTCTTCTTTCTCACTCTTTCTCTTTCCTAAATATTTCAACTCTATATTTTAGTTTATTTTCAATGAGTTTACAATTTCTAACAAATTCAATATCTCCCTAAAATGTAATTACTATGATTTAACCTCATTTTTCATACACGAAAAGATAGGGATTCAAATTGTGTACTACAAATTGAGAGCGAGAGATTTGAACCACGAATCTTTTGATCGTTGACACCTACATATACCAACGGTTTAGTTATGGACTATGATAGATTCGGTTATATAGTTGCTAATTTTTAGAAAATATACCAACTCTAATAGTGGTATGTATTGCAATTATTCATAAATGCATGCGTTTATATATAAAAATATATATTGAGTTTCTTTTTTAAAGAAAAAAAGAATAGATTAAAGGCCTAAATGATAGTAGCTGTCTTTATCCAATGCTCAAAGTGTAGGGTTGTAAAGCATTCGACAACCTGGCCTTCCCTTTTCTTTCCCTAATCTTCCCTTTCTCCACAAACTCCTTATTCAAAACCTAAGTCTTTGGAGCTTCTTCTTCCTTTCATATATCTTTTTCTTTTATTTAATTTACATCTTAGGGTTTCTTATATATCATACTTATAAAGTGTTCTTTATTCCAACTATATACTTAACTTTACTTGTAACCTTATATTGAATAATATTGGAATATGTAAAACCTTCCCTTATTCACCTTAATAACAAAATATATTTATCAATAATGACTAAAGTAAAATTCCAAAAGAGTGTAAGGATTTTGACCACTCATAAATACAAATCTCATTGCTGTCTCAAAGAGCTTGGTTTTTTAAAGCTTTTGGAATTACTTCATCAATACGTCAAGTTTGAAGCACTATCACCAAACAAAAGGGAAAAATTAAAAGAAAAATATATATATATATATGTATCATATAGAATCAAATTTCTTCCCAAACCCAACAACGACCTTACTCTTAATCGCTAAATCAAACCAAACCTAAAGATGGCTCTGCCAATTCACCAAAGTATCAAACTTTGCTTTCTTCATCATAAATTCAACCATCTCCATCCTTTAACCTAAACTTATCATAGTTTTCTCCATGTTCGTCATGTGAAAACTAGACACATAACATTTTTCTTTTTTCATATGCATCAAGCTTTAAGATATTTCGTTAGATTTATTGTTGATGACGCGTGAGAAGTTTTTGTTTTAGGCTATCGTTGATAAATCAGATGTCGTACTACTGTCTAAGACAAGACGGTATCGAAATGTGTTCCTATCTTGTTGATGTCAATGGAATTGTCAATATCTCAATTCACAAAAGTATATCAAATGAGCGATTATTATAAAAAGAATAAAAAATTAATCTATAAATGCACTTAAAAACAATATGAACCAATGCACAAACAACTACATGTTTCTAACACTTAAAATAATAAGTTAAAAGGAAAACCAAGTATTTTTATTTTTGTTACGAGGAGTACAACAAGTTTGCACATTGCATGTAAAAGTACAAAGTAAGAATTCTCATTGGGTGTATATTTGCAATCACATGTGTGAAGATTCCCATATTTACTATTGGGCCCTCTTAGAGCCCAGTTAAGCCGGTCCATGATCCAGAACAGTGGATCGACTTTCTTTTAGGGCCCATTATTCAAAATGCTATATGCCTAAATTACTTAGATGAGAAGAAAAGAGAGGAATTCAAATTCATACATTAATATTTCATCTATAAATTAAACATTTTAAGTGTCTCCTTACTATTAATATATTCATTCACTTTCTAAAATAATTTCCAATTCTCAATTTCTTTCCATTCTATAAAAGTGTTTGTGTTGTAGTTGATTCAAATTCTTAAACTTCAACATAAAAATTTCTTCATCTATACCTATTTTTATTACAATGATTGTGTTGCGATAAGAAAAGCAATGATTTAATTAATTATTTATGTGAGATTGAATATAGCTAAAATATATGTGTTAAACTATTGAGGAATTATATTCATCAAACTCAATAATCATTTGATTGGATTGAAAAGAAAATAAAACATTTATACTATTATAAAGTCAATCAAACGAGAACAAAGTTCAACCACATCACTGCAACTTTTTATTTTGACTTAATTGGGATGATTTTTTATTTTGACTTAATTGAGATGATATAAAACATTTATTAATCAAATCTAAGAACGAACTACGTTAAAAACCAAGATCCAAATAACTCAACTTCAACTCTTCAAAACCTATTTGATCTTAACCATTTTAAAATAGGTTAAACTCATATTACTTAAGTAATCTAATGAATCAACGATAGGACGACAAAGTCTTTTCGTATAGATGGATGGTTCTTATTCATAATTTTTTTTAATAAATAGGCGTGATCTATTGGTCATTGGTTGGTCTTTCTTTCTTTTTTTCCTAATATTTTTAACCTTTCATTTTCTCCCCTTTGATTTGAAACCTTTTTATTCCTTTGACATAAACCTTCCATTTTTTTAAACTCAAATATTTGATTTGGTTATGTTATTACACAAAATCAGTATTAAAAAAATAATTCTCATTTGAATTTTTCTCACATGTAAATAAACATACAAATACATAAATAATTTTTAATCTTTAATAAATTATTTTAGAAAAGTTATTTGTATTAATTTAGTTTGTTAAAATAAATATTTCAATTCTCGTTTTTTCCTATATATTTGTTGTAATTATTATTACTTAATTTAAGTATTACAGAAATGTGTAGATTTCAAATTTTAAATTACAAAATTTTAGTCTCTAAAATTTCAAAACAATATCTACCAAGAAAAAATAGGAAGGTTTATATATATATATAACAATATCGTGATTTTTCAGTTTTGGAAACAATAGGTTTCAAACATATAAAAAATTAAAATTAATTATTTTATTAGAATTTTTTTTATATCTACTTGAGCCAATTTTTAATTTAATAAATAATAGACCATACATTAATTTTAAAAAGAAAAATTGCATCAAATGATAAAAACATTTAGAAAAAAACAGTTTATTGCACCAAATTTTTTGCATATTGCTAATATGACAAAATTAGCGATATCAGACGATAATCATATGGCTATCCGAGGGTTATCAGACGGTTATTAAATGGTCACACTTTTAAATATGTTATTTATGCAAATTTAGAAAATGTCGTGACATGAACTCTATTATCAAATTTTTTTTTGCTATTTTTGCAAAAAAAAAAAATTTAAAATGTACCATAAGACCTATTAGAAAAACTAAATTTATATATGATGAATTTTAACCTTTTGGAATATATACAAGACTTATTTATTGCATAAGAACTTGAAATCATACAAATCTATCATACACGTAATAAAAAAAATGAAGGGCCTATTATATACCCATTTTAAAGTTTATGGAGACCATATATAACAACAAAGCCAAAAGTCCATAGGATATAAATTTCCAATCTTATATTGAAATAATAAGAGACTTTATATATATATATTCTTGTAGCCATTCTAAGACAATTAATCCAAAATAGCAAAAGTACAAATAAAGCATTAAATAAGTACGTTCTCAACCAACATTTTTAATGGAATTCTATGAATGACAGACACCACTTTTGACTTGTCATCATCTTCAATGCATTCTCGTTAAAAACAACTTTCATATTTACAACAATGACAGTCGATCATAATTTCAACACTAAAATGATAGAAGCTAACTAAAAACCACTAAAGTTTACATGTAAAACATAATGATTCTAATCCATATATATCAAGTTGTTTTCTTATGGAAATGTGATTTCTTGGTTCATATCATGAGATTTTTGTTCCACAGGGATTGAGATTAAATAGAGTAAGATCACACGTAAGGATTTAAATTGCAAAACCAATAAACAAATTATGGAAAAAAAGAAATTAGAGACAAGTCTCTAAATAAATATTCTCTTTAGTTGGGATAGTTTGGGAAACCTAAAGAAACTTAGGAGAGTTTATATGAATTTTCTATATAGACAAATATTTTGTATGGTGTAATATGTTGTGATACTTTTAGATTGATTTGCATGTTTGTAACCTCCCCTAATTTTATATTTTAAATGTGATTACTAAAATAAAAAGAAAAATCTATTGGATACCATTTGGGCTTTGGGCTTGGGATAATTCTAAAGAAAGTGGGCCTAAAAGTGAGACATGAACTTCATCTGGGCTCTAATCCGAAAGCCCATCATGTAATGCCACCTTTTCTCTAATCTAAAGGGTATTTGCGCAATATAATCAATTTACAAGAATGATCTACCTTTGGTTAGCCTAGTTAGTATTTTGAATTTTCTATTTTATATACTTTTTTTTTAATAACGGTAAATTACAAGTTTAGTTTCAACTCTAACAAATTCCATTATATTTGATTTTTTTTTAGTACAAGTTGAAGGTAGGAAATTTGAATTGAATGAATCACATATAGATGTTAGTTGAGGTAAACTTTCGTTAGTCATAAACTTTTATTTGTTTATTTGTTTTTTTTATCTAATAAATTTCTAGAGTATTAGTTTACGTCTTCAGATTCATAAAGTTTAGCATTTGGAAGAAAACTTTTGTTTTTGAATTTTGTGATTTAAATATTGTAAATTTTAAAAACATTTTTTTAATCTTTTCTTTATATTTATATTAATAAAAATAAGAATTTTAAGAAATATAGGATTTGATGTTACATGCCAAATTCTTTTTTTCACTTCGATTTCCTCTCTTTGTCAACATCCCATCTCCTGTTGTGTCGTTCCTCTTCTTGTTTCCTTCTCCTTCTGCCGGTTTACTTTTCCTTCCGTTGATCAACATCTCATCTCCTTCCGCAGTTCCTATTCTCGTTTATCCTTCTCCTTTTGTTAGTTTCATATTCTCCTTCCACCGGTTAACCTTCCATCTCTACTATCACAACAAAACAAGAGAAAAAACTCTTGGTCAAGATAAAACCCACCGTTGTTCACCTCCTTATCCCCACAACATAACATTGTAGGTTTTCAACACACTTCAATCTTTCGGTCTCTGGCTACAAGAAAATTCACTACCCAAGAAATATACTTAATTGTTGAAGCTGGGACATATACATGGTTTTTCTAAATGATTTCTATACAGAAATTCAGGTTATATAAGAGTTCTCTTCAACATTGTTGCCTTTGCTCTACACTTTTTAAATAAAATAGTTTTCTCCTTCAACTCATGTTTCCAACTTTAATTTTTAGGTGATGGGATAGATGGTGTTGGTGTAATCACAAATTTAATTAAGCTACTTAATTATCCTATTTGTGTTTTACCATGCCCATGTCCACATATACAATATAATACTTGTGGAAATACTTATATTATATTAAATGCAATTCTAATAAATAAATTGTAAATAATGAAATTTTTTTTATGGAAATTTTTAAAAACAGTAAATTTTACAAAATATTTAACAAATTATAGTGATAAAATCTAAAATTTTGTTATAGATTATAAATATTTTAATTTATTTTACTATTTTTAAAAATGTTTCAAATTTCCAATATATATTAATCTTGATGGTTTTTTCTTTTTCTTTGTGTGGATCTATAATATGAAAAATTTTAAGTTTGATTAGAATCCAAAGTTTATAATTTTGTTAATTGAACTAAGGGAAGAAGTTACTCATCACAAGGGTCGATAAATAAATTTCCTAAAAGAAAACACAAAAAATGAAATTAAGAATAAAAGAAATAAAAAAGCAAACGACGTCGGTTCAAGTATTTAACGAGATTTCTAATATAATACTTAGTGTATCCATTTGATTATCAGACACGTGTCACTCAACCATCCTGCCGTCCTGCTTCAAAGAACACCAACAGAAAATCAACCGCTCTCTCTCTCTCTCTCTCCTTGTCTCGACGAGCATAGCAAGAGAATAGAAAAAAATTGGAAACGATAAACAAGAATTTGTTGATCCATCCATCCAACACCTTAAATGGGTCCCAAATTCCGACCACAAATCCTTCTTTTCTTTCTCTTTAGGCGCCACAAGTTCGCTATTTCTCATCAATTATCCACAGCAGATAGCTTTTTGTTGAAACTGAGAGACGGCGAGAGCTCTGTCTTTTGCCCCCCCCTTTTTAATCCTTAGTGGGTATCTCTCTTTTTTCTCCCCCTCTTCTTTTTCGATACTTTCTGATGAGCTTCTTGATTCTCATTTGATTTGGGAAGTTGCAGAACATGGCGAGCACACTGGAAAAACAGGGGTCTAAAGAGGATATTCTGTTCCTGGAATTGCCTGCTCCTCTTGGTTGGAACAAAAAGGTTTCCTCCTTTTTCTTCTTTTTATCTTACATTTTTGTCTCTCCTTTGAACTTCCCTTTGCTCATTTGTTGTGCTGTGAATTTTCTGATACTTCTGTAGTTCTGTTCTGTGTTAGACTTTCAAGCTTGAATGTGTTTGTATGGAGGTTAGGGCTGATGGGTATCTTTGGAGTTAAGCAGAATGCTATAACACTTATGCTGTGGGGCTTAGGGATTTGTTTTTTTTTTCTTTTTCTTTATAGACTCTATCGAATCTATTTTTTTGTTTAGTACTCATTAGCCAGTTATCTTTTTTGGGTTTGTTGGAAAAAGTTGGTGTTGGTTCTGTCTCTTTTTCTTTATCATCTTTCTTTTTCTGGTTGGAATGTCGAATGATCAAACACGAAGTCTCCTTGCTCGGTTAGCAAGTTGGGGTCCCGGATGATGCACTCTAATAGGGTTGGGGCATGACGCTTTTAGGCCGAAATTGTATTTATGTTATTTACATTATGATTTTGGTCAAATGGTTTAGAAGAGTGTGACATATGAACTCTCTAACTTTAGATGCATCTCTCTAAATCTGTAATATGATATTTTTTCTTTAAAAATAAACTGCTCTCTCTTTTGTCCACGACAGAGCTAACATATTAGTGTATCACATAATTCACTGTGTCGATTTTGTTCACGTTTTCTATTTGTCTTTGATTGTCGATTTATTAACAATACTCACCGTATCTCTTAAATGGTTCTTTCTAGTTGGGAGACCTTATTAGTATGCAACTGTTTGGTGTTTAGGTTAATTATAGTGAGGTTGCCTTGGTAGTGTCAATTGTCAATCAAGATAATTTGATTGATGCTAGTGAGTTTTCATTAGGTTGAGATAAAATGAGGTGAAAAAATCTTAGTTTATGTGCAGTTTCTGCCCAAGTTAGATGGGATCACTAAGAAAAATGAAATCATCTTCATAGCTCCTACAGGAGAGGAGATCCATAACAAAAGGCAGCTGGATCAGTACTTGAAATCACACCCAGGTAATCCAGCATCTTCTGAGTTTGATTGGGGTACTGGTGAAACACCTAGAAGATCAGCTAGAATTAGTGAGAAGGCAAAGGCAACTCCCCCCTCACCTCAAATTGAACGGCGTAAGAAACGAACACGAAAACAAGCTCTTTCGAAGAAGGTTGAGGTTAAAGAGACAGTTGTTGTCCCAGACGGTTTCGAGGAGGCAGGAGTTCATAAGGAAGACGAGACCAACGTCGCTAGCAAGGTGAAAGAAATACACGAGGAGGAAAAGTATGAAAATAGAAAACTAGAAGATGAGAATGTGAAAGCTGAAACCACCCCCACCCCTGCCGAAATGGCTGAAGAGGGGTGGCGAATTGATGGCAACGAATGCAAGAAGCTTGCTAAAACGAAGCAGGGAAGTGAGGGTTCTGAGGATGCAAGAAAGGAAAATCAAAATTTGGAAGGAACAAATGGGGAAGAGAAGGTTCAACTTCAAAATGATGCAAAGGAATCCATTCCAGAAGAAATAACAGCTGAAGTTCAAAGAAACAACCAAGACGAACTTAGTGTGCAACAAATAACATGATGAAAAGGTAAAAAATTGACACAATTGGAAGTAGTAGTGATAAGACTTAAGAGTCTGTGAAATTGATTTACATGTCTAGTTTGAACTGTTACCGGATTACCGGATTACCCGATTCATATGCTGAGACATATCTATGTAATTATCATTTATAAGATAGTCATTTGTATCTATCTGTATGTGCCATCTTTGTATAAACATTTTAGTGTGCAACAATTTTATAGAAGTTGTTAACTTGAAAACCTCGTCTCTCTCGTATCTTGAACTGTTTTTTTCTTCCTTAAAGTACTAAAATTAGCTATCAAAAGTATGAAACATAACAATTGAAACTTATTCTCTAGAAAACCAGCTAGATGGCAGTTCAAAATCTAAGGAATATTTTAAGAAAAGATGAACCAATTTGTTTGAATTAAAAAGAATGATGAACTATTAGGAGAGTATACAAAGATGAATGTTTTTCTTTTATGTTGTTTTATTAATTGAAAGTGGATTAAGTAAGATGAATTTAAAAAATTCAACAAAACTAATAATTGTTTTGGTCAAATGAATAAAAAAGTTGAAGAAATATATGTTATCACAAACAAACAAGTCAAGGAGACACGTAAAGCTCTGATTAAGGACAACAAATTCATAATCAAATTTAAATATGAAGCTTAATTATTGTAGCTCTGATTAATGACAACAAAGTGGATTAAGGGAAAACGGTTGGCTGCAAATGAAGTTTTCATTTCTATTTTTACCCTCTTTTTTGAGTAACTTTCATTGATTAAACTAGAAACAATCTACAAAAAATTTACAAACATTTCTAACATGCTTTCTTTTATTTCTCGTCTCTAAATTTGAAAAATAACGTTTTAATTCTATAGATTGACCTTAAACAAAATCTCTCACTTTCTTCTTTCACTTGTTTTCTTTCTTTCTATTAATAACGATATTCCTTCGCCCCTATTTACCTCTAAGAGTAAAAGCAGATGTTTCTCCTTCCTACACAATCGATAAATGAAGTGTTTTTTCAAACTCCAAACGAATAAATGCAGAGGACAAGAGCTAAAAAGTGGGTTAGAAAGTGAAGTAGAAAGTAAGTTAGAATCTGCCAACAATAGTGAAAAATGACATAGAGTAGGTTGAGAAAAGAAAATAATTTAAGAATATTTTAGTGTTACCAAGGAAAAAATAGAAAACTTTATTTTGAAACCTTTCAAAAGGAAAAAAGAACTTGAGTAAAAAAGTTGGGCAAGTTTCATTTTTTGAAAATTAAGGTTATTTGTAGAATAGATCAAAATCTATTTTGATACAAAATGATTTATTAAATACAAAAATTAAAAGTTGAGATAAATAAAAATATGTAAAGACACGAACTTGGAAATTAAACCGTATCTTTGAATATGCATGAACAGTAATTCAAACCGTTTATAGAAGATATTCAGATTTCCATTACAAATATCGCCAATCACCATTGTTGTAAAACCCAAAATTTCAGTACTTGCAGTCAGTGACGTTTATCATTGATATGTATTTGAAATTTTAAGAGAGCCCAAAGGAAGATCATTCCACCCAAGAACAATTGTAAGTACTGCGCAGCCGTCACCATCTGATGTCAAAATGGAGGCAATCGCCAATGGTATAGCTCATTCCAAAAGTTCCTAATTGGTCAACAAAGGCCATGGGTAATTATTTTAGCACCCAAAATGCACCATTAATGCTCATAATGCCAATTCCATTCTGTTCAACGCTCACCGAAGCGGATAGAACAAAAAACTTCACTTATAACATCAATTAGCTGTGGAGGAAAGAAAGGGAGACATTCCATCAATACCCAGATCCCAAACTTTAAACCCAGAAACCAAAAACCCCATTTGACCTCCATTTTCAACTTCAGTCCAAGATAGGTGGGGTGAATCTTTTTGCTTATGGCATGCCTGAGGAAGAGGAAGAAGAAGCAGTGCTTTACAGTTTTTGAAATCACCCCTAATCGCGATTCTTATTTGAAGAAATTTATTCATTTCTTTGAGTTCTTCTGTTTATCTCAGTGGAAATGATGATGGGTTCTTGCTTCTTTCAGCACTTGATTCCCTTATTGTTTGTTTTCTCTATTCCTCCTGGTATTTACTTTTCTTTCCTTCTCTTTCTGTTTCTTCTTCAGCTTGTTTTAGATTGGGATTATGTTATGGTCTTCTTTGTATTGACTGGTGGAGCTTATGACTTAACAATAGATATGCCTGAAATATGGATAGAGTAGATTTATCTTACTCTACTAGTTTTTGTTACTTGCTTGTGAGACCTGTCTTTCCAGTATGCTCAATTATGTGAAAAATGATTTTTTAGGAAATGGATTGTTACATCAAAGATGTTAGGATGTGTCTTGTTCTTGAGTAATTGATATTATTCATTAAAAAATTCCTTCTTGTGATCCTACTTAGTGTTTCTAGTTCATGCCCTTTGGTTTTGATGCTTAAGTTTTCATTGTAGATCAAGTGGTGTTCCATGTGGATAGGGTGAGAAAGTTCTCTAGCTGAGGATTGAAGTGAATTCTACATTTCCATGTTCATTAGAATTTTCTTGTGAATTTTATATTCTCTTGGCCAATTTGATACAATCCTGCATTCTCTGAACTCTTTCTGGCTAAAGAGTGATACTTGTTAACCCAACTCAATTCCTTCGGTTGGCTGCACAAAATTTCTGTGGATTTACAATTTAATCTTGCATTTTGAAGTTATGTTATCGTCTATCGTCTTGACCTATCGTAGATCAGAGTGATTAATGGAAATTATCTCCACCTTTACTGCAGCTTTGTTAACAGTAGAAGCATTCACTGGGACTTATGGAATAAACTATGGAAGAATTGCAAATAACATCCCTTCACCTGATAAAGTAGTTACTCTTCTTAGAGCTGCTAAGATAAAGAATGTTAGGATTTATGATGCCGATCACAGTGTTCTCAAGGCCTTCAGTGGGACAGGGCTAGAGATTGTTATTAGCATTCCAAATGAAAACTTGAAAGATATGAGTGCAAATGAAGATCATGCCATGAACTGGGTTAAACAAAATGTGCAGCCCTTCCTTCCAGACACCCTTATTTGTGGGATTGCTATAGGAAATGAAGTTTTGGGAGGGAGTGATTTTGAGTTATGGACAGTATTGTTGGGTGCAGCCAAAAATGTTTATAATGCTGTAAAGAAACTCGATTTAGATGGTCTAATTCAGATAACTACAGCACATTCCCAAGCCGTCTTTTCTAACTCGTTTCCTCCCTCATCTTGTAAATTCAGAGATAATGTTGCTCAGTATATGAAACCTCTATTGCAATTCTTCTCACAGATTGGCTCTCCTTTCTGTTTAAATGCATACCCATTTCTAGCCTACATGAGTGACCCTGGAAATATTGATATTAATTATGCTCTTTTTCTATCAACAAAAGGGATTTATGATCCTAAAACTCACCTGCATTATGATAACATGCTAGATGCTCAGATTGATGCAGCTTACGCTGCATTGGAAGATGCTGGATATAAAGATATGGAAGTCATAGTTACAGAAACAGGATGGGCTTCACATGGAGATGAAAATGAAAAAGCAGCTACTATAGATAATGCACGGACATACAATTATAACTTGCGGAAACGGCTTGCCAAGAAGAAAGGAACTCCTCTTAGACCAAAAAATGTGGTTAAGGCTTATATCTTTGCATTGTTTAATGAGAATTTGAAGTGGGGACCTACTTCTGAGAGAAACTATGGACTTTTCAAGCCTGATGGAAGCATTTCATATGATATTGGCTTCCAGGGACTTCAATCTTCATCTGCAAATTCACTACTTTCAACAATTAAGGTATGAAAGTTTGTTTAATTATGAGCCAAAGAGAATTTTCATTCTGCAATGACATTATTCAACATAGACACAGAAGTTTATCTACAGTTGGCTTGTTAACAACCCAAGAAACACGAACACTTTAGTTTGACTAGTGTGTTTGTGTCTGACACGTATCAGACACTAATTAGACACACTGATACTTGTGTTAGACATTTAGTAGACACTCTTAGTGTAATAAATGAGTTGGATGCTAGATGTACGAAGTCAAAATACAACCTGTCATATTAAGCTTGCAACATATACAAAATAGACACATATGAAAAAATAATAATTTGATAGCAAAATACATTAAACTAATTTTTATGTATACTGCATAAACTCATTGTATGTTTTAATTAACGTGTCCTTTCCTTGGCCATATCCTAATTTTTCTTTTTAGAAAAGACGTGACATCATGTTCGTGTTGTGTTTTATTTGTATTCAAGCTTCTTAGTTGACAGCTCTCTCACCTGACCTTCTGATTGATTGTCCCTCGAGAAAGATAAATGATTTGGCTTTTATGGTTACCGAAGAGGGATTAAGATAATCTACTGAAATTAGTGACTTGATTAGATTGGAACAGTTAGATGAAGATCTTTCTTTTTCTCTCCCTTAGATCATTTCTTGAGTATATAATTTTCTGTTTCCTTTGTGAATGAGGGATGATAAAAGCATAGAATCTGCATTCGTAACTGGAACGCAACATGTCCTGGAAGTACATTTTTTACTTGTTAAAAGTTGATGATATAGATTTATTGGAGGCAAATAACAGGGAAGAAAGAATTATGGCATGTAAGAAATGGGTATTGATCCTTTTGCATATTGTCTGTTGCTTCCTCAATTACTACCATCCACAGAAAAAGTTCAATAACTTTTTTTTGCACAAAATTATCTGAACCACTAATATGCACATTTGATTGTAACAACGAAATGATATGAATCTCACTTCACATTGATTTTTAGTGTCTCAAATTCAACTCTTATTGGATTTGAGATCTTAGCTTTGAAGAGAAGGCGAACCTAAACAACAGCGGATTTTGCTGGGAAAAAACATCCCATTGCTACTGCAGGAAGAAACAGAAAATTAGTAGATAAATTCAAATAAAGCAATAAAACTGGGAGTAAGTGAAAATTTTCAAATCGGAGAAAAAACTGCATACTAGAAAAATTCCACTGCATGAAAAGTTATTACCATCACACAAAATCTCGTCGATCCCAATTAGAACATTTTCTCAAAGCATTATACCACTCACACAACCATATGCCTTTTTATTGTGTTTTGAACCACTTCCTTGAATCTTTCAAATGTGGGAGAATCAATCTTCTAATATTTAGTCAAAACCCAATGGATGTTATAGTTGATCCAACTCTGTCGTATTCGAACCGTTTATATTCATCTAAGAAGCATATTTTAAAAATCTAGGGCACCAAGAACACATGTATTAAAAAAAAAAAAATAAAGGAATTGATGCATTTATATGTGAAAAAACTTAGCTTGATGTATTTTACACACGGAAGTTATTCTTATTGTCATATGTGTGCCTTTTTAGTCTACTCAACATTTGTTCTATATGTGTCTAACACATTTGCTGCACTAATGAGTGTGTCTAACACGGACAAGCTAGCCAGTAAACTGTCCGTGATTCTTAGATATTCATACAGTTTTTGTTCTTAAAATATCTGCTTAATTAATATCACCAGAATATTTGATCGGAAATTGAGAATCTCTTGAATTTGGTTATTTGAGAAAGATGAGTTTCAATTGAGTAGAATACAAATTTCTCTGATGTAAATATTCTTGCTTTTGTTCATTTATGCAGGAACAGGGAGGTAGGGGTTGCTATGAGCATCAAATCTCAGTAGCAATAATATCTGCTTTAACTCTGCTTCTATTCTTGCAATGATGGGTTAATATAAGATTTGCCACTTTGAATTCCCAATCAATGTCAATGAGTGTCCTGGCCTACATTCAAAAGTTTCCATAAACAGCATAAATTATTCGGTTCATGAAGTATTCTTGTTTTCATGGATGTATACTAGAAAATTACTGATTTTTTTTTTTTATAGAAAACTAGTCACAATAAAATGTATATTGTGAATTATTAAAGAACAAATGCTGTCATTTAACTTTTTAAATATATTTCAGCATCCTTCCATTGCTATTTCATGTTTCTCATCATCAACATATCTCTTTCAACTTTGGTCTCTTCTATTTTAGTCTTTATATGTTCAATTTACAAACTCAACTCTACTTCTGCATACCATTTTTGTTTCTTTTAATCAAAGTGTTTATTTTATTTTGGTGTCTAATCACATTGTAAAAATTAACCATGTTAACCGCTCTTGGATATGTGACTTACAATTTTTCTTTTTTAGATTATAAAATTCGGAACCTTCTTGGTTGCAAAAGCTTACTTTTCAAAACTCATCAACAAAATCAGACTTAGTTGGAAAACATCATCTCTCTAACCAATTTTTTTTTGGTTAAAAAACTAACCGACATGGGAAAAGTTTTTCATCTTTATTTGTTTGTTGCTATATAATTTGACACACTTGGCTGAGAAATAGTCCTGTCTTCAACAATCAAGAATACTCTCACTCCAAATCTACCTTAACAAACTAAGCCTAATTGAAATCAGTCTGTGAAAATTCTTGAATATCCTAAACCATATCCTATATTATCAACATCTTGATAATGGTCATCTAAAAAAATGCAGATATATATGTCTATGTACATAAATATATAAAAATTGAGATCAGAAATCATATTAATTTTAATGGGCAGGGCTGCATTTATCATTATATGTACGACTTTGGGGGGGAGTTATCCTTTTGTGTTTTTAAATAGCAATCTGTTTTCGAATTTTAAAAAGAAATTTGCCAACACATATCCTTTTTCTTGTTCTCAAAGTCAACACACTACATTGTGTGTGAGTATATATATACAGAATGCATTGAGGCCCTCATGAACTATATTGTTTACACTTTTCCAATGAGAATTGGGATAGTTTTTCTGGTGGAGGAGTTGGAGATCTTCATCGGTGGTACCAGTGGTTGGCTGCGTCCTGACGACCCCAGCTGGTATTCCAATTGGGAGGATCTAAAGTTTACGGTCGGAGATGTCCTAGGTTCGATTTGTCTAACAAGTAGACACAAATAGTGTATTCTGGCCCATCGTTATCTTATCATTAGTAGAACATGATATTTCATTATATTTATAAATATTTTAGCAAATTGTAACATCTAACCATGACAAGAAAGAATTTTTAGTTTAATGTTTGTTTTTGTAATGGTTGGTATTCAACTTTCTGACGGGTCACAATGTGGGCGGAGTGACAAAATACGGTTACGACAACTGTGACACCAATAACCCCAAATTCATAAACACCACATCTCCATTTTTGTTCACTATCAAGACTCTCGACGATCTCTTTTCATCTGTACCGTCCCAGGCCACTGCTCCGCCGGTCAGAAAATTGCCATCACTAACATCCAACAATCGTCATCAACACCGAGCTCCCCTGATTCTCCACCTGTTGTTACTGCTCCATCGCCACCAAACTCCGTCGCCAGTATTATGGCCTCCATATTCACTGTTTCCTTCATGTCGATGGCTGTCATGTTAATAATATATTAATTATAACTCATGATTGATTAGTTTTCTAATTTTCTTTCTATTATCATTAGTGTTTGGTATAAAAACATGATTTGCTTAATTAGCGCAAAAAGTTGACGAGGTTCTGTCAACGACGCTATTTATTCAGTATTGTATTGAGATTTTATTTTTAATATCAAAGTTATTCAACTCTCTAGCCTTAAAAAAAAAAGAAAAAGAAAAGGAATAGTGGATGTTTACAACATTGAACATTGAGATCATCATCTCTCTAACTAAATTTTCTGGTAAAAGAGCAGAAATAACATCTTGGCATCTAGGTGTATCTCATATGAAGAAACGCCGACGCGCGTCATACATCGTCGGGAGTTCGTGTGCATTTTAAAATTAGGGTTATATCTCCCGGTTTTGCATCCTTTGAAACGCCGACACTTGTTTTGGTGCGTCGGCGTTTCCCTTTTAAAACCCACTTCCAAATACAGATCTGGAAGAGAAGAGAGCGAACTGAGAAACGAAGTGACGAGAAGAAAGGAGAAGTGAGTGAGACGCCGCCAGCCCGTGTCGCCTCCGCCTTGGTCTCCCCTGCCGTCTTCCGGTAACTCAAGAAAAATACAGATTTGGTTGTTTGTGATGTTCTTCCTCAATACTTTGGTTTAACCCAAGGAAGAAAAATACATGTTACAGTATTGTTGAATGGTGTACATATTTCGTTGCTTCTTATAGTGTTTCTTACCTTCGAATTCGAACAAAATTTAGAAGCCAAAAAATATATCTGGATTGATTTTACTATATGTTTCTTTTTTTGTTTTGGATGGTAATATAGCTCAATGAATTTGAATATCTAATTTTTGTGTTGCAAGTTTAGTCAATTAATTGATATCAAAGGAGTAAAAGTAAATTTTAAAATCCTTTCAAGATCTCTATTTCATAGATCCGCCTCTATCTATCTCTTCTAATTTATTTAAGCTGGATTTAAATTTTGCTTTAAAATCTTAATTTGTTCTCTAAAAGTCTTTGTGTCAGTTCAAGAAGTTTTAGTATTTGTTATGTGGAGATTAGCAAGTATATATTTGTTATGTGAAAATTTGAAGAAATTGATTTTGTTTACATGGAAATTTGCTAGTATATATATAGTTCAATAGTTAAGACCTTGATTATAGTTGATGAAGTTTAATACGTACTACATATTTGTTGAACGGCCCAAAACAAATAACTTAAGAGAAAAAAACAAAGGTAGTAATATATCTTAAACTTGATTAATGTATAAAAAGTTAAATATCATTATCTTTCAAACATTAAAATAGAACATTTGAAAACATTTGAAAGTTGTATGAGCCAAACTTTTGAAGTAGTTTCAAATCTTTGCTTGCATAAATTTGTGTATAGAAAGTGCTTTTTTTTTTTGCCAACTATGTATGAACACTTAGAAATCTTGCTCTAATCCTCCTAATTTGTTCGATATAATGATTTCCTAATGAAAAAAAATTAAATATTTTGTGGTTTATCCGTGTAAAGCTTTACACGGTCCCTAGCTTTGTATGAACACTTTGAAATTTTTTTGAATGAAGGAATAGAGAAACTGAAGTGTTTAGATGAGATGTTAGATATGCAAGTTCATGCTTAGATAGAGACTAGAGGGCTTCTCCTTTCTTTTTTTTTCTTTTTAATTTTGATTATTGAGAGTACTCAAGTTTTTCATCAATAAGAGTACATATAGACTTGCATCAAGTCAAACCTTTTAAGATGTATCATACAATACAATATAAGTAATATAAGTATTGGCGGGTTCTTGAGCATTTATTAATAGAAAACTGATATTTTATATGTGCTAAAGATCAAGAGATCCATAGTTTAAATCCTTTCAACTCCATTTTGCTAACTTTCAATAATCAAATTTATTTATCTTGTAGGTCTTTAACGATGAACAAGGATTGGATCAAACTTAGAAATAAATTATCGATTGAATATAGAGAGGGAGTGTCCCAATTATTAGAGGTAGCAAAGCTTCATCTTGATAATTCCGGACGAACAAGATGTCCATGCAAGAAATGTATGAACTCAATATGGGAGTCATCAGAGAGTGTGGAGTGACATCTGCTAACAGTTGGAATATGCCCTTTGTATGTGAATTGGGTATATCAGGGAGAGAGAGTCAACTTACCAAGAGGTTTAGAAAGAGTTTCAACTCATTTGCATCATAATGATGAAGGAACTAGCAGCCTTTATAAACAAAGTGAAATGTTGGGTTTTCTTAATGATTTACAAGTTCCGATTGAAAATTGAGAAGAAATAGAAGAAGAATTCGAGAATGAAATGCCCTTTAACGGTGATCAACGTGATACAACAAACTTATTTGAGGATTTAATGAATGAAACGCGTAATGAACTATACCCTGGTTGTTCAAACTTTTCTTCCTTGAACTTTTTAGTTAAGTTGATGCATATCAAAGTTATGAACAGTTGGAGTAACAAATCCTTTGACATGTTACTAGAACTGTTAAAAGCAGCGTTTTCACTAGGTGCCATTATACCTACTTCATTTTATGAAGCTAAACGAAAATTACATGATTTAGGCTTAGGATATAAGTCTATTCTTGCGTGTAAGTACGATTGTGTATTGTATTGAAAGAAATTTAGAGATTTGCAACACTGCCCTGTTTGTGGTGAGTCTCGGTACAAAGTTAATGATGACAAAAGAAAAAAAATTCCGCATAAGTTATTGCACCACTTTCCATTAATATCGAGATTAAAGAGATTGTTTGCATCCCAAGAAGGCGCTTCTGACATGAGATGGCATAAAGATAAACGAGTCGAACTGGAGGATGTGTTAAGGCATCCAGCTGATGCAGAGGGCTGGAAACATTTTGATTGTGAATTTTCTGATTTTGCTTCAGATTTACGAAATGTTCGTTTGAGGTTAGCTTTAGATGGGTTTAATCCGTTTGGAAATATGAGTACATCCTACAACATGTGGCCTGTGATGATAATCCCTTATAATTTGCCACCTTGGAAATGCATGAAAGAGTCTAATTTTTTCATGTCTTTGCTCATACCCGGTCCAAGATCTCCAGGTAAGGAAATTGATGTTTACCTACAACTGTTGATTGAGGAATTGAAATAGTTATGGACTATTGGTGTGCGTACTTATGATTCTCTTACTGGTGAGTTCTTTCAATTATATGCAACGTTGTTATGGACCATTAGTGACTTCCTTGCATATGGTGACTTAGTTGGGTGGAGTACAAAAAGCTATCAAGCGTGTCCCATATGCATGGAAGATAAATTATCATTCGGGATAAGAGGAAAAATATCTTTCATGGGACACCGTCGTTATCTTTCAGAAAACCATATTTGGCGTATAAGTAAAAACCATGATGGAAAGGTAGAGCGTAGGTCTCCTCCAGTTGCAATGAACGGAGATGATATCTTACAACAATTAGATTCGTTGAATTTTCCAGTTTTGAGTAAACATCCATTGAAGCAAGACAAAAAAAGAAAGCGAGCTCTCAATTGGACTAAGAAAAGTATCTTTTTCGAACTTCCTTACTGGTCCAGACTACTATTACGTCATAAACTGGATATAATGCATATTGAAAAAAATGTTTGTGACAACTTGGTTGGCACATTGTTGAATATTGAAGGAAAAACGAAATATACCACAAATGCTCGGTTAGACCTACAAGATTTGAAAATTAGAAAGGATTTACACTTGAGAGAAGTTGGTAACAAATTTGTAAAACCACATGCGACGTATACGTTGACTAATAGTGAGCGAATTGCATTTTCAAGTTTTTGAAATCAGTTAAGTTTCCTGATGGATTCATTTCTAACATTTCACGATGTGTGAATGACAAAGATGGGAAAATATCAGGTCTTAAAACACACGACTATCACGTTTTGCTACACCAACTTCTCATATTGATGTTCGAGCATATCTACCGAAAAATGTGTCCACTGTTGTTATTGAATTGTGTGGATTTTTTCGTGACTTGTGCACAAAAACGATATGCATAAGTGATTTGAACAGATTACAATCAGATATCATAATCATACTTTGTAAATTGGAGAGAATATTTCCACCTGCCTTCTTTGATGTAATGATACACCTTGCTGTTCACCTACCGTATGAAATCAAAGTTGTTGGTCCGGTTAGTTACAGTTCGATGTATCCCATTGAAAAAAGTTTACGAACGTTAAAACAATTTGTACAGAATAAAACACGTCCTGAGAGGTCTATTGCATAAGCATATGTGATGAATGAATTAGAGAATTTTTGTTCGCGACATCTAAGTGGGATTGAAACGCGATCCAATAGAGATGGTCAAAATGATGATAACATTCCCGATTATGAGGTATTTGGTGAATTTAAAGTGTTTAGGCAGAGAGTACGATCATTAGGGCCATCAACTTTATGAACTCTTTCACCAGAAGAAAAACAACAAGCATATTGGTACATCCTCAGCAGTTGTAAAGAAATAACGGATTATCGTAGGTACATATTTCAAACTTTATATTTTACTCACTATTTTAAGACTTTGCAATTGTCTTCGTACAACCTTACAATTATTAACTTTAGGCAACACATGAGATTGGTACGTCCTCAAGTTCAAAGCTCTTCTGACTTCCGTATAAGACATAAACAAGCATTTTCTGATTGGTTTAGAGCTCAGGTATATATCGTATATGAAATTGAGAATTGATATATCTTATTTGAGGATTTATATTCATGTATATCAAATTTCAGGTTCTACAAATGCGTGAAAGAGAAAACCTTTTGATGATTTATTCTTAGTTGCAATGGGACCTTTATCTGAGGTTCACTCTTATAGTGGATGCATTGCTAATGGGGTACGATTTCACACGATAGAGAGTGATTCTCGACGCACTACACAAAATAGTGGAGTCATATTTGTCAATGAAAACAATGACAAGGGAAGTACTGACAAGAATGTCTACGGTGTTTTAGATGAAGTGTTAGAGTTTCAATATGTGTTTGGACTACGTGTTTGGGCATTCAAGTGTAGATGGTTTGACACAGATAACAAAAAAAGTAATAGAACACAAGTGGAGTTAGGATACAAATCAATCAACACGTCGCGTTTTTGGTTTGTTGATGAACTATTCATTCTCGTGACCGGGGTGCAACAAGTCTTTTATCTTGATGATCCAAAATATGGTAGCAGCTGGAAAGTTGTTCAAGTGGCCCAAAATAAATGTATATGGAATATGTCCGAAGTGGAAGATGTTGAAAAGGAATAGTTGGATGTATTGGAAATTGTTGTTGGACATCGTGTGGATGAACACATTGAGGATGAACACATTGAGGATGACACTCTATGCAGAGTTGACATTGATCCTATAGTGGTGGAAAGATCAGTTGTTCGGCATCTTGTTGACGACTTCATAAATGAAGATGATGAACAATTATCTCCTCAAAAAAGATCAAGCGACGACGAATCATGACACTTTAGGTTAGTTCCGTGACTTAGATGACACTTTAGGTGAATTTCATAAGTTTACATAAGTTCACACTAATACTTTCTTTTTTCTTAGATGGCTCTAAACCCACTTATAAGACACGTGACCACTCCCGAAACATTGAGTTGGAGAAATACATCCACAAACATAGAAAAATTCTAATATCCATCACTCCAAAAATGTTAGAGATGTATGCCCAATAAATGGAAGAAATGAAAAAAAAAATGACTGAAGAAACGACATGAGCAGAAAGAGGACCTTAAACTTACGGTAAATATTTTTGAAAATTTTAATTATCTTTTATTGAGGATAGATAGATTTATTTCAAATGATTGGTTATAGTTATCCTGCAGTTATGTCAGTCTTTAGTTAATTCTAGATTTTGCATTATGATGATTGGTTCTAGCTATTTTGCAGTTATGATAGCTTTAACTGAATGTTGGTTCTGACTATCCTACAATTATGGTAGCCTTTAGTTGAACTTACTTTTTGCATCCTTAGAGGTTGGGTTGTTATGAGGTAGTTTGATCATGGAGTGAGGTTTTCACGAGGGAGGGGGCTTAAACGTCAATTTGACACTTCACAATGTAATTGTTACATTGGGTGGCATGCCAAAGTGAGTTTTTTTTTTAAGGAGTCAAGGTTTACCGATACTATTGTTGTTGCATTTGTGGAAAGTGAAGTTGAGAGGTTGGGTTGTTATGGGGTAGAGTTTGA
Organism: Cucumis hystrix; assembly: GCA_025688845.1. Taxonomy (NCBI): domain Eukaryota; kingdom Viridiplantae; phylum Streptophyta; class Magnoliopsida; order Cucurbitales; family Cucurbitaceae; genus Cucumis; species Cucumis hystrix. Next base: position 24,141,956 of record CM046884.1, read on the forward strand.
TCATGGAGTGAGTTTTGGTGGTGGGGAGTTGAACTTAGTTTTTGCATCCTTAGAGGTTAGGTTATTATGAAGTAGTTTGATCATGAAATGAAGTTTGAGGGGGGGGGGGGGAGCTTAAATGTCCCTTTGAAGATCTCAATGTAGTTTTTATATAAAGAGTAAAAATATTCTATTGTTATTGCATTTGTACAAAAAAAATCAAAGTTGTTACATTGGGTTCTTATGGAGTAGGTTGATGTTGGAGTGAGTTTGTTGGGTTGTTATGAGATGGTTGGTTGGTCATGGGAGTTAGTTTGATTATTGTTGTGAAAAAGTTGGTTTTTTAATCCATTTTGGTTTTTTTGAAGTTTAAACAATGTATTTTACTTTAAGTGTGGACTTGTTCGTCGATGACGTCTAGCGATGAAATATGATGTTTTTTTATGTATTTATTGTTTTAAATGAACATTGTAAACAAACTCTCTCATTTCTTTTATAAAGTATGTTCTAAATTTTGTTAATTAAACTTTGGTATTTTAATGAATTAATTTTGTGAACTTTTTTTGTAGAAAGTTTTTATTCAACTTAAAAGTCAAGCTTTCTATTCTTTTGCGGGACATAATTCTACTTGGTGGAAAAAGGTTTGGAAATCGTCTCTCCACTAAAAAATTACAATATTTTTTTGGAGGACTTTCATTGGTATTCTTTCTTCAAAATTGAATCTTGCCAATAAAAAATTCAGGTTGAGGTGGTGTTTGTGTTGTGGAAGTGATTTTGAGTCTATTGTACATGCTCTTTTCTTGTGTAATTGTGCTCGCAAGATGTGGAGAAATATCTTATCGTTGATGGGTTGCAGATTGGGGGCAATAGCTTCGGCTTGCGAGTTTTTTTTTGTGGATGTTGCGATAAGGTTACTGATTTGGACTTCCTCCTCTTTGGGATTTTTTGTTGGGCAATTTGGGATGACTAGAATAAGGTTAATAATTTGATACCGATTGCCCTTGTTGATTGCATAATTAAATGGATTCTCCACTATATCAAAGAAATTGTTGGGAATGGGAAAAGTCTCAATTTGAGTTCTCATACCTATGAGTTTTGAATCGTTGATCGATTGGTCATGTTGTTGTTACTTTACTGGAGTGGAAATGTGAGTTGAATGGTTTGGCTAGGCTTTGGTGGAGGTCGCTGGAGTATGGGTGACTTCAAATAAATGTTGATGTTGCCTGTTCTCTTTTAAAAGATGGTCTCAGTATGGGGTTGATCGTAAGAAATCATGATAATGATGTGGTCGAAGCTGCTGTTGTGTTGTGTTGGGGTCGTTATGTGGCTGAAGTTGTAGAGATTCTTCCTCTCCTTTTGTTGGTTTCATTGTTGAGTTCTTTTTAAATGTTAAGGATCTTGGTTTTTCTTCTCAACGTGGCTCACTCTCTTACTAAACATGTATTTTCTGTTCATGAGTTTCATTGTTGGACCTACCATTTTTCTAATTGGCTCTTCGAATAAATAAACTGTTGTGCCTTACTAGCTTTTCTTTAAAAAAAAAATAGAAAAAAGAAGCCTAGAAGTGTAGAATTTTTCAGTCCGCGCTTTGCCCTTACTTTTTTCTTTTTCTTTTTCTTTTAATGATTAATGTCTAGTTTATCCTTACACTCACACCTTTACATTGTTAATATATATGCCCTTTACACTCAGCACCTCATACAAAATTCTAATCTCCTTTGATTTTATGATCATTCGCTATGAAACATTTGGAGAAAAACTCTATCTATAAAGTGATCACGAATCAAATCTTTATTAACAAATATACAATTTCGACAAGTTTACAAAGACAATATATCTCTTCTAATAGTCACGTAATCACCAATTTTGTATTTTCTTTTACGCACTTTAATTTATATAGGTGTTGAGGTTTAAAATTATTTACGTTATTAATTCTTTGTTATTTTTTAAATTGGGAGAACTAACCATAGGAAATGAGAGCGCAACACAATCACAGTCTAGAATCACACACTTTCACTTTCTTAACTTTTTGTTATGTTTCACTTTCTTAACTTTTTGTTATGTTTGGTGAGTTCAATTGCTTTGTTATTCTAATAGTTATATATGCCAATTAAATTTTTTTGGGCACCTAAAGTTAATGTGTAATATATAATTGTGGATGTGTGGTGGAAGGTGGAGATAAGGAGATAGGAGTTAAACTATATAGGGAGAAATTATTAAATTAGTTTATTAATATTATTTTTCTTTTTCAAGAGCTTATTGTATATTTATTATTATATTCATGTAATTGTTGTTAGACATAATAAATTCAGGTTGTATATTTCTCTCTCCTCCTTCTGCCATTACCCATTTTATCCCTTTTTTGTTAACTATTTTGACACTTGCTTATCTAAAATAAATGAATAAATAAAATTGCACATTTCAATCAAGGGTATATGAAGTTATGGTAAAAATAAATATAATAAATAAAATACCAAATCATTTTAGGTTAAAATCCTATTTTGGTCCAATTAAAAGCTTCAGTTTTGGTCCCATAACTTTTGAAGGAAGCTTACTTTAGTACATTTCGTTAAAATTTTATTAACTATATAACAAAATGATAATGTGACTTTTATATATTTGAATTATTAGACTCTATATTCATTAGTTAAATTAATAAATAACAAAAGAAATCTTGTTAATTTATTCTTTTAACTCTCTTACATCAACACATTAACATAATCAACACATTTTAGTAAAATAAATACAAATTAAAAACTAATTGTTTTTCTCTCTTCAAAACTTAAATTTTTGGTATCCTCTCTTTGACTCCTAACCCTCTATTTATTTATTATTCTTTAAAATGGAATCTTGAAGCAAATAATAATAACGACATTGAGTAGATTAAAAACTTAAAATAGTACTGACATATCAGTGTCAACATCGTCTATAATAAGATAAAATAAACTAAAAAAATAAAGTAATTACAATAAATGCATAAAAAAAACTCTATGAAATTATAGATAATATATTCTCACGATGAATCACAAAATGAGAAAAAACAAAAAAAAAACAGAAAAACAAGAAGAAGAAAGAATTGAGAGTAAGAGAAAAAAACACTTCAATGAATCACAAAATATTCTAAACTTGAGACACTAAAAAAATTGTATGTGAATAAATCCCATTTAACATATGAGTTGAGAAAGTAAAGTAGAATGATAATGCACCAAAATGGTGACAATTAAAATCTTGATGTCAAAGTGGCTTATTAAATTTTTCGATAAAACGTCAATTTAATATCTAGCCTTTAATTAAAAATTAAAACCTTAAATTATTAAGAGTGATCATCTTATTTAGCAGCCTAGTCACCTAAATATAGAAGTCTCCTCATCATTCCATTAGAGAGTTAACGAAATCTTACGTAGAGACCAAAATATGTTCTTTTCAAAAGTTTAGAGACTAACATACATAAGTTTTTAAAAGTGCAGGGACAAAAATTGAACAAAATAAAAAGTTTAGGGTCCAAAATAATTTTTAAACCATGATTTAAGATCAAATATAAAATCGTACTTTAATAGTTGAATATATGTTTTAAGTGGAAATTTTGATTTTGGAATTTCGTAAACTTTTGTGAAATTTTATGTTTTAACTTAAAATTTTTATTTTTATTTTGGTTGGTAGAGAAATTTTTTGTAAAGAATTGGAAAATTAAAAGAAATATGAGAGTATTTATATGAAAAAGACGAAGATACCAATATAATTTTATTAATAGGACATTTTTAAAAATAGTAAAAGAAATTAAAATATTTACAAGCCAAAATTTTGGATTCTATGAATGATAAAAACTGATAGACTTTTATATTATCAATGTCACTGATCGAAGCATATCAATGGTTATCAATGTCTATTATTGATAGAATCTAAAAATTTTGCTCTATGTTGTAAATATTTTGTTATTTTTTACAATTCTCCTTTATTAATTCGTTTTAAAAATTGTTTATTTCAAACTTAAAAAATTCAAACAAATTGATCATCATATTATAATGATAGAAGCATTTTTTAACCTTATTTTATTTTATTTTGGAAGTTATTCTTGTCATTAAAAACGGTTTCTACTCAAATAATATTAAGGAAATTTTTTAAAAAATAATAGATTTTATAAAATATTTAAATGCCCCTAATATTAATAATAGATGTATTTTTGAAACAAAACTTTAACGGTTTCCTTTCAAAACTAACGACAACAATATTTTTGAACTGTTTTTTGAAAGATTGAGAGTAATTTTAATTTGAACTTTTAATACTTGAGAGGTATTTTTTATTCACATCGTAAAGTTCAAAGCAATTTTTATAATTTAGTCTTTATAAAATAATTTGTTTCAATATGGAGGGTTATTTTAAAATAGAGAAAAATGAACCAAATTATTTATAAAATATTACAAAATATCATAAATATTTTTAGGTTTTTTTGTTATTTAAAATAATATTTTCAGTATAAACTACTTGAAAATTTTACTTAATATTCCAAAAAATCTAGCTAAGATCAATCATAGATTGAAAACAATATATTCATGTGTACTTTTGTCTAGATGGCAAATAACTCAACTAATTTAGATATATCTTGTCTAGAAGTCGAACTTCTCCTTATGCCATAACTTGGAAACATGTTTATCTACGCAATTAAATGTTTATACCTAATAGCTTAGATTTTCGTTATTAATGAGTTAATATATATATCTTTCAACGACCAAATAATTTTTTGACGAAGACCTAAAGTTGTCATTGTCATTTGTATGAACGGTAGCAATCAACCTGATTAAGATTATTGTGAGTATACTTAAATGTTAAATAGTTCTTAAGAGAAAATAATAATAACATAAATAATGTTGAACAATAAAATGGACACATTGAGACGGCAAGAGAGACTTGTTCAAAAAAAAAAAAATATATTTATATATGAATTTATTATTATTATTATTTATTTTTGAAAAATATAAAATTAGGGTATTTCATCTTTTAATTTTTAATGAAGTACTTAATTATGTTTAGTAATATATTAAATGTGAGACATTGAATGATCCTTACACACTTATATATATATATATTTTTATATATTTTTAAATATTTTGATTCATTTTAAAATAACTAAAAATAAACACTTAAATTTAAAAAATAAAAAAACTAAAAATGAAATCCTTACAGCCGAGTTCTTTCTTTCCTATGATTCAACTAACTCTTGAGTTTGGATTCTTAAAGTATAAATTACATATTCCAAATTCTTGATGAATATATGATGAATATATTGATTAGTTAAACTCGGTAGGTATCAACTATCAACTTTGTGTTAATGCAAGCAAGTATATAGTTTTGAACGATAATAGCCATGATTTTTAGTATATATAAATTGAAGGTGAAAAAAATTGAACAACAAACTTCTTGATTGTTGATACAAGTATATACATTTACCTACTTTTATTAATTGCCTAAAATAAAAGATATAACTTTTTATTTTATTCGTTATCAAAGAAAATTTCTGGTGATTGTCTTTTTTAATTTCAATTGACCAAGTAATTATAAATTATTATATTTGGAAGTTAGACCAGTTTTATTTTTTATTTTTACTATCATTAATTTTTTGAATGGAGAACTTTATTTTATTGAGTCTTGTAAGCAACCCTTATTTTATTGCCAAAAAGGTATGGGTTTAAAATATAATCTGTAAGTCTTCGGAAAAGTATCAATTACCCTTAATTTGTGAAAGTTTGAATTAATTTGGATTCTAAACTTTCATTTTTATTTATCAATTTAACCCAATTTATATTTAACATTTAGTTAAGCTTCACCTAATTCACCTACTAGTTTTAACCTAACATTCTTCATCAACTTATTAATTTCAACAAGTTAAGTTTTCTACCCAAATAGGTCTGGTAATTAATGCACAAGTTAAGTATTAGATAACACTTCTGAAATTTGTAATTTTTTAATAAAAAAACACTAATATTATTTTTTTGAAAAAATTGTGAATTTTATATCGTAGGTATAATACTCATTAAATTCATAAAGTTATTTTGAGTGAGTGATGATAGCATATGAAATACACTATCTATTTTTGCTTAATTCAGGCTCGTTTTTATAATTTTACGATTTGATTTGATTGTGTTATAGGTTTTAAGCAATACAAAGGTAGATTGTGTAATTGATATTGATTTGAGACTAATTTGAGCAATTATGAGGTCATAAGACATCGATCGAGGCATCCAGACTAGGAAAAGAAGTCTTTTGGCTTATGCCTTGCAGCGCTGCGGCACCCCACAGTGCCCTATGTGGTCTTGGTACGGTAAGATAGAATGGTCACTATCTGCGAAAAGAGCTTGGCGCTGCAACTCTCCAAAGTTTTTGCACGCGAGTTTGATCCGTCAATGTCGATTTAATAAATACTTATTTTCGCTACTGGTTAACCTATCTCATATTTCGTCGTTCTAAACTTCTTTTCTCGCTTTTTTCTGTTCTCTTTTTAGTCCAACTTGGTTTTCAAATACTTCCTCATCATTTGACAACCATTTTCAGCTTGGATTTTTAGTAATTTTTTTTTTGCTCCTTTAAATTTACGAGAGTTTGAACTTGTTTGATGTAATCTTTGGTTTCAATTCTATAGTTGAATGATATTTTATTATATGATCGGACGCATGGATAATGTTTAACTTAGGCTTTTATACATTGAATCTTTGACTCGTGACAATTTAATAAGATTTAATTAGAAGCAATAGATTAGGTTAGCTTGTTAATATATTTTGACGAGCATTGTGTTCTAACCAACCTAGAACTGAACCTAATAAATGTCAATTAGACACGCATGAAAATTAGGCATTCTATGAAAATTAGGCATTCTATCCAAAGATCTCTTAATCTCAATACTACTGAAAAATTCAATTAAGCATGCTTAATCGTATTGAATTAGAAAAACAAGTACCTTTGGGACAATTTAGTTATCTCAAGTAATTAAATTGGTTAGGTGAAGGTTTCATATAAATAAGTGGTGATAGCTCAATGAATTAATTTTTTTGGATAGGGAGAGATCATTATAATCCAAGCTAGACCTCTTTTTATTGATTCTTTACAATTCTTCGTTCATTTCATGCAATTTAGCTTTCTTGCAATTGAAATCAACTTCAAAACCCCACCTTTTTGGTTCCCATGCATGGTTGGAACATAGTTTGAGTTTAAGGAATTAGTGTGCTCTTTGAGTTCAACCCGGACTTACCACTAAGACTAGTGCTTAGTGTGAATTTGATAATTTATTTGGCACGAATTTGGGCGAAAAAATCAGTTTGTCAAATTGGTGCCATTGTCGGGGAGTGCTTAGATTATTTTTTCGAAAGAATTTTCTATCTTTAATTTTATTGTTCTTTATCTTTCTTTTTCTTTATCGAGAATTTCCATGTAGTGTGTTGCAGCATGAGGCCACATGGAGTGACCGTGAGGAGCAAATTGAACCTCAGAGCCTTCTCCTTTACCTTGAAGGATGATGCCAAGGATTTGCTTCCTATTCTCCCTGCGCAGGATCTAAGACCACGTGTGGACTCAGATGAAGAAGCTTTTCTTGGAAAAGTTTTTCCTTGCTTCTTTTAATTCCAAACCGTGTGTATATGTATATATAGTGAAAAAAAGAAGCGAGAACAATGTACATACACATCCAATAACACTCTCATCATATTTATAACTCAAAAACAATGAACTAAGGATATTATCTATTTGAGCATAAATGATACGTCTTTAATTCGTAATTTTACTTTAGATACCACGCCTAATTAAAAAGACCGTGCATGTAGTAATAAAGACAATTGCCCACATTTATTTTTACACGATCATTCTCTCCTAACTAATGTGAAATTTTGTTTGTACTTCCAAACAAATAGATCTATCTTCTATACATATAAATAATTAGAATTGAGACTAATATATATTTAATCATAATTATAATAGCTAGTAGGTTAAATTTCATAAGTACGACTTTTTAATTAGCAATGTTTTTTCTAAAAAAAAATTACAATATGTGTTTTCTCCAATTAAAAAATGAAAAAAATAACCGGTAAACACATCCTTTCTCTTGTTCTCAAACCCAACATTACATTATATATATAGAATCCATATCAAGACCCTCAAGAGCTTATATTGTTTACGGTTTAAACATAAACAATGAGAATTGTTGGGATAGTTTTTGTGGTGGCGCTGGTGGCGACCACCGTGCTTCAAGCAGCGGAGGCGGTGGTGATTCCGGTCGGGGGTGACAGTGGCTGGATACGTCCTCCTAATTCTGACTTCTATTCCTCTTGGGCCGCGGGTCTAAAATTTTCCGTCGGAGATATTTTAGGTTTGGTTCCATATATATATATACACTTCTCTGCTGTTTAATTCTTTATTTTCGTTACTGAGGAGTTCTAATTCGATTGATATAATATGTTTATTATTAATTACATGAAGTTTAATATATCATTTTCATCTTTACTATAATTTTTCTTTTTACCTATATATTTGCGTGGTCTCTGTCACTCACATGTATACTTGACTAACAATAAGATACAAAACATTAGATAATATTAAACTGATTAGTATAATATAGACTCATTTAATACTATTGGACTTATTATCGTTTTAAAAGTTGATGATAATTAATCTCTCAAATTACAAACGAAAAAGCAAATTAATTAATAGTAATATTGGCCTAAATGATTAACTTTTTTAATTTTCTTAAAATTTCAAATACTAGCTAGAACTAAAACAAATATCCTCAAAAAATTTTTATCTTATTTTTTTTATTACACCTACTCTGTATAAAAATATTTAGGTGAACTCTAGCTTTAACTTACGATAATTGATATAATTATTCATTCTTAAAATTTGGTGGTTGAATTTTCAAACTTTAACGAGGTGAAAGTTTTTTCAAAATTACACTCAAGTAAAAATTGTTTATAGTAATAATTTTGACAAATAAAATAAAAAAAAATAGTAATTCAAGTTCAAGATTTGAGTCGTTATTGTTTCTGTTTCGGTTGCAGTGTTCAACTTTATGGCGGGAGCTCACGACGTGGCCGGAGTGACAAAAGAAGGTTACGACAACTGCATCACAACCAATCCTATATTCTTAAACACTACATCCCCTTTCTCTTTCACTCTCGATAAACTTGACGATTACTTTTTCATCTGCACCATCCCTGGCCACTGCTCCGCCGGCCAGAAATTGGCCATCACCAACCTCCAACAATCGCCCCCACCTACCTCCCCCAGTACTCCTCCCGTTCCCGGTAACGAGCCATCACCAACACCACCTGCCTCCCCCGATTCTCCACCCGTTTCGAATGAAATGCCACCGCCCGTCCCAGTTGTTAATGCTCCGCCGCCACCAAACTCCGCCACCAGTATTGTGGCCTCTATATTCACTGTTGCCTTCGTCTCCATCGCTGTCAGCTTCATAATATATTAATCACTCATCGTTTTCTTTCTTTGTTTTAGTTATTATTAATGTTTGGCTTATTAGTTACATAAAAGTTGACGGGGTTTGTCAACGGCGCTATTTTCAGTATTGTATTGAGATTTTTATTTTTTATTTTAAATTTTATTATTATTTTCTTTTGGTTTATGTGAAAAATTATTGGATGAGATTGTTAGGTATAATGTAGGGTCACAGTTCTTACATAATTATTAAATATATGGATGTCAAAAAAAAAAAAAAAAAAAAAAAACTAAGTACTTTAAACTTGTATTCAATGTTTTATTAAAAGGCCATCCTAGTGTACATGTAAGTTTCAAGACATGTTTACATTTTAGAAATTGAGAAAAAAAAAAATAATAACTGGAGTTTTAAAAGATATGGTAAGCAATAAAATCAAAACATAAATTTCAAAATAACAAATCCAATAATGAAAATAATTTTGTTTCAAGGAGAATTTGATTTTTTTTAGTACAAGTCGAAGGCGGATGACTTGAATCTTAGACTTCTTAATCTTTATATATACAGATGACAGTTAAACTAGGCTCTTGTTGGCTACGATACTATTTTAATAAATCATAAAGCTAATCATAGTTAGCCCCTAAAGTTTGGCTTAAATATAACCTATGATTACCTAATTTATGAACATTTAGTTATTTTTTTATAATAAATTATATAATATATTTTAATTTTAAAAATTAATGTTGATAATTTAGAACACTATTGTTTACAAATACTTTTATCCTTTTTAATTTTAAAATTTAAAATTCGAAATCAAAATACATTAAAAACGTGTCTAAGTTGCAGAATTTGATAACAATTGTCATACCCTTACCCAATACTCTATTAAACCTAGAATGAGATGTGACGATAATACATCCGCCTAACGAACCAAGTATGTAATCTACTCTCAAAATTAGAATAATAAAAAAATATATAACATTATTAAAACTAAGAAAATATATCTTTATTAAAACTTATAATGCACATTAAATCCAATATTGTAAAATATATATGTACAACACATCAAAATTGAAAACCATTTACAATACCTTTGTTTTTAACTTGAACAGATGTACATACAAAAGAAGACATGCACAAATAATATATGAGGTTTGGTTTTTTCTTTTTTAATTTTTACCTAAACTTTTTTTTTCTTAATGAAATAAAAAGAATGTTGATGTTTGAATTGGATGTAAAAATTCTTCTTTATTGTCTTTCCTTATTGAATTATTTCTTTATTGCTTTAGTCATAGGATCTTGGCTCGATGGTAAGGGATTGTTTTCCTTATAATTAATTATTAGATTTTCTTACCTATTTGTTGGTCCTTGTTGTTTTTGGGTGGAAGATGAGCGAGAGAACATCTTTTGGTGTGTTGAATGATGACAATGGTTTTGTCTCTGCTTCATATGAGAAGCTATTGATCTCGAGAAGATAGTATTCTTATTGATTTGCTTTTGGAAGACGTACAACTTGTTATTGATAAGTTGTTCGACACTGTAAAGAGAAGTTGTAGTGTTTAGGGGGAGCCTAACAATACTATAGTGCTGGAGTTGAATAATCCGGGGAGCCTAGTTCTATCAAAGGAGAGTCAACCAAGTATTAACCACTTTCGGAATAGCCTAAGTGATCTTTAGCTTAATCTTGCAATTTATCAAAACTACTTTGGAAAGATAAGTTGCATATACTTGTAATCCATATTATATACTCTAGTGAACATTCTTCTCAATTGGACGAAGCCCCCCAAACATAGACGACATTTCACTGAACTGGATTACCAAGTTTCATGTGTTATTTCTTTGTTTGTATTACTGTGTTGATCCTTTTGTTATAGCATTAGATCCAACATTAAATTGTTAATCAACACCAACTATTTTCTCAATTGGTATCAAAGACGGTTTGTGTGCATTAATAGTGGATACAATTAGGGAAGGTGAATCAACTACTAGATCATCTTAGTGAAGGAATAAAAGTCCTAGGCACCAGAAGATTTTACAGAACCATTCATCAATTTAATTTAGGAATCCAAAAATACCAATACATTAATAATATTTAGAAACGAATTTCTAAAAGGATAAGCATGCTTTTTTAAATTAAAAGATATTGAGAATGTAAAACTTAAGTAGTTTGATGACTCTGAATATACTAAATCTCCCAATTTGGGGACACCACCCATCGGAGACCTTCCTATCGTGTAGGATGAGATTGGTTTGTGGGAACCAATTGGGATGAAAAAAATTTTAGAGAGAAAACTATTTTTGCAGAGAGCAAAAACATTGACTTTTTTATATTTTTTAAATTTATTTTTAATTATGAAAAACTGTTTTGCTTTTGTATATTTATAACTCCCTTCCCTTCCCTTCCCATGAGAGAGTAGGAGAGAATCATGATATTTTATTAATTTAAAAAATATTAAATTAATAAAAATTTTAAATTAACTAATTAACTAATTAATTAATCAGTTAATAATTAATTAAATCACATTTAATTAATATCTCTCCAATATCTTATAGTTTTAAATTAACGTAATTAAATATTATTAAACTAAACTATTAATTAATTATCTAATTAATTAATAGCTAAATTAAATATTTTATACTTAACTTAATATTTGAATTATATTCAAATATAAATTTTTCTCGTAACCAATAATTTTAATATGAATCAAATTCACATTAAATTAATATTTGAACTCATTCAAATATTTTATCGCTCATAAATTAATGTTGAATCATATCCAAAATTGAATTTATATAATAAAGTTTGATTAAAATATAAACTTTATATTATAATGTTCACTATACATTATACTAATATTTAAAGTAAATTTGAACATTTCAAATTACAACCAATATAAATAAATTTCATTATCTTTTACGAGCTAGGAATGAGACCTAATGGACTTACATATTAGGATATGAAATTAATTGGTTAAATTCATTAACCACATTAATCAATATTCGTTAACTGTTTGTACACTCTACTAAAGACTCACAACTGAACTCTTCTCACTGTAGATATATTTTTGTGTCCACAAGTATAGACCAATAACAGTAAGTTAGTCCTTCACGAGTATTCGTAACACCAATTGGGTCAAATTACCGTTTTACCTCTGGGTTACGTACCTCAAATTCTTAAATACTAGTGCTCCTCTAATGAACAACCTGTTTATGGTCCAACCAATAAACAAAAACCCCTCTTATGCCATAGAGAGGGTAGGACTATTTGTTCAAGTCTCCGAGACATCATTTAAGGGAACACTCATCTACTTACCTTAAATTCGGAAGGAGTGAATTCTATTTTGTGTGATTATGTTCCCAGCTCGTCACTCAATCTTATCCCCAAAATGATAAGCATATTGAGTCAACACTATGACCACTCTCACTCGTACAAATCAAAGGACAATCCTTTTCGAACAGGAGTTCATAATACACTCAAGATTAAGACGAAAGTTGCCTAAGTCATCCTAATGAAATAGAAACCTAGCTAGTTAACGGTGTTACATCTAGTGGTTACTATTTCATGGTCCGGTCTTATGTAAACTCATTGTAAACGCATTGGATCATTGCATTTGTATCAAATACAAAGTGAGCGGTATCCATAGTGTTGCCAAGATAAGGTACCAAGCCTTATCCCTATACTATAGACTTTTTAAGCTGATCTCGAACATTGATCCCTGTATGTCTCTACATATCGTTCAAGACTCATCAAACAACTTAGGATGTTAGTTTATTGGATTTGGGTTATTAAGAAAAAATTAATAATATAATCAATAACATTTATTGAAATTATAATAATAACACTTTATTAATAACGATCAATGGATTATATTTACAATTTACGAGTTTTAGGACATAAATCCTAACAAGACTACCCAACTGATATTATATGGGTTGGGTTGGGCTAGGGTTAAAATGTGGGTTGGGTTGGGTTAAAAAAACTGGATTTTGTTTAGTTAGGTTGGGTCTTGGGTTGGAGGGTTGAAATTTTTGGTTCAATCCAACCCAACCCGAATTAATATAATTGAAAATATTGGTTCAACCCAACCTAGCCCGAATTAATACAATATATATATATTATTTATTTAATAAAATAAAACTTAAAAAATTAGGTCTTCCTCTTCTTCTTCAGCTTCACACACGGAGTACCATTCGCGCTGCATCCCTTCACTCTCTTCTCACAATTTTGAACTTTACAATCCTTAGAAAGTAGAAACAAAAAATTAAAAAAAAAAAAATACAACCCGACAATTCAACTTAACCCAACTCAACCCATATTTTACGGGTTGGGTTGGAAATCAAATTCGGGTTGCCAACCTAAATAATCCAAAAATATGGGTTGGGTTGAGAATGTCTCCCAACCCAACCTAACCTAACCCGAATACACTCCTAGAGAGGACCATGAACACTTAGGGTATGTATTTTTCAAATTTTAATTTGTTTAATTTTTTATCGGTGATATATATCTAACTTTACTTTTATGTCATTTGTAGGTTTAGAATTCTTTGAATTTGGCGATATGTTTTAGGAGATAGTGAAGTTTTTTCCTTTTCATGTAATTGTTTTGATCAATTTAAACAACTTGTAATTTTTGTTATACATTCGGATTTAATATTTGACTTTATAAATTGTAAATTTTTTATTTTAATAATTTGTTATAAATTTTGTTTGTTGCCTTCTGAAGCCGAACCCAAAACAATACCTCACGATAACAAAATAATCATAATAATAAATAAATTTAAAACTATCTTTCGACGAATATTATACGTTTGGAATAATGGTTCCCCAACGCCTTCTCCATTACGTCGGAAAAAACTTCTTCCGACGTGGCATTGGGAGAACATTATGGCCAACGCACGAATGAGGCGTCGGGCATACGCCACTACCGACTTCAGCCACCCGTCGATATTGACGTCATTAGAGATAAGGAATTCCAAGCACTGTCCCGTTTGCCCGTCGAAAATTGCTCCCTCAACGTAGTGCACCAAACATTTTTCTCGACGGAGCTTTTGACGTTGGGAAAACCTCGCCCGATGCATTTTTAATAATTTACGACGCATTATGGCGTCGAAAATGTCCCAATCCTTGTAGTGCATATTGGAAAGCTAGAATGACTGCATTTCTCATGTCAATAAACAATAAGACTTTGGAAATCTGTTATAATTGGTTGATCTCATTCCACTGTAAACTAATGATGAAGGTGTTGAATATCTCAAACCTAAGAAGGACTGGTAAGATGTTGAAGCTTAAGTTGCTCTTGAGAATTCTTGTGCTAATGCTCTTTTTAATGGAGATAACCAGAATGTCTTCAAACTCATAAACACGTGTGTTTCAACACAGATTCTTTAGAAGATTCTTGAAGTTTCTCATGAAGGAACCTTTAAAGTTAAAATCTCTCAACTTCAAATCTTAATATCTCGATTTGAGGCTCTGAAAATGAGGACGAGTCTATTATTGAGTATAATGTGAAAATGCTTGACCTTGCAAATGAATCTTTTACTAGGAAAAAAAATGTAAGATGAAAAACTAGTGAGGAAAGTTCTTTGATCCCTTCCAAAGCTATACAATATGAAAGTAACATTCATTATTGAAGAAGCCAATGATGTATCCAAAATGAAACTTATTAATTTTTTGGTAAATCCAATGAGAATCTAATCTTCATTCCTTCAATTAAGTTGTAGAGGATTTAAAATGAAGAGGTTGATATAAAATACATTAATTTTGGTAAAGTATTTAGGAAGTTACGAGTGTTTGAAGTTTGTCTAGTGAATCTAGAAAATTTTGGAAAAAGTGTGAAATGTGGTTTTATTTCTTAAGTTTAGAATTCATGAGCCACATTTTTTGTACATCATCTTAAACTTATTATAGAAAGACAAGAATATTCAGGGTTCTAATTCTCGGATTTGGTTTGCTTGTCAGACCATAAGGAAATAGGTCGAGTTTACAGACCAGGAAACTAGTTCAAGACTGTGAGTGATAAAACAAATTGTAAAAATGATTCTTAAAACTAAATATTTATGATTAAATGTTTTACATGTCTGACTACGAATTTATGAGTCGACATGATTCACATGACTAGTTTCAAGCATGAGTTTTGAGTTTAGATTTGTTAATGAGTTGTATATTAACACGTGAATATTGAGTTTCTGGAAAGTATTTGAAACGATAATATTTTAGGCAAAGCATGTTTTAGCAAGTATTGTTTAAATTTTCAAGTTTTCCACAAACGAGCTGAGTAAGGCTTGGGTTTTTACGCAAGAAAGGATAAGATGGCATATACTTAAATATTTTCATGAGATATTATGAGTTTTCTATTGACTACATGACTGAGATACTGAGTCTTGAGTCTATATGGTATTGTGCGCACACAGGTTATATTCCGTTGTTGACATTGAAGCTTAGCTCTGTGACAATGATGTTGTCTGGGTGATGGGCGAGGCCCACCACAACAAATATGATGGGAGTGATGGGCGATGTCCACTACATCGTTCAGTTGAAGTTAGGGATTATGGTGGGATAAATTTCTTATAGGAAAACCTAATTAGAAATTTAATAAGGTTTTCCCTAGATCAATATATATAATGAACACTGCTCTTTGTTGTCAACTACATTAATCACAAGTCTATATATCTAACATATTGCTTCTTGGAGATTAACATGTACAATTATAGTCACATATTATACATTAATCTAAAACATGGAATTGCACAATCAAACATTGGGTTGCCAATCAATAACACGAAAATGTAATTCATAATAATAATAAAAATCAAGAGTAAAAATCATAGAAAAGAAATATCAATCATACTATCAAAATACTCCAAAAAAATACAAGTTCCTCCAAAATCCTCAAAACTAAAAAGAACCAAAATCTTACTTTTTCACATTAATGGTGGAAAAGATAGAGACCCACATCCTTTTTGCTTGATTACAAAGTTAAGATGAAATCAAACCTAAAATCCAATATTGTAAATGGATAGGGGGAGAAAAAAACACGAAGAACATGACTAACCATTTGCCCAAAACGACCACCCAGATAAACAAATATGACCTAAAAATCAAAGCTACAAATTTATATCCGCACGACAGCGTCTTGGCGCTAGAGAACAGTGTCATCCTGCATAGTATCGCTATTACAAAAATGTAAATTTTGCACCCTTTTTAATTTTGTCCAAGTCTTGAAGAGAGGAAGTATCACATCTAGGGGAAGCTTAACGTGTCTAGAGAGTTAGCTCTACACAATTCTTCTGTAATCTTGAGAGCATATAAATAAAGGAAATTGCATCAAATGACAAAGAAATCTAGAAAAGAAAAAAAGTAGTTCATAGCATCTCTTTTTTGCATATTGAAAATATGACAAATAATTAAATATATCAGACGAGTATCATAGGTCTATCCGCTTTTAAATTTGTTACTTTTGCAATTTAAAAAATGTAGTGACTTGAGTCCTATTATCATAATTTTTTTTGCTATTTTTGCACACCCCTATAAATAAATACAACGTTATAATTGCTTAATACATTGATATTAATTAGTGAGTTATCTTTTCTAGGCACTCTATCCCCTAGACATATATAAGTGTTGTATGACCAAACTAAGTTAACAATTCTTATGTGTTCTATTCTTTTTCTCTTAATTATTTTGACTGCAATTGCTCTGTTTGCTAGAATATATTGTGTGACATCTTATACTGTAGAAGAGAACCGTCACGGTCTAATTTCACAAAAGTTTCCCAACAGTTTTTTATAATCTATATTTTCCATTTATGAATTATTATAAATCATTTAATTCACAATAATAAACAGTAGATTACAATTTGATTCAACGAATATAAATAAAACTTAAACAAATGAGATAAGAAAAGTAGTAAAAGAAATGGTCGTATCGAGTTCCGATCCTTTGCATACAAGTTCTTCACCCAATTAGAGCTGTTGTATATCACTTCTTCTTTTCCATTATTGAAGATTAACATAATCGTACACGTTTTGTCTACGTCGCCAAATTATATATGTTGTTGAATACTGACCAACTACAAGTTTGGACCTTGACTTCTTCTTACGGTTCCCACACTACTAAGCATCTATAAAAATCCACCCTTCTGTTATCTTTTCTTCTCCATTATCCATTATCATCATTAAAATAAAAAATGGCTACAAAACTAATGAGTTTAAGTTCAATTGCTTGTCTTCTCCTTGTTGGGGCTTTCCTCCATGTTGCCTCCGCTGTCGACTATGATGTTGGTGGCGATTTCGGCTGGAACCTACCACCGAACCCCACCTTCTTCTCTGATTGGGCTCGTAATAAAACTTTCTTTGTTGGTGATAAACTAGGTTGGTGATTCATTTGATTATATGCCCTTACTCATACTCCCTTTTTGTTCGTTAAATTAATTTTTAATTTCAAATTTAGTAAGTTAATTTTATGTTGTGGTAAAATTTTATAATTCCTCTATAATACTATTAGGTTACTAATTTAAATCTTTTTTTTGTTTAATACGTACATGAATTTTAGAAAAATAACAAAGTCTATAGGCTACCTTTTTAATTTAACCTTTTTTTAAAAAAAAATATGATACAAAATTATATGCTCATTAACTTTGAGTGTATGTTTCCATGATTCTATTTGATGTTAAAAAGTTTCAATTCGACTAAAATCAACTTTTAAATGTGTTCTAAACAAATACCTTTGAAAAACTCCATCTTTAAAATAAGATGTAAATGGGTGCCATGACTAATTGTAACATCATTTAACTTGTATAACATGATTCACGTCAATTAACTTGATAATTGTATAACGAATGTGTTTTATTGAGATGAAATAAATGATAACAACGTAATTTTAATCTATATAATAGTTAGGATTGTTTTCAAATAAAGTAAAATAAACAAACATGTTTATAACTATAACAAACTATCATTGATAAATGTTGATAAACATTGATTGGACTATTAATTATCATCTATCACTAAGATATATGCTGATAGACACTAGTAGTTTATCAATGTCTATTATCACATATGTTTTCTAATATTTTACAAATCAATTCTCATACTTTAATTTAAAAAAGAGCTATTTATTTTTTAAAAATAATTAAATATGAAGAGTTAAAAATAAAACTTTATGAAATATAGGTTATATAGGGTAATTAAAACTCGTAACAATTTAGATTGCGTTTGGATATATTGACTCTCTAAATATTTATAAACAATTATTTTACATTTATACATACTTTTTTAAAGTATTAAAAATTCAATCCAAACATACACTTAGCCCCTAAATTTTGAATAAGTAACTCAATTTGGTTCGTATATATTTTGAAAGTTATTTCTATTTAACTCGTTCGTTTTAACACGATTTTTTAAACTTGACTAATATGTTTTCAATAAGATCTAAATTGTTACAAATCATATAATACATGAACTAATATTTAACAACGAAAATGAGAGAATTATATTTTCGATACTAATTTTAATATATGTGGTTTGTTTTTGTGTACAGTGTTCCGATCAAAAGCGTCGGAGACCCACGATGTGGCAGAGCCTGATAGGCAAGTAGATTTGGATGGATGTGTGAGGCCAGGAATTACATTAAGTACATCTGCTGTGTTATCTATTTCACTTGATTCTCCACGTCGTCGTTACTTTATTTGTACCATTGGGAATCATTGCAATGCGGGTATGAAATTTGTTGTCGACGTTTTTGTAAACCCCAACTCTGCCATGCTGCCGCCGCCGCCGCCGAGCTCTGCCTCTTCCTTAAGATTTGGTGCAGTTTTGGCTGCAGCCATGGCTGGATTGTTCTTTCTTTTAACCATATGATTGGTTACCTTTATTGTTGTTTCATTATTTTTTCTCATTTTTAGATCATCTTGTGTGTGTGTTTCTATCTTGTTCTATTATTTTTGTAGCTGCTTATTTTCATACTATTGTAATATACTCAATCAATTTTCTTCTCTTTAAATAAATAATAAAGTAATAGGTGGATTCCGTGCATGGTTATCCATTCTTTCTCTCTTTATAAACGTAATAAAAAAGATAAATAGAAAAACAATACACAATTTACATGTATATTTGAAAGTATATAGACTATTAATTTTATAAAAGCTTAGGACTAAAAAAGATTTTTAACAAAACATTAAAAATTAAGGAATATGAATCATCATACAAATTATAGATAACACAGACCTAGATGTTTTTGTGCTATAGATTCTATTTTTTTTTTTACTTGAATGTCGTTATGTAATTAACCCATAAAATTATTTGGAAAATATCTTTACATTAATAAATTACTTATTTATCGTTCAATTAATACTTTTTAAAATTATATTTTTTAAGAAAGTACCTTTTAAATTAATAAAATTACATGAATTATTGAAAGCCTATGTGACCAAAGGAAAAGTAAAAAATCATTACTTTTCAAACCCAACTATTACCATTGCTATCTAATTTTAAATGGTTTTAATTTACAAAATTTTCAAATGAAAAACACATGCTTTTTTTATTTATAAAAACATATAATTTGTCCACTGTATAATTATTGAAAGCCGACTGCCATCTCCACCAAAGAAACTTCTACGAATTTACATTAAAAATTCAAAGTCATAATTGCCACAAATTATTTAAGTTGTAACCAATAAGAAACTTGACTAAGTGACCATTGATTCATAGAATAAAGTATAATTTATTATTACAAGTCAAGTTTAACAGCTACCAAGTTGTCAAGTATTTGTTGCTTTCTTATCGGCTGTGGCATGTCGTGAAAAGGTCGTGGCGTTATCTGTGACATTGTTATATATATGCAGATAGAAAAATGCAAAAATAGCAAAAAAAATTATAATAAGAGAATCTATTTTACTACATTTTCTAATTTGCAAGAGTAGCAAATTTAAAAGACGATAAACCCTATGATTACTGTCTGATATCACGTGTCTTGAGCTGATTTTTCTAAATGTTTTGATCATTTGATGCAATTTTTCTAGAAAAATCTGGATATTTTTTTTTTCTGATCTAACAACCGTATTTTTTAAATTTCTTGATTTGCTATTTTTTCCCATGCAGAGAGTTGATTTATTATTTTCTTTAATATAGTCTCAACCATTCCAAAACATATGTTATATGATTTAATTCGATTTTAGGGTTGGTAGTTTGGAAGAATATTGAAGCGATTGTTTTGTGTTTATGTCGAACTACACAAGTGTGTCAGTCTATGACATTGAGGAGTTTTCATCATTGCTGATCTTCAGTGATTCTTTAAATCTTAAACAACATATTCTTTCCACAATTATTATATTTGTGTAATTACAATCGTATTAAATATTATGTATCTTTTTTATAAGAAAATTACATCTATTATTTAAATTTTGAATCAAATTAAAAGTTCAAAGTCCACATTTCCTCACAAATGTTGACTTAAAATTATAATTTGAATGAAATTAGTGAATACAAACAATTGAGATAAATTGTTATTTTGATCAAGTTGTTTTCACTTTTGGGTAGTTTAGGTAAAACTATATGAATAGCTTCATACGAAGGACTTTTGAGTTAGCATTTTATTCTCAAATTGCAATCTTTCTCAAATGATAGAGGTAATAAAAAGATTGTAGTTGGTGAGGAAGGTTATTGATCACAGAGCTTTTCTCTTGTTCTCAAGCCATCATTGCATTATATATATATTTAGAATCCATTTTGAGGGTCTTATGAGCTAATATTGTGTTTACGTTTTCCCACATAAATGATGAGAATTGTTGAGATAGTTTTTGTGGTGGCGCTGGTGGCGACCACTGTGCTTCATGCAGCGGAGGCGGCGGTGATTCGGGTCGGAGGTGACAGTGGTTGGCAGCTTCCTCCTAATCCCGACTTCTATTCCTCCTGGGCCGCTGGTCTAACTTTCAACGTCGAAGATGTCTTAGGTTTGATTTATATATATATATTTTCTGTTTAATGGTTTATTTGAGTCTAACTCAATTGGTATAATGTTTATTATCAATTTTAAAGTCAGGTTAGATTCTAATTCCTAAAAGAAAAATCTACTTTAAGCCAAAAGGTTAAATGGTTGAACTACAAGAAACCATTTAATTTTCATCATGATATATGTAGATCACAACTATTTTCCGGTTACTAAAATTCATAGTTTTGAGTATAATTGGTATTTTTGTTTTGGTTGCAGTGTTCAACTTTGTTAAGATATTTTGGCAAATAGATTACAATCTTTTCAAATAAATAAAATTCTTTTTAACAGTTCCTATTATGAAGGAATCTTAATAATGTTGGTTCCTTAGTTTATGGAAAAGAGATTTGTTTTAAAAAGATATATTAAGTGCCGTCTCTGGTTGTTCTTGTGCGCGAAGAAAAATAAGAAGAATGGTGCGTAGTATACTTGCCGAGAAGAAACAGAAGAACAGGTGAAGGACTTCATGTCTATTTATTCTTAATATATTCACCATGTATCATAGGTGGATTCTGAACAACCTACGAAAAAGATAACGGAATGGATATTCTGATAAGGAATATGTTGGCAAGAAGATTGCAGAATTGAGGGATCAATTCTAATAAATAGGGGGAGCCTGTACGAATCTTGATAGCTTGTTAACAAGAAGATCATGGGAGTTGAGAGATCAGCTTTGGAGTTCAGGGGGAGCCTGAACCATTCTTCAAAGGGTTTCTGAAACAATTCAGGAGAACCTGAGTTTTATGTTTAGTTATGATATGACTATTCAATGTAATCCATGTAACAAGTTATATATTGAGAATCTCAATAATATTCTATATCCGAGCAGAGAAGCTCTCCAGATGTAGGCAACATTTGCCTAACTGGGTTGACAAAGTGCTCTGTGTTCTCTGTTTATACTCTCTAGTTAGACGTCTAGTTAAGTACTTATGATATAACTAAAAGGTATTTAACTTATCTCTTTTTCACGACGGGAGGTCACGACGTAGCTGGCGTGAAAAGATAGTTACGACAACTGCAACACTAACAATCGTAAATTCTTAAACACCACATCTCCTTTCTCTTTCACTTTCAATAAACTCGACGATTACTTGTTCATCTGCACCGAACCCGGCCATTGCTCCGCCGGCCAAAAATTGGCCATCACCAATCTTCTACAATTGCTCCCACCTGACTTCCTTGATAGACCTGTGACACCGCCCGTTGTTACTGCTCCACCATCACCGCTACTGCCGCCAACCTCTGTTGCCAGTAGTATGGCCTCCATATTCACTCTTGCCTTCGTCTCCATCGTTGTCAGCTTCATAATATATTAATATTGTTAAGAATTTTTCGTAGTTACATATATTTTTTCACTATTATTGTATTGAGATTTTTTTTTAAATTTTGTTTCTTATTGTTTGCTTTTGCTTTTTGTGAAAAAATATTGGATGAGATTAAGTATAAGAATAGAGTCAATATGTTACAAAAAAACGAGTGATCTCTAAACTATTTGTCAAAAGGAGCGTATAAGTTTTTGTTGTTATTAATTTGAGTCTCATTTTGAAGATTGAACTTTAAAGAATTTAGTCTTTTCAAGAGACTGAAATACCATGAATGGATAAAACACCTTTATCACCAAAGAGTGGAAAACTATTTATTTTCCTTCGTGTTTATTAAATTGACCAGTCTTTTCAAAAAGTTAAATAAAATGTTTCCTTGAAAAAAATTGATTTCTTTGTTATTTTTTTATATTATATTGCAAGTTTTAAAACTTAAGACAAATATTAGTTTATACTCTTAAATTCTGAAGAAGTATTAATCAAAATTAGATCTAGTATATAAATTTAAACCTTTTGAACTTGTTTGTTACATATCAAATTATATCTTACAAATTTCGTTTAAATAAAAATTGAAAGATGTTTACGAGGTGAGGTTGGGATAGCTTTCTTACTTCTCATTTCATTTTTCATTCCCAAGAAATTCCCTACGAGAATTTCCTATGGGGAATTCATGATGGATATGATTTTCTGTTTGAGGAATTTCAAAAAAAAAAAAAAGTCAATTAACTTAAAATCATTATAGAAGACAACACAAACTATAGAGAAACATAAAGCAAAACCAGTAGCTCAAGAGTATTCTCAAATTTTTTGAAAAAGGACACATGGGTCAGTAGGTGCACCTGAACATCTGCACTAGGTGAACACTTCCATAGCACCATCATCATTCTCCCTTCATTAATATCAAGAAGAGAGTACATGAAGCAAAGAATGTTCAAAGATAAGGGCTAAAGAATAGCCCAACAAACCCAAGAGTTATACAAAAGCCTGAATGTTTAAAGTCATAGTACTAGCATTGTAGTTTTTAGCTTTGCTACCTCTAGAGACCTGTGAGTGATTTAATATCTTCCCATAAATCGATCTCTATTCTGACCTTGTTGAAAATTGTATGTCTCTGAAGCCAAACAGACCATAGGGAGATGTCAACCGTATTGAAAAGGATGGAGAATTTTTTGCTATTCTGATTGATGCAGCGGATGTGTTCACATTGGCCAACAATGCTTGTGTTGTCATTATGCCAGTTCAACAAATTTTCAACTTTTTGCTCAATAAAAATGGCAGGCAGCACAAGTGGTAAATATAGTGATTTATATCTTTAGAATGAGTTTTACAAAGCATGCACTAGTTTGGATATAGACTCCATTGTGGAAGTCTTTTCTGAAGCTTGTTTGTCGTATTGATACATCCATGGAGGAGGGGATCAGATGAAGAATTTGCACTTTTTAGGAAGACTAGATTTCCAAATGCTTTTGAAGACCATTGGGTTTATGTTGTTTTCATCCCTAGGGTCAATAACATGAATAACTTTTTTAACATATGCAACATTGAAATTTCTGTTTGAACAAAGTTTCCAAAGTGGTTTATCAAAACCCGGATTGTTGTTTGGAGGGCTTAAGAGAGGCTTTATATCAGACCACTGTTGGAGTTCCAAGCTTCTAAGGGCCCTTTTTAGATGAAGGTCCCAATCGATAGTACTTTGGTTCCACATTTCCTTGATATTGCCATGTTTGTAAAGTTGATGGAGCATAAAGCCTAGGTTTGTGAAGAGAAAGAGGAGATAAATCTGTTCAATAGCCATGCCATAAAGGTATTGTCCCATTGTTGATTTTTCATTCTGTGTAAGCGAGGAACCAATCCACACCTTTTATGATCGAACTCCATGGAGCAGAGCCTTGCTACTACTAAATTTCCTCTTTGTCGGGATCCCGCCAATGGAATCCCTGTTGTATTTTGCAATTATAAATCTCTTCCAAAGTGGCTTCTGTTCATTTACAAATATCCAAAGTCATTTTGTAAGTAATGCGAAATTTGTATCCGCAACACAACAAATGCCTAGGCCACCCTTTTCAATACGGGCTGTGATTTTTTACCATTTTAGGAGGTGAATATGTCTATCCTCTATGAAGGTTTGCCATAGGAAATTTCTCCAAATTTCTCCAAGGAGCTTTGAAGATAGAGAGCTTGTGTGTGAGCAAGAGATGAGTTGATAAGAGTGATTTTTCTCCCTTTTGAAATATATGAGTACTCCCAACTGTTGAGTTATTTATGGACTTTTTCAGCAATGTCATTCCAGAACTGAATAGATGTGGACCTCCCAATGGCACGCCAAGATAAGGAATAGGGAAGAATTGTAGATTGATTCCCCAATTATTTGCGACGACTAATTAAAGGTCTAGATTATGAAAAACCTTTAACCCTGTAGTTAAATCCAACAACAATTCGATCAATACTTGCTCTTGTTGTCTCTTTGATCAATTGTGTCCATTGAAATAACTATATGTCAAAAACGCCTTCCTCCACAGTTTTGTCAAAGAAAAAGTGTACATGGCTCAACCTCCAGGTTTCACTCACCCTACACATCCTAGTTATATGTTTGTTTACTGAAACATTCACTTTATGGCTTAAAACAAGCTCCTAGACACTACAAGAATCAGTGCTATTCCCAACGCACACAAACATTGGAAAAAACAACAAATGCATCGGCCAAAGTATTCCCGACGTCACATTCTACGTTAGCAAGGACGTTAGAAGGACATTTTCCGACGTGGCATCGGTAAAAGCTTTCTCCGACGTCAATTGACAACGTTAGGTAAACATATATCCCCGACGTACACATTACATCAGGATATCTTTTTTATTTTTTTATTTTTAACTATTTTGTTATTTATTTAATTAATTAATTATTTATTTATTGTTTTTATTATTGTGAGGTATTGTTTTTGGTTCCACTTCACAAGGCAATAAACAAAATTTTCGTTAAATTATGAAAATTAAAATATTTCAATTTATAATAAAACACGATACACAAAAGATGTATAACAAAATTTACAAATAATATGTTTAAAAAAATTACATTAAAAAGAACCTACGCCTATCTCCTATTACTAGTCGAGGACGCCAAATAAAGAATGTCAAACCTACAAATGACATAAAAGTACATTAGAATATCACGAATGCAAAATTAAATAAATTAAATGTTGCAAAGTACGTACCCCAAGTGTTTACGACCCTCTCTGTGCCTGACACATCTCCTCGATCATCTTCTTCATCTCCTCTATTTGTCGTGCATGGTTCACTATTTATCGGTCTCGCTCCTCCTTCCTTAGTCCTTGTGCTTCAATCATGCGGTTAGCGTTTTCAAGGCTGACCTTTAGTTTGTTAACCTTCGTCATGTGTGTCTAGTGATCATAAATATTAGAGGAAGAAGAGGAAGCAGAACTCTTCCTGGACTTGGGCATGGGGCCCCAACCAAGACCTTTTGAGTAGCTCGATCATCTACCCAAAACGAACTCGCCAATGCTACTTGTATGTGTTTCTTAGAATAACTCGACACGGTCCACCGGGCAACCAGGTTCTTCAGTGAGCTCGGTCTGCTTTAAAGGAACGACTTCGTACCGCTCCTGTGGTTGTAATGTTGCTTCGCTCTCACAGCCTTGCAAATATTTGATTACTCGTACATTCAAACAATCATGATCAAAACATTATATTTTCAAACAAATTAAATGAACTACTGTTAATTTATTTTAAGGTAGACTATATAAATCACCTGAAATTGTCGAGTCATGTAATGGTCACAAAGAAAGTTTCAATCTTGCACCCGATTGGCCAATCTCGACGGCGAGTTTGCACGTGCTTGTTCAAGATTGTTGTACTTCTTGAAATGCTGGTGGTTGTCTCTCCTGAATTCCTTCTACACAGTGAGCATTTGATGCTCAACAAACCGATTAATTGTTGGATCTTTAAGATCAAACACAAAAAATGCTGGTGGTTGTCTCCCATAAATTCTTTCTACACGATGAGCATTGGAAACACACATTTTATTATCTCTAACATCATGTCGAAGGACTTGTTACTTCAACCATTGAGAACCTTCACATGCATCATCATAACTAAAAAGTTTAGTGACGAAAAATCTGAACAGTCGAGGTATAGCTCACAACTTGCTTGGTTTAGTAACTTCTTAAATACCACGTTTGTTCTATCTTCTTCTAAATCTACCCCATTGTTAAGTAATGTAAATATTCTTATTGTCCCTTATTTATTGTAACGCAGTGATGTATCTCTAATCATTCCTTTTCTTCTAGCCTCTATGTGCAGTGTATAAAAGAGAAAAAAAATCACTATGAATATTCATTGATTAGAAGAATAATATACCAGAAATTCTTCTTGTACTGCTTGGCCATAAGAATTTTTCTTTCTTTTTATATCCTAGATATACCAACATGTTGAAATATTAAATTTTTAAGAACTAGATATACCAACATGTTGAAATATTAAATTTTTAAGAACTAGCTCGATTTAGGTAAAAAAAAAACTCTTTTCGAGAGGTATCCTCCATTAAGAAAAAGTACGTAAACTTTTTTAGTCTTTATTAGTCCATACGTACTTCTCACCACCCTCAAAACAATCCCTACTATTTGGGATATTTGGAGAGTCAACATCTCCTAATACTTTACTCGGTCATTGATCTTTGTACTCATTTAAAAAACTTGTATTGTCTTGTATCTCTATAAGATCGGGTTCAAGATATTTTGTGTTTGGTTGTTATGAGTTTGGAAGGTACATTTGTGCATTTTGAAAGGATTTTTGAGATTTAAGACACTTTTAAGGTGATTTTTAGTTTGAAAGTCATATTTATGGTGTGTTTGGATTACATTTTCAAGTGTTTAATTTAGAAAATAAGTTATTTTGAAAAAACTAAAGTGCCACATAGACAATTTTTTTAGAGATTTTAGGGTTTATTTTGAGTTAGGAAGGTACAATTGGACATTTGTAAGTTGTTTTGAGATTTAAAGACTTAAAGTACTTAACCACTTGTTCACTTGTTTTTTAGTTAAAGTGTCATTTAAACTCATTTTGAAACATACATGGCACTTTAAAGCATACAACATTTTTTTAGCTTTTTGGATGATTTTTAGAAGTATCACTTAGACAATTTTTAGATAATTTATTGTTGTTGGTTTTATGTTTTGTGATCACACTTAGGCATTTGAAACTTGTTTTGTATGACACTTTTTAGCACATTTAGTTTCAAAGTCACACTTTGAGGCATGTAAGTGTTGATTTGAGAGTTAAAGTGTCACCTAGACACTTTTTGAGGACTTTTTTAGGTTCAATTTGGGTTTGAAAGTCACACTTGGGCCATTTATATCTTGTTTGA
Organism: Cucumis hystrix; assembly: GCA_025688845.1. NCBI lineage: Eukaryota > Viridiplantae > Streptophyta > Magnoliopsida > Cucurbitales > Cucurbitaceae > Cucumis > Cucumis hystrix. The sequence continues at coordinate 24,170,046 of CM046884.1, forward strand.
ACCTTCATTTTTTTTAGAATTATAAGCTTGTAGCGTTTATAGTACAAATGTAATTTTACTTTATTTGTTTTGATATTTGATATAGCACATATTCTTATTTGTTTTAATGTACCTTTTTCAGGTTTATGTAGTTTAAAGGAGTGGGGAATGACTAGATTTTTGTGAAGACTTTCTAACTAAGATTACCATTTTTTTTTTGTGTATTTAAGATTTTTTTTGTTCATTTTAATATGCCAAAATGAAAATTAATATAGCTCATGTAACTAGATTAACTAAATAATTATGGTTTGTTATATTTTGACCAAAGTATTAATGGTTGAAAATATTTTTCATTTTTAAATTTTTTGTTGCAATGTTCAATATATTTTGTTATAGCCAGGAAATTCATTTTATATTTAAAAATTAATCTAGAAGCATACAATATTAATAATAAATGTGAAAAAAAAATTAAATTCGTTTTGCCACGTTTTTTGTGTTGCTAGAAATATGTTGGCAGTTAGAAAGCTCTAGCAAAGTTTTGTGTGTGGGCAAAAAAGAAACAAATATTATCTGTCGACGCACCATTCGTGCCCAACAATCAAAACTTCTATGCAAAAAAAGTATTTGACACGTGCATATATATATATATATATATATATATTATGCCAATGAATTTAGCGTGGAGAGAAATTTTCTTTGTTGCCAACAAAAATATTTTCGTCGGTAGAAACAATTTATGCCTACGAAACAAACGTGAATAGAAATTCTATTTATGGCGACATGACGATGATCGTAGGTAAAAAGACATTTCTGGCGACGTTCATTTCGTGGGTTGAAATGTCTTTTTTGTCAACAAGTTTAACTAGCGTGGATGGTTCTGTCGACCTAACATCAACAATGTGGACAAATGTAAAGACAACGGGATTTCGGCCATGAAACGTGTCCACGCAAAAATAACATTGGCAGAAGCTCTATCCACAATCTTTTTAAGATCTTTTTTCATGTCGGCAGATACCAAAATTCTTGTAGTGTTTAAATTTACCATTTAACTAGGCCGATTATAATATTTATGGGCCTGAGAGTCCGTTACTACCTACCCATTGTATTGGTTACTTCAGGGAGGGTATAAAAACATTCACATGTTTCTTTAAAAATAAAGATATAGAGATTTAATTTGCATAGCCTTCATAGACTAATGATTGGTCTTTTTTTTTAATTTAGAGATTTCCATGATAGAGTCATCAAGTAGTCTTGATGAAGTTATCTTGTGGAGTGATTTTAAATAATGGTATACTCCATTTTTTTGTTATGTCTAATATAACATGTTGATAAGTGAAATCCTATCATTCACACTATAAATGATTAATCATTTTGAGTCATGAATTAACTATGAAATACAAATACTTCGTCCACCAGATCAGATATTCTAAATCACTCAGTATGTGGCAAAGCTTCAATTTACATTTATAATTACATCAAATATATCTAACTTTTGGAGAGACCATTAAAAACATTTATCTACTGTATATATAAAAGAGTAAATTGGAGAAATTTTTTATTTTCAATTTTGTTCTTTGTTTTAGTTAATATTTACATGGTTCCTACTTGTTTTATTGTCATTTTCTTTTTAACTTTATTTTTTAATTTGAAATTAATTATCGTAATTATTGTCTCATTTCTTCCAACTATTCACATTCCATTCTCATATTAACCATTTTGTATCTCTTTCAACTTTTTAAATTTTTGCTCTTCAAATCTTTGAGTATAAGTATCTTATTCTTTTTTTTTTCATTCATGTTCACGTCACAATAAAATGCTAAGGGTGAAGAAAAAATCAAATCATATTTTTTCTATTCTCTTCTAATTTTTTTTATTTTTTATTTTGTTGTGATCTATTTTTTTTATATGATTTAGGGTTTAGGGTTTACAATAATTTAAAATTAGTTATTGTAATTATTCTTTTTTTATATATTTGTAATCATCTACGGTTTTTAATAAATATTTGGGTATTAAACAATCATTACGATGTGAATATGAAAATGATATAAATATGAAAATATTGAAATGATTATACCAATTTATTTATAAAGTTAAGTTAATATTATAACTTTTTTGCAATTTTCACGTGTATTGCACGCGTTATTTACTAGTCGCTAGAAAAAGCACCTAAAAACAGGTTTTATACTAATTCAATGCAGTCATGCACGTACCTGCAAAAAAAAAAAAATGAAAACTAAAATTCTAAACTCGTGTTAGATAAAACATAACATTCTGAAATTAAACCTATAAACTAATATTAGAAACTGAACTTTTAAAAAAACAAAATATAGCTATTATAATACCAAAGTATTAAAGTTGAACACAAAACTTAACAAAGCAAAAGAGTTTTTATTTGTTCAACAAAACAAAAGTTCCTCGACAATTATATATATGTTCATCTATATTTTTCATTTACCAATTGCTATAATGTTAATTATTTAGTTCATAATAAACAGTAGATTACAATTTGATTCACTAAATAAAATAAAAATTAATTAAACAAATGAGATGAGAAAAATAAATTAAAGAAATGGTCATGGGGTTTCTTTTGCATACAAATTCTCTTAACCCAATTAGAGCCTTTTTTATATCGCTTTGTTCTTTCCCATTATTGAGAATTAACATAATCCTACACGTTTTGTCTACATCGCCAAATTTTATATGTTGTTGGATGTTGACTTGTTCTTATATTGTTCCCAGACTACTAAAAAACATCTATAAGAATCTACTCTTTCTGTTACTTTTTCTTCTCAATTATTCATCATCATCATAAAAATGGCTACAAAATTAATGAGTTGGAGTTCAATTGCTAGTCTCTCCCTCGTGGGAGCTCTCCTACAAGTCGTTTCCGGCTTTGATTATGATGTTGGTGGCGATTTCGGTTGGAACGTTCCACAAATCCCCACCTTCTTCTCTGATTGGACTCATAATAAAACTTTCTTTGTTGGTGATAAACTAGGTGGGTGCTTAAGTATACCCTACTTACTAAGACTACTTTTTGTAATTTGTTTATATTACAATTTTAAGTTAACATTTCGATTTTATGTGTAGTACTTTTTTTTATTGCTCTATTATACTATTAAGATATTTATTTCAATTTTTTGTTGGGTAAATTCATGAATATATTTTCAAAGATAACAAAGTTGATGGATAAAATTTTCAATTTAACTTTTATTTTTTTTTAATTATATTCAAAAAAGTAATACCCATTATTAACTTCAGGCTATGTTTCCATTATCTTCTTAGATTTTTAAAAGTTTCAATTTCACCTTTTCAGGAACTTTGAAATGTGTTTCTAAAATTACATGACATTGAAAAATAATTTTAAATTTTACAAATAAAAATAACAAAAAATTAAAGTTTGGGTATATCCATAATTAACTTAAAAGCTTTTTATTTTCCTTAAATTTTTAACTACCCTCAAATTTTGTAATAATTTTATCTGCTCTTCTTAGTTAAAAGAACTTAGCCATTATATAGTTTATAACTAAAAAAAGTAATTTCCAAAATCAATTCCATCTATGGTAACAAATTTTATTAAATCCAATGCGATAGAATGAATTTCATGATAAGAACTAAATTATAATACAAATGGTAAAATACGTCAACTAAATTGTTATCAACTAAAATTTGAATGATATATTAAATTTTACAATAAAAATTAAATTATATCGTACAAATGGTAAAATACATAAACTAAATCATTATCGACTAAAATTTAAAAAAAAAAAATTGTTTTGTAGTTTGATATATGTGTGGTTTGTTTTTACATACAGTATTCCAATCAAACTCGTCGGAGTTCCATGATGTAGCAGAGCCGGAAGGCAAACGGATTTTGATGGATGTGTGAAGCCAGGAATTAGTTTAAGTACATCATCTGCCGTGTTATCTATTCTACTTGATTCTCCCCGTCGTCGTTACTTTATTTGTACAATTGGCAATTATTGCAATGCGGGTATGAAATTTTCTGTTGACGTTTTCGTAAACACCAACTCCGCCTTGCTGCCACCACCGCCGCCAAGCTCCGCTTCTTCCTTGAGATTTGGTGCAGTTTTGGCTGCAGCCATGACTGGATTGCTCTTTCTCATACCATATAGTTAGTTACGTTTATTGTTGTTTCATTATTTTTTCTCATTTTGTGATCATGTTGTGTGTGTTCCCATATTGTTCTATTGGTTTTTGTAGCTGTATCTTATTGTTTGAATAAATACTATTGTAATATTCATCATATATTTAATTTATCATATATTTATGTATTCTTCTTTTCTTTTCTTTTTTTTTTAATAAGTGATTAGAATATAATGTTTGGGCAATTTGAAAGCTTTTATAAACAATAATTAGGTGAAGGCCTAATTTCATCCCTTATATTAAATAAAAATAAATAAATAACAATCCAACTTGCATATTTTCTAAAGTATATATAAACTCATTAAGCATTAAAAAAAACCTTTGGATAGGTTCCCAAAATTATAGTCTAATATCTGATGTGTTGATATTTTTCTTGACAGATTATTTGACTTTGACCCTTCAAAGTTTGAGACCACCAAGAAGCAACATCAACATATTAAACATTCAAGCAAACAATTTAAATCTTAATTTAATGTTATGTCTGCAGAATAGTTATAAATATTTTAATGTTTTAAGAATTAAATTGAAAACTCAAAAATTCAAAAATGAACTAGAAAATATATTTAAAAAAAAACTCCAATGCGTAATAATTCAATGATTGATCGTAGTCTACATTCTAAAATGTTGAATTATCTTTCAAGTGAAGTCTTAAACTTCCTCTAAGATCGAGAATTCCTTAGTGTCCCTCTAAGACAGAGTTTATCTTCTTGATTTTGTACTCTTCAACAATAATTTTACACTAGATTACAGTTAGAGCTACCAAAAGTACGTGCTCTTTGACAATAAAAAACACAGAATTAGAACAAGTAAGATAATCAAAATGGCAACCCAAAAAGAGCACAACTTTTTCCTATCTAACATAAGGACAGAGAAAGGAAAGAATCTCCTCATTTGGAATCAACATAACCCTTGAAGAAGGAAAAATTCTAGGAGAAAAAGATCTGCCTTACCAGGAATATCATGATCTTTTGTGACATCTCCTAAGACCACTACGAAACAACTATGCACTGTCTTCAATAAATATATATATTAACAAAGCTCCAACAAAAAAAAGTCTACATGTTAGAATAAAATAAACTTAAATTAAATTAAATAAAGGTCAAAAATAGACATTTTTTATTTTTGAAAAAATTCCTAACATTTATATCAAAATAAAAGTTATAACTTTTGAGTTAGATTTTTCACAAAAATATTTTTCTTTTGTTGCATAAAATAGATTGGTTGAAACTTGGGACTAAAATAATTTTCAACCATGTTCGAGGAAATGAAATAAACTATCAATTTTAATATAATAATTAATAACTTATTCACTAAAATATTGTTATGATATATAAATTTCAATATAATCTGTTGGCATTGACCCACAAATAAACATTAGAATACCAAATCCCCAAGTGTATTAATATTGACTATATTATCCATTCCCACACCCAAATCAACTTCTGATATCTCACAGCCCTAAAATATCCCTCCTGTATTCTTCTTCTTCTTCTCATTTCAAAAATAAAAATCATCAAAAGATGGTTTCAACACAAAAAATTACTTTCCTTTCTTCCTTCCTCTTCAACGCTGTTCTCATCCCGATTGTTGCTGCTTCGACTACAGGGTCGGAGGCGATTTCGGTTGGAACCTACCGCCAACTCCCACCTTCTTCTCCGAATGGGCTAGTAATATAAGACCTTCTTTCTCGGTGATACCCTAAGTAAATAATCGTTTACTCTATTCTACTTTATTAAACAAAATACTTACTTTAGGTTTGAATGATGTTTCTATCATAGTTTAGTAAGTTTCGAACTTTTATTAATACTTTAAAAGATCGATATTTTATACTATTTAAATGAAAGAATGAAAATTGACTTAAAAGATTAGGTAAATTTCTACCTCTAGAATCGAAGGGGTCAATTATATATAGTATTACGATTTATTGTTAGCCTTTTATTCCATCCCAAAGTGTATCACTATAAAACCATAATTTACATAAGTGCAAATTTACATAATTATTACACTTCTGCGTCAAATTACATGATTAAATGTAATGAATAATGTCAGGTATGTTTCTCAATGTATACGCATTAATTCTAGTCCTTCCATCAACTCCCATCTTTTTAATGATAAATGAAAAGAAACTGACCATGATATTTGGAAGATAATTTAATATACTTTTATTTAATATTTGTTTAGTTGCTAATTTACATTAATTAATTAGTATTTTAGAATATTAATTAGTTAATTGTTCAAAAGCTATAAATAATCACTTCAACGATTGTAATAGAAAGTTTTTTTTTTTTTTGTATAATTTCAAGGGTTAAACTTTCTTTATTTGTTTAGCGGATTAGACCTAATATCTTTTCTCGTGCATCAAAAACTCTTAAAAGTAAAAATAAAAGTTGAAAAGGTGTTTTTTTTTCCTTTTGTGCAGGGTTCATTTCAAGCGCGAACAAAACTCACAACTATGCAATGCCTGAGTCTCAATCAGAGTTTGATGACTATGTTCTTTTTTCTTTTTTTGAAAATATACTATGAGTCAGTAGGTGCACCGGGACATCCCCACTAGGTGGACACCTCCTTAGCATCTCATCATTCCCGCTTCATTAATAATATGAGATCGGTACAAGAAGCAAGGAATACAAAAAAGGCTAGAGAGAAGCCTAAGAGACCCGAAACCCTTAAATCTCGATGAAAGCATTAAAAAGCATTGAGGTTTAATGTTATGCTACTAGCAAAGTAGTTTATGAAAAAGGGAGAACGACTAGTCCAGAAGCCAGTGAGAGTTTGGGTATCTTCCCATAACACCGGTAGAGATCTTTCTTCCTCGTTGAATATCCTCTTATTTCTTTCAATCCATATAGACCAAAGGGAGACAACAGCCATGTTTAAGTGGATAACCTGTTTTTTTGACTTGGGTCTAGTTCTGCAAATATATTTTCAAAGGGAGACAGTATTGTCAAAGTTGTAATAGTGATGAAGCAGAGCTCCCACTTTTTCCCAAATACCTTTAGTATAAGGGCAAGTATTGAAGAGGTGATTTCTTTCTTCTTCATTAGATTTGCAAAGCACACACTAGGAAGGATTCACACTACAATATGACACTTATTTATATCACAAAATAGAGGGAGAAAAAAAAACTGTCACGAAAGGAAAAAAACGCGTTTTTGGCGAGATAAAGTGGAATTTTTCGAAAAATATTTTTCGCGATAGTTATTTGATGTCATAGAATATAAATAAAATAATAAAAAATTAATAATGAATTAATACATTTAATATATGAAAAATAATAAACAACAATTAATATATGTTCCCTTCGGCCGTCTCTCCACTTCCCCCTCATTCCATTCGCACACTCGTCTCTTCACTCCACCGTCCCCTTCCGCCTCCCAATCTCCGAATTCTTTGAAGGTTTTCTCAGGACGACGACCAAGTCCGTCACCACCATTGCCCCCCGTGCCCGTCTCCCCACTCCAACGTCGCGGGTACCTCCTCTGTCCTATTCTATTCAATCTGGTCGTGGCCGTAATCTCCAATCTGCCGCATTCTCTTGAACATTCAATCCGCATCCGTGACCTCCTCTACCGGTAAGTCGTCTCTTCCTTTTTTATTTCTCTAACTCTCTGTTAAATTGTTCTCTGTAATCTTTCCATCAACTCCATGTCAATATTTCTGTAATGTGTGCAATTTTAATTTTTGTCTGAATTCCATTCTTTGGGCAAACAATATTTAAGACTTGAAGCTGAAAGAGATCACTATTTGAGAATGGGTGAATGAATTCTTAGTTTTTTCTTGTCTTGTTTAGGGTTTAGGATGATAATGGGTGAAATGTACATTTAGTTTCTGAATTGTTTGTTTTCTTAGGGTGAAATGTACATTTAGTTTTTGTATTGGGTGAAATGGGCGAAATGAATTCGTATTTGTTTGTTTTCTTTATGATTTTGTAGTAGTTGTGGATTTCAATTTCTGGGTTGCTGATGGAGTTCTGTAAGTTTTGCTTTAATTAATCTGAGACAGTGGTCTTACAGTTGAACTCGAGGGTTGCTATAATTTTTGTTTATGTAATTGTTTCTATAATTTCTTTATGATTTTCTGGGTTACTGTAATTTTTATACTTTTCTTCCAATTCTCAACTTGATGAACTCTGATATATAGATGTGAGGAATTATGGGTGGATTGAAAATGTGAACAGTACCTCTCAAGTATTTGGTATTGAAATTTAGGGGATCATTGGAGTTATGAAGTTTTCTTTAGTATACTTTTAAGACTAAGCTGAAAACCAACTGTTAGGACTAAGTTTAATGTTGATTACGATATTTTCTTGGTAGAGTAGTTGTTATATGTGGAGGTGGACTTTTTTTTTTCTACTTTTCTTCCAATCCTCAACTTGATGAACTTCGAGGAGTTTGAGGAACTTTGGAAGGATTGAAAAGCTGAACAATATCACTCATGTATTTGGTATTTAAATTTAGGGAATCATCGGAGTTATGATGTATTGTTTAGTATACTTTTAAGACTACGCTGAGAACCAACTGTTAAGACTAAGTATGATGTTGATTACGATCTTTTCTTGGTAGAGTAGTTGTTATACGTTGATGTGGACTTTTTTTCTCATTTTTTTCCAATCCTCAACTTGATGAACTTCGAGGAGTGAGAGGAATTTTGGGTGGATTGAAAAGCTGAAAAATATCACTCAAGTAGTTGGTTTTGATATTTAGGGGATCATTGGAGTTATGAAGTATTGTTTAGGATACTTTTAAGACTAAGCTGAAAACCAACTTTAAGACTAAGATTGATGTTGATTAGGATACTTTCTTGGTCGAGTAGGATACTTTAGAGTTTTCTGTGAGTTGATTAGCTATTTTGGAAAATATACTTTTGTGGGTGTGGGTGTGGGTGTGTTTGTGTGTGTGTGTGTGCTGCTTTTTCTTACCACAATCGTTTCAAATAGAACTATCTATATAGTACTATTTTGTATCTTTGATTTAATTAATTGGGATAGAAAATTTCTGAATGGTATCAAATAAATTATTGAGTATTTTGAGGATTATGTACCGTTTTGAAAGTTTGAGTTTTAAAAGTTGTTGCCCAATATCTCTTTTGTAATAAGGTTTATTTAGAGGCCGACTTAAAAGATTGATTTTTTATACATCTACACAATGGACAAGTCATGGATGACGGAAAATAAGATGTCAAGAGAATATGATTTATGAGTCGAAAGGTTCATTCAATTTGGGTTGAGTCATGCCAAAGGTTTTAATTCAATTAGATGTCCATGTTTGAATTGCGGCAATCGTTTACTTAAGGATGTCTCAACAGTTCGGTATCATTTGTATGCCAATGGAATTGATAAAAGTTACAAAGTATGGTTCTGCATGGTAAAGATTTGAACTTAGATAACTTTACCAGCATGATGGAAAATACAATGGATGAAACTGATGAAAACGACGATTTATTTAATACAGTTAATATGGTTTAATCAGTTCAGGAACAATCTTGTAATGCATCCAATACCTTTGACACTATGTTTGATGACGTGAAGAAACCCTTATACCCAAGATGTAAGAAATTCACAAAGTTGTCAGCCCTAGTGAGATTGTATAACCTGAAGGTTAGGTATGGTTGGAGTAACACTAGCTTCTCTGAATTATTGTCCATAATAAGTGATCTATTACCTGATAACAACGAAATTCCATGTTCCTTATACGAAGGGAAGAAAATACTAGGTGCCTTAGGACTAAGTTACCAAAAAATTGATGCATGTCCTAATGATTGTTGTTTGTACAGAAAAGAATATGAAAACATGACCAAGTGCCCTAAGTGTGGTTTGTCAAGGTGGAAGATCGCTTAAGAACTCAAAGAAGGAAAAAAGTGGTGTGGCTGCCAAGCAGATGTGGTACTTTCCAATAGTTCCAAGATTTATAAGAATGTTCAAGAGATTTGAAAATGCTAAGAACTTGCGTTGGCATTCGATAGATAGAAAAGTTGATGGTATTTTGAGACACCCGGCTGACACTCCATCATGGAGGTTGATTGACCACATGTGGCCAACCTTTGGGTCAGAACCGAGAAATCTTCGTTTGGGTTTGTCTACTGATGGAATTAACCCATTTGAAGATATGTCGACGACCTAAACTTGTTGGCCTATTATTACTACAATATACAACCTTCCGCCAAAAAATATTTGATGTTGACAATGTTAATATCAGGTCCAAAGCAACCGGGATACGATATCAATACGTACTTAGCACCCTTAATTGATGACCTACAAATTTTGTGGGAAGATGGAGTTCGTTGTTTCGATGCATATAAGGAAGAATATTTCACACTGCGGGCTGTCTTATTGTGAACCATCAACGATTGTCCAGCATACGGTAATCTATGCGGGTTTAGTGTGAAAGAATATCAGGCTTGTCCAATATGTGGAGAGAAGACTACTTCAATAAGATTGCAACATGGAAAAAAAATGTCATACATGGGACACATGAAGTATTTGCCAAGACATCATCCATACAGATTACAAAAAAAAAAATTTAATGGGAAGCAAGAGCATGGAAGTCCTCCACAACCCTTGTCGGGGGAGGTCATGTACTTTAAGCTGAAAGACATGATATTTTCATGTGGGAAGAAGTGTGGGAAGACATTGCATAATGAAGGTGGCAATGACTATTGGAAAAGAAGACCAGAAATTTAACAACTACCATATTGGAAACACTTGCATGTACGACACTGTCTAGACGTAATGCATATTGAAAAAAATGTATGCATGAACATAGTGGGCACCTTGCTTGATATACCAGGAAAAAGTCAGGATGGGATGAATACTAGACTTGACTTAGTTGAAATGAAAATTAGACCAGAATTTGCACCAACGTTTACCTGTAATAGAACTTACATACCTACGGCGTGTTATACACTGTCAAGAGAAGAGAAGTATTGGTTTTGTAAGACGTTGTCTGAAATTAAAGTTCCATAAGGTTATTCATCAAATATTAGCAGTCGTGTCTCTTTGGATGACTTAAAACTGACCGGCCTTAAGTCGCACGACTGTCATGTTTTAATGCAGCAACTGCTTCCAATTGTAATACGTTCAGTCCTACCGAAGAATGTGAGGTACACTATCAGTAGACTATGCTTTTTCTTCAATGCGATTTGCGCCAAAAGTTTTTCCGTCTCAGATCTTGATGCATTGCAAGAAGATATAGTTCTGACTTTATGCAATCATGAGAAGTATTTTCCACCCTCGTTCTTTACAATTATGGTTCACCTTGTCGTTCATCTCGTTAGAGAAGTAAAGCTTTGTGGACCTGTATATTTGCAGTGGATGTACCCATTTGAAGGATGCATGAAAGTGTTGTAAAGTTATGTTCGCAATAGAACTCGACTGGAAGGATGCATTGCAGAAGCAAGCATATGTGAGGAGGCAGTTGAATTCTGTTCAGATTTTATTTCTGGATTAGATCCTATTGGACTTGAGTCACTCAATTCAAGGGCAAACATACAAAGCGATAGACCACTGTCAGCAGGAGCATACGTTCGACCCGATGTGCAACAACTGAACCAAGCACATCTTCACGTTTTACAAAACACTGGAGAAGTGCACCCATACGTAGAGTAAGCATTCGTATGATTATATATTGCCATTAATTTACCCTCAAGGAACCATTTTAATGTATGAAACATTTTGTAGACAATATTTGAATCAATTGAAGATGGAAAATCGCAGAAGAGCCAAAAATAAACAATGGCTACAAGTTGAACATAATCGATCATTCGGTGCATGGTTTAGGGATCGGGTACTTAAACAATCAAAATTTATTTTCGTTTCATCGAATTGTTCAATATTTAGAACGACTGACTGTTCTCTTCAATAGGTGATGAGTGAACTACAGGAAGGAAAGATTCTCTCGAACACCATACGTTGGCTTGCACATGGACCCCACCCTACTTTAATGATGTATGACGGGTACATAATTAATGGAACGTCTAACCACACAAAGTCTCGTGATGACCACCGAACTGTTCAAAACAGTGGGATTATGTTAGTCGCAATAACAATGAAAGTGTCTAGTGCGAAGGACAAAAGCCCGGTCGTTTGTGACATGTCTTTCTATGGCACCATTCAAGAGATTTGGGAAGTCAACTACAATATGTTTAAGGTTGTTCTTTTCAAATGCAATTGGGTTGAAAATAATGCTGGTGTTAGAAAGGACGATCTTAATTACACACTGGTGGACCTTAGCCGAATTGGCCACTCTTCATATTCATTCATTATTACTACACACGGGAGACAAGTATTCTATGTCACAAATCCTATTGATGCAAGATGGTCCGTTGTTGTGATGCCACCCGAGAAGGACTTTCCCTACAAATGTGTTGATGCTACATAGGAGACATGTTACCGCATTATCCCCCACTCTCTTCTTACCACACAACATGTGATATTGACGAAGGTGGTGAAACATATGCCTGACCTGACTGTGAAGGCACATGGGTTAGCAATTGACTTTGAGAAGTATGTATAGTAAGATGCGTACACTTTGTTATTTGCGTGTGTTATTCAATGTTCATTACATAGAGTTAATCATTGTCGTTTTTTCTTCTTTGTAGGACAATCCCATTTTCAGATATGACTACTTCAGAATCTACCGTTATCAAGTTTTCTTTTCATGTTCAACAGTTTCTTTGTTTTCAAATTTGAGAAAATTTTATGTAGTAGATATTCTAATTTGAAAGTGTTATGTATGTTACCATATTTATTGTGAACTTTGCGTAAGTAAGTGTGTAAGAATCGTTTCCTATTTCATTTGAGAACCAAGTGTTTATTAACGTTTAACTATGAAAGTCATGTTTCGGTTCTAATATTAGACTTTTCAGTTATGTTAACACTTTTAGGTTATTTCACAATTCACATTTACAATTACATGAGTATTGTTACTAACAGTCTGTTGGGTTATGTTTTAATCACATTTATGTTTGTAGTAATGGTTAATTCATATGATGATCAACTTGCTACACCCCTTAAAAGAGGGGAAACTAGTAGCCAAAAAAAGAAACGTGGCCTTACGGGGATGAAAGATATAACACATTTTAGTAGTGAGGGGCGGAGAATGGTTATTCAGTACAACGAAATAGGTCAACCTATTGGACCGAATGCAACAAAGTTGAAAAGTTTTATTGGAACTACCGTAAGGTTTCACGTTCCAATCACGTACTCTACTTGGCATGCCGTTCCAAAAGAGATGAAGGAGAAGATCTATGAACTAATTGAGGTAAAAATCCTTCTAATTGAGTGTACGTATAATAAACCACCAACTGGAACAGATTTAATACTTTTGATGTGTTTTTCACATTGTAGGTCGGCTTCATTCTTGACCCTAAGTCGAAGAAAAGCATACTTCAAAATGCGGGAGTATGTTTTCGCGGATTCAAGTCCAGATTAACAACTACGTACGTACTGCCATTTAAGGACGATGTGGAGAAATTAAAACACCCACCAGCGGAGTACTCATTCATCGATCAAGACCATTGGGATGAATTTGTGGGTTCACGGTTGAAGGAAGATTTTGAAGTAAGTACGAAGATCCAAACATTTTGTTCTACTTTATGTACAATTTGTTACCCAAATATGTTAATTCAATTGAAGTTCTACAATTTTTTTGATTGCCAGAAATCTTATAGATTTTCAACCCCTTTGTCTCATTGTAATTCGAGTATTAGTCTCTTTTTGTTTCATCAATTATAACGTTGTTTCTGTTTAAAGAAAAAAAGACAGATGATTTGTTGAACTTGAACTTGAGATGTGATACTAAGCTAGCTCTTTGGTACGTATTAATATTTTTTTTCCCAGGCGGAGGGCAGTTATATATGTGATACTAAGCTAGCTCTTTTGTAACCTTGTCATGCATGAAGTGGTATCGATGCATGTAGTGATAGTTAAGGCTCAATGTTGAAATTTTCTATAAGAGTTGTACTCTCTTGTCCTGTGATGGATGCTTATATTCATGTTGTCTTTGTAGGTTCAACTAGAGTTGACAACTTCATGAGTTTCCTTTCAAAGAATATTTTCATAGACGAAGGCTTACCGGTTGGTCGTTTATGCTTCTGTAGAAAATATTGTTATATGTATTCTGATTCTATTTACAATGATTTTGATTAAGGGCTGGAATTCTGTACTTGTAAATTGTTGAAACTTGATTGAAAATGTACGAATATTACAAAGTGTATTATAGCGTATATATATTAAAGTGTCGGTTATTTGCTTCTATATGGGTGTGATGTATTATAACATTATTGTCATTCAAATGGTTCGTGTAATGGCGGAGGGGCAATAAGAACAGGAAAAAACTGTAGTAATTGAGAAATTTGCAACAGGGAATAAATGTCCTAATATATGAATTTGTGACAGTCATTAATTGTCGTCAATACCAAAACAATGACAATTTGTGATAGAAAAAAATGTCATCAATAGCGAAACAATGACAATTATTTTTATAAGAAAACTGTCACGATTGCCCTATATTTGATAGAAAAAAATGTCGTCAATAGCGAAACAATGACATTTAATTTTTGTAAAAAACTGTCATGATTACCCTATATTTGACAGGAAAAAAATGTTGTAAATAGCAAAACAATGACATTTATTTTTAAAAAACAGTCACAATGGACATATCCGTGATATTTAAAAAATGTCATAATTAGTGAATTTGCCACATTTTTTAAACTGTCGTTAATAATCAAATGATGACGGTTATTTATAGTCGTAATATAAAATATGACAGTTATTTTTTATCATAAAATAGTAATTAACGACATTTATTTTCTGTCATGAAATAAATTATTGCGACAGTTTTTGCAAACTGTCATGAGAGGACTTTCCATGACTCCCGCTTCTATGACCGAAAATAACTGTCATTGATTTTATTCGTGACAGAAAATAACTGTTGTCATAGACCATTTTGTTGTAGTGTCAGATTCCACTTAGGAAGTCTTTTCTGCAAGATTTCAACCGTGTTGATGGCTGTGTTATGCCAGGAATATTTTTTGAGGGGGCGCTATTCCTAAAGTGGATCGTCCTAGTCGTAAATACTTTATATGTAATGTTGGACATGATTGCAATTTGGGCATGAAATTTGCTATTGACGTTATGCCGCTATACCTGAGTCAACGCTGCCTAATGCTGCACTCAAAATTGGTTCATTTCCTATGCTACTATTTCTCTTCACCACCAATTTCTTCTTCATCATTTGAGAATTTTGTAACTTCCAAATTATTGCAATCATGTTTTATTTTTTAAAGTATAGGATATTTTATAATTTTAATAAATCTTAGTGTAACATGACTAATTGTTCATGTCCATGTTTTTTTTTGCCACCATTTAAAAATACGTGTAATTTGTTGTAGTAATTTGTTCACTTGTTTTATACCCATGTGATTGAAACGATTCACAATTTGTTTGTATGTTTAAATAAAATTTGGTGTCATCGATGTATTTTGAACTCTAAACTACTTATCATATTGTATCCTATTTTAACATTAAATTTTCAATTATGTGTGAATTAATGTATTCAATATTAACTTCATACCTTTAAAAGTGTTGCAATTAAATATTTCTCAATAAGTTTTCTTGCTATAGATATTGAATTTTAATTTGATAAAATTTGGTTTAGAAAATACTTTTCATCTCTAAACTTTCCTAAAAGTAATAATTTAATTTCTAATATTTTTTTCTTAACAATTTAGTCCATGTAATTTCAATTTTATCTCAATTTGGCTTCTAAATTATGCTACCTAACAATTTAGTCCTTATATTTTTAAATTTGAAAATCTAACATCTGACATTAAAAAAATATCAAATTTTGATGTTAATTTCTATTATTTTTTAAAGTAAACTTGTATTTTATAAAATTATTGAATCCTTAAGCAGTTTTTTGGTTTATTTGTGCAAGACACCTCATTAAAATGTTCACTATTTTCAACAATAGGAACTAAGAAATATAAGAGAACAAAAATAAAATAATCATCAAAATTAGAAATTAAACCCAAGACTTAGTCAAGAGTAGTTTTATGTAGGTATCCACCAATAAGCTAGAGGTTTTCAATCATAAAAGAAGCATAATCAAATAAAATGGATACAAACATGAGAGAAACTACTTCTTTGATTTAGAAGAAAAAAAAGGAAAAATAATTATCAAACATGTCTGTGTTGGGAAAAAAAACTGAAAACAAGTTAGAAGCATAAACATTATCAAAAGGACCTAAATTGTTACAAATTTTAAAGTATAAAAATAAAATTGTTGATAAAATTTAAAAATTAAACAATTACAAAATAACATTGGTAAGGACTAAATCGTTAATTCAATAAAAATTCTAACACTAAAAGTGATTTTTAAAATAAAATTTCAGACACAATGTTAGTAGAGTTTGCCCAAAGAAACTTGGGAGAGAAGAAAAAAAAATAATAACTTTTGTATTGTTTTTGACCGGAGACCATTTTTGGCGTGGGGTTGGAAACTACTTTACTGCGTCTCATATTCAACATTAATGAAAAAGTTTACGCAACATCGACTATTAAGTATTTCAAAATTTTAGAAAATCGATACTATTTATAAAATATTGACAATTAGAGAACTCATTTAAGTCTTTTTTTTTTCTTGTTATATTTATTTATAGCAATTCTTCTAAAATCTTTTCTGAAAATAACAAAAAAAATAAAAAATATTTTAAATAATTTTTTTTATAAAAATATGTATGAATATAGCGAAACATCACAGATAGTAGTAACGTTAAATTGTGATAAACACAAATAAATTATAAAAATAGATAAATAGATAAAGATTTTCCATTGTCAAAAATACTTTTTGGTACCGCAGTGAAATAAAATTTTAAATTTTCTACTCATAAGGAACAAAAGCTTTTAACTATGCTTTTATATATATATATATATATATATTGGTTCATATATAGTTAAAATTTATTGGATAAAAAATTGAGCTTTCAAACTATATAAAAATAAAATCTAATAAATAAATTAAATCCCAACAATAAGCATTAAAAAAACACTTTGGATTAGTTTCAAACTATGTTTTTCAATTTTCATGATTATGACTGTTTGACTTTGACCCTTCAAAGTTTGAGACCATGAAGAAGCAACATCAACATATTAAACATTAAAGTAACCAATTTGAATCTTAATTTAACCTGATGTCTACGTTTAAAAAATATTTAGAATTTGTATGTTCAGCAGAATAGTTACAGTTTTAATGTTTAAGAATCAAATTGAAAATTTTTAAAACTCAAACATGGACTTTGAAATAAATTTTAATTTGAAGTAAAATTTAATGTATGAACATTTTATTTAGGTTGAATATATTGTTGTAACACTTTTAATATTTAATGGTTTTTTAAATGTTAAAAGTTGAGTTAAAAGGTTTGATTGTTTCTTCATTACAAACATGAAAAGAAATATTGAAACCATCTATATTTATTACTAAGCTTTTCAATTAAATATTCAAAATTCAGGGTCTTGACCATAATTTCAATTTACACCAACAAAAAGATCGATATATATTTCTCTTTTACTTCCTTTCTTTGATTTTTTAAGATTGATTGACCAAAAGAAGAATGTCTTTAGAATTTGAGCTCTTGAGTTCAACCTTTCAATAGATAGTGATTTGAGCAACATTGGGTTGCTGTATCCTGAAAGGAGGCATGCTAGAAATATCTATTGCACAAGTGGTTGATGATCGATATAAAGAGATAAACAATAAACAAATATCTTTAGATCAATTATCCCACTTCTTGTGTGAATTTAATAGAATACTAATCTGATGGAAACGTTAGACATTGACAGCAAAAATAATGATAAAAAATCTACTTTAAAGACATCTAATCTTATTATAAGTTAACATGCATAAAACTCACTAATTAAACTAAATTAGGGTTTACTTGAAACTTACCTTTGAAACTCTCGTTCGCTTGAAATTTCTACATGATCTCGAACCAGACCACCACTAGGTGTTACTCACTATTCTCCAGACTCAAAATCGGATTGTGGGACCCGATGAGAGAAGAATTTGAGAGAGATGGAGAGATAGAAATTTGGGAGTAATATGGACTAGGGTTGAGAGTTGGGAAATAAAAAAAAATTGGTGAACAATTTAGAAATTAAAAACATCAAAATACCAAAAAGTTTTTGAACAATTGAAACTGTCATCTTTTATAAACAATATAATTTAGGGATAGTTGTAAATATAACAATTAGATTCAAAATAATTAAGTATATAACAATATTTTTAAAAAAATTACAAATATAACAAAATCTGTCAAATTCTATTAATGATAAAAGTCTATCTCACTAATAGACCATGTTTTAAATATTGGTCTATCACTGATAAACCATAAGAGTCTATCAACGATAGAAGTCTATTATTGATAGACTTTGCTATATTTGCAATTTTTTAAAAATGATGTTATATATACTTAATCATTATTTCTAAAATTACTATCTATTATTACAATTACCATATAACTTACATGCAAGTTGGAATTTAATGGGCTTGATGTGTCAATATCATATGCAACCACTTATCCCACCAAGAGTTAATGAGATTATCCAAGAAACGGTTGAATTTTTCCACTAACTATAGTCAAAGGAGAAAATGGTTTTTTCACCACTCTAGTCAAAGTCAAAAGTCAACTTTTTGACTTTTTACCATTTTTCCAATCTTGACTAATTTCATCCTTATTCTGAGAATGAATCTGCATTCATTTTTTTCAAAATTCAAATCACGTTTGAATTTATAGCTCGTCAAAGTTTTACTCTTTTCCACTTTCACAATTTTCATCAATTACAAGCTTCCGAATATGAATCTATATTCATATTTTTTATATTCAACTCACATTTAAACATAAAGCTCTACGATAATCGATAGCTATATAATATGTATTTGTCGGATATTATCTCATTTTCTTAATTCGAATTATTCGAACTAATCCAACATATCGTTTTAAATTAATTTCATATGAGCTAGCAAGAGAACCTAATGAACCTATAGATCATGAGCTCCAACAATTTGAGATAATTAATAGGCTAAACAACCCTTTTAGACCAAGCTAAGCAACATTCGTTAATTAACGAGTCATTCCATTATAGTTCCGTAGTTGCACTCCCCTTACTATAGATCTATTTGTGTCCAATCTGATATAACCATGATTAGTAAGTTAATCATTCACAGGTTGTTCGTAATTTTGGCTTGTTCAAAAATACAGTTTTATCCCCAATATTAAATCTTATTTCTTAAGTCCCACTAATCCTTTATTGGACAATTAGTTTAAGGTTTAACCTATAAACCAAATCCTTCTCGGACCAATGAGAGGGTAGGGCCTCTTATTCAAAACTTGGATTTAGTGCATAAGGAAACAACCTATCTACCTAACTCTTTAACGGTCAGAAGTGAGTTTCATCTTGCACCTTATGTCCTCAGCTATCTACCCGGTCTTACCCTTGAAATAGGAGGCTTTATTAGGCTAGGCTGATGAGTTGTCCTCACCTATGCAGATCTAAGAATAATCCTATGTGAACATAAGTTCATAGTTAGTTCAGAATTAAATCAGTTACCTAAATCATCAATAAACAAAATAGTCAATTTTATACTATAAACGGTGTTATAACGTAAAAGTGACAATTTCATGGTTCGGTCTTATGTAAACTCTTAATGAACGATTCAGGATCACGTTGTTTGTAAACTCCCACTTTCATATTTCTACATTAACGATTCAATATCACATTGTTTGTACTAACTGTAAAGCAGGCCGCATCCATATAGTGTCCTAGAAGAAAGAGCACAACCTTATTTATATATACTTTAGACCGTTTAATCTATATACTCAAATTTGATCCATGTTTATGTCTTTACATAAAGTTCATGTTTACTCAAAATAGCCTCAAGACCTTAATTAATGTATTGAATTCAAGATTATAATATTCAATTTCATTAATAATTTCTCAATAACGACTTTATTCAAATAGAATATGAATTTTACAAACTACGAGTTTTAGGACATAAATTCCAACATCAATTAGAAACAACATTAATATTAAATCAAGTATGGATACAAGAAATTCTTACGTGAAAAAATAACTCCTTGATGTGAGGAGTAAAAAATCAGCGACCGAAATCAAAATCTCCATTATAATCTAAATAATGGATACAATGGGATCTTTTTAGTCACAACTAGAGGCATGCACAAATATAACTAAAGATTAACAATTTCGACCACAAACAACAACAATAATATGAAGAAGAAATTAGAAAACGACCATCCACTAAAATCTAACTAAACATAGCTCCAAACAAAATCTACACCATCTAAATTGAAAATCTTTGCGTTAAGAACACGTTGTCAAAATTTCAACGTGATCGAGCCATGAATCAATTCTAAAACGGCTGGAAAAAAGAGTTGGATGGAAGGGATCTTTTTTCTAGTTTCTCACTGTCGTAGCTTTTAATTCTTTTAGTTTAGGTGTGTATTCAATAACCAACGGCTGTGCTTTTGGTTTTAATAAACAAAAACCTAATGCCCAAGTGGACCTTAATGGACTCTCTCTTAAAGTGAAATAACCCAACACATACACCGTAGAGCTTGAATCTCCTTAAAGAGAGCAAAATATCCACGCCTTATACTCATTGTTTACCCTATTTATTTTCTTTGTTATCTCTAATTCTCCTCTCAACTTCAAAACTATATTAAAGGTATTAATTCAAATTTCAATCAAACATAAGTGTCTTAATTTAGACAGTAAATAATTGATAACTATTTTTAATTCTTCCTATTATTTAAATTGATTTATTTATAAAAATGTAAGAGACTTTAAATTTAAGACTTTTAGATGATTCAACTCTCAAAATAGTATAAAGATATAGAGATATAAACTAATTTTCCTTCAAATTTAAACAAAGTATTTAAAAGTTTAAATGTTAAAATAAAATAATGTTAAAATAAATATCGAAAATGAAAATTAAAACTTTTGAGTTGGATAACAAGTTTAGTTGTTAGATTGGTTGAAACGTGGAACTAAAGAATTTCAACCATGGTCGAGCTAAAGAATTAACATATTAATTTTAAAATGGCAATCGATCTCAGTTATTCACTAAAATAAATAAATTTCAATTCGTTGACACAAAAATAATAATTAGAATTAGAAGTACAATTCTCCACGGCTATTAATATTGAACCATTTCACTTAAAGATCAGAACGTTTCATTATTTAATTCAAAATTGGCAACTCGTGTTCTCCTCTTTTACTATGTTATCCATTTCCCACACCCATCAACGTCTTTTCTATATAAATCTCTATAAACTCCTCTATATACTCTTCTCTCTTCTTCTCATTTCAGAAACAAAAAATCTTCAAAAATGGTTTCAACACAAAAAGTGACTTCCCTTGCTTCCTTCCTCTTCATCGCTGTGCTCCTTCCGGGTGTTGCTGCTGTTGACTATCAGGTCGGAGGTGATTTCGGTTGGAACCTACCGCCAACTCCCACCTTCTTCTCCGAATGGGCTAGTAATAAGACTTTCTTTGTCGGCGATACGCTAAGTAAGTAATCACATATATACTCTGTATTTTAACTTTGAAAGCTTTCATAAATTTCAATTAGATTTCAATTATATATATTCCTAAACTTTGAAAATTGATCTGAAAGATTAGATAAACCCCTTAGTTCTAGACAGTTCACTTTCACATGTTATTATTTACAACTATATATATATATAATATTTGGATTATTAACATTTTTTTATTGTCTCAAAATGTATCAAATTATAATCATTTACGTAATCAATTTTTACACTTCAACCATTGTGTCAAATTACATGATTAAATGTTGTATACAATGCCAGTTGTTGCATCAATTTTCATCATTTTTTTTTATGATGAATAAAAGAAAATTAATTAAAGACTAAAGAGGATGATTTGGAAGATAATTAGTATAATTTTATTTAATATTTGTTTAGTTGCTAACTTAGATTAATTATATTTTAGAATACTAATTAGTTAAATGTTTTATTTTCTTGTAATTGGCTATAAATAACCACATTAGAATTGTGAGAGAAAGCTTTGGATCATCAATTTGAAATAGAATTTCCGTCCTTACATATTTAACTGTCATCTTAAGGGATTAAACTTTTGTTTGTTTATAGATTTTACTTAATACTTTTTTCAATGTACCAAAGACTCTTCAATGTAATTTTTAAGAGGTCATTAAAAAAATAACAAAAAAATTTATGATAATAGAGCTCATGCCATCACATTTTCTAAATTTAAAAATTAGCAAATTTAAAAGTTGATAACTCTATGATAATCGTTCAATAACTCTATGATTATCGTCTGATAACACTAATTTTGTCATATTCGTAATATGCAAAATATAGGTGTCATGTGTTGTTTTTTCCTAAATGTTTTTGTTATTTGTTGCAATTTTCTTTTTCAAAACATATCTTAAAGGTTTTTTTTTTTTTTGGTAGGGTTCAATTCAAGTGCAAACGAAACGCACAACTATGCAATGCCTGGGTCTCAAGCAGAGCTTGATGGATGCGTGAAGCCAGGAATAGTTTTTGTGGGAAATGTTTTTCCTGTATTGGATCATCCGGGTCGTAAATACTTTATATGTGAAGTTGGTAACCATTGCAATTTGGGCATGAAATTTGCTATTGATGTTATGTCTATACCTGGGTCGATGCCACCTAATGCTGCACTCAAAATTGATGCATTTCCTATGCTACTACTCTTCATCACCATCATCACCAATTTATTGTTCATCATATGAGATATTAATTTATGCATCTCCAAATTAATTATCTCAATGTTCTATTTTTCTAGAGTATTTGATATCTTTCTACTTTATTCAATAAATGCTATTGTAACATGATTGTACATGCTTGCATTTTTTCTCCCCCAGAATTCAATATAATGTACGTTTGGTTTGAAGTGATTTATAAATTTGGTATTTTTTTGGCCTTGAAGATAATAGTGATAGGGAATTAGTTAACTCTAGAGGTACTTGCTTTTGCATTTGTTCACTTGTGTTGAATTATCAAATTTCTTTCAAGGGAAAAAAGAAATTGTGTTGATCAAGGAGAAAGCAAGGTATTTTGGCCTTGAAACGAAGGACTGTATTTTTTTAAAAACAAACAAACAAACTCCTGACATCATATGTACGGTCGTCAAGAGTTTTATCGGCATCGGAAATTTTACAAAGATCTCCTAGTGCCATAAACTTCTGACACCTAAATACAGTGAATTGTCGATCGACACTTTATTTAACAGCATCGAGAAGACCTCTTCCAACACATTTCACTCTACCTGGCATCCAACACATTAATTTATGTGAAGGAAAGATCCTTTTTCGACGCATTTTGATATTTTTCTTGACGATTTCCTGCTTTGGGAGATCCATAATTTTTTTTGTAGTGTCTCAAACTTTAAAAGTGTTCAAATTTTTTTTCTAAAAAATAGTGTTTAAAATTTTAACTTTTCAATAATTTTTCTTACTTGGGTAGTAGAATTTGGTAAAATTGTAGAAAGAATGTTAATTAGAATAATTTTTTAGAGGAAAGTTTTGATTTTTGAAGGTTAATTTAAATATTATCTATTGGATAATTTTTTTAAATGGTGAAATAGTTGAAAACGTTTTCTTTTATAACAAAATATGATTGATTATTATGAATAGACAATACAAACATTGCTAGACTACTATTATCTATCATTAATAAACATTGATAGACTGTTATAATTTATCGTTGACGATAGATACTAAGAAACTACTATCTGTAAATTTTATTTTCATGATTATACAATAAAACCCTAGTAGTGATTAAAACAATACAATAAATATCAAGATATTTGAACTAGATCATGATTTTCACGATAAATTTTAGTTAGATCAATAACATAACTTGATCCATGAATGGTCTTATAAGGAATTGTGTTTCTCTCTCATAACCTTCCTTTAGAAGGTAATTGAGTTTCTTGATAAGGAAGAAAAGAACTACTTAAATGAGAAGAACCAATCCCTAGGGTTCTTCTTATAGACACAATATTTAATTAAGGTATTATCTTTTTACTTAATGAACTTAATAAAATAATACTCCAAAAGATAAAACAACACATAATGCGCATGAGCTACATTAATAATACTATTATATCTAAATAAATCTAACATTCTTCCACTTGGCTCATTGACATTATTCACTATATACGTTCATAGACATAATGCGCAAAGAATTATTTTTTTTAAACTTCACATCATAATATCAATGTCAAGTCAAAGAAACTACTAAAGGATCATGGCGATCATACATAATTGCATTAACGTACTCCCTTCCATGTATCACATAATTAGTTCTTCATGATACATGATCAATAATAAAGATAACCAATAATGATCCAAAAATAAATGTCTTTAATTATCAAAGACAATATCCTGTTTAATTTACTTGATTCATTTTTATATGTATATACAAATTAAATCATAAGAAATAGATTTATAGATAAAATCAGAAATAATAAATAAATGAGCTCAAAGTGCAAATAATATAATCACAACATCAATAATGGTATCCACTAATGTCCATACATTTGACATCTTCATTAAATGTCTTAATGGCAATCATTTAGTTAGTGGATCTATAATCATAAGGTTAGTGTTAATGTAAGATTGACACTCTTATGTGTTTGAATTTCTTGTTTAACAACAGAGTAGTTTAGTTTTTCATATATTTAGTCCCTTTAAATACTTAGTGTTTTTAGAAAAGAAGATTGTTGTGAAATTATCATAATTTTTAGCTGCTTGGCAATAGTGTCGACAATTTCAAGTCCGAAAATAAAGTTCCAACACCATAAACCATACATGAATTGTAGCCTCAAGTACGCTACTAATTCAATTTTCATAGTGGACACAACAATGATAAAATGTTTCACACTTTTCATGAAATTGCTCCTCGACGTAATAGGCACAAATTACTAATTGTGAATTTTCTTACATCCATCCATATGGCAAAATCTAAATCTGAATATTCTATCACCTCAAAAGGATCATATTTTAATTAAGCCTATAATCCTTCCTTGCAAACAAATACCTAAACACTTTATTTACAACTTTTAACAAATTTATTCACGAGACATCTGATATGACGAATGAACTTATTCAAGATGGGGAAAAAGATGAGAGATAAAGTTAGAGAGAAGTGCTCTCCATCATCAAGTCACACCCTGCCACCAGACTCAACCATTGGACGCATGCTCATCTTCTTCTGAATTTCCACTAACGTCCTTGCATGCATTTACACAACACAACCACCTCAAATCCACCTCTCTTCAGATTCCTAATCCATCTATCTAAACAGGTACCTTCCTCACTTACAGTCCCTTTACTCTTTCGAAAAGTTTCACTCTCTCTGCAAAAATGGCTCTCACAAGACAACTTCCCCGCTCGTGTACCATTGAAAAGAAGGACCTCGTGATTTCAATAGACAAAAGAGCTGGAGACTTAAAAATCCTCATTACTGAAATTGGGCCATATAAGTCCTTCTCTCTAGCCATCACACCGGAATCTCTTGTTGGTTGAAGACCACATTTAAAACTCTTTTGGACACACCAAAGATTAGGAGTGTTCATAAAATATTTAAAAACCAAACCGATTTGACAAACCTAATTGAATCGAATCGAAAGCCAAAACTGATTGCATGCGATTCGGTGCGGTTTGTGTTATGTTGAAACCGCTTCTTCTGCAATTCGATTCAGTTTAATGTTTTAAACCAATTCTAAAATCGAACTGAATCGCTTTCATTTTAAAAAAAAAAATTAAAAAATTAAATAAATTAAAATAAATATTCATAAAGTTTTTGTTTCTAAAACTCGGTTAAATATGTTGACCCAATATCTACTGAGATCTAAAATAAAAAGGAAAATTTTATAGAACTAAGTGCTTTGGTGGCTCGAGATTGTCCAAGATTTAATACATAAAGGAAAATTTTATCGAACTCGATGCTTTGGTGACCTGAAATTCTATGGGATTTAAACTGAACTGAAGAGGTTTGATTTTGATTCGGTTTGATACAAACATGCGGTTCGATTTGATTTCATATGAGATTTTTTTTGCATTTTGCAGTTCGGTGTGGTTTCAACTTGAAACCGAACCATGAACACCTCTACCAAGGACTACCAAATTCTGCCTAGAAAAAAGGTTAGAAGAATATTGTTTGTGGGTCCAAAAGACCTACAATAAAAAAGGATACCTGACAGAAATATTCAGGGTTGACGACAGGGGGAGAAAATGTTGCCTTTTAGTTCCAGAAGGTACATACAAGAATGGATGGGCCCTCTTTGCTGATATGCTCAATCCCAAAAAAGAAGTAGAGAGAGAAAAAAAGAAGACATTTGAAGACTAACTCAACTAGAAACAACATCATATCTCCAACAAATTCCAACTTGGATACAGGTAGTCTAAGACGCTCTTATGCAAAAGTTTTCACACAAGGTAACTCATCAGAGACCTATTCAACTCCTACTTACAAAAATCCTTCATCTGGAAAACAGAGAGATGATATCAAGACTGAAAAGAAGGAAACTTTCAACTGGAACGTTTTGATTAGAAGATATTTCCATGATGATTGAAATAGGATCATCAAAAAGCTGAAGGATCAACTTGAACTTGAAATACATTATAAACCTTTCCATGCTGAACCCCTCATTTTCTTTGAGGATGAAACTCAAGCAAAACTAATTAGTAGTAACAAAGAGTGAACAACCACTACAACAAAAATGGTCTACGATGACAGTTAATATAACACCCCAGAATTTAAGGTATTTTATTTTAATCGAATTACCTTATTATTTAAAGATTTTAAAATATTTGGGTGTTGTATACCATAAATTTAAGGAAAAGAAAAGAAACAGGAATTTAATAAATAAAGTAATAGTAATAATAGTTATTATTATTATTATTATTATGATTATTATTATTATTATTATTTTTAGTAAATAAAACAAAAGAAAAAGGGGGGAATTAAAATTTCCTTCCCTCCTTCTTCCTCACGTGAGCAGTCCCCCCCCTCCTTTTTCTGTTTTTTTCTTTTCTTCTTTTTCTTTCCTTCTTCTTCTCTTCTTCCTTGCCCTAGCCGCCGCCCACCTTCTCCCCTTCTCTTTTCCGTCCCGACGAAGCCAACCACCGATAGTTTTGACAGCAGCGCACCGTACGCCGTCTCTCCAACGCGTTTTCGTCCGGCTTCGTTCGGCTTTGTCCGCTCCGAGCTCCGTTCGTGAAGCTGTCGGTCGTCGCGAAGCACCCCCATCACCGCCCAAGTCTTCTCGTCCCGCCGTTGTCACTGCCCAGTTGCCGTCCATCTCGGTTGCTGAGCCGCCGCGCGACTCCTCAACATTTCCCCTTTCACCTGTGCGCGCATAGACGCCGATCCAGTTGGTTGTTCGTGGAACGTCGACCCCCTCCGTGACGGCACTCACGCCATGGACCGCCCAAGCACAACCCAAGCTCCCAACTGAAAAGATTCGTCTGACGAAACCCAAGCCGTGCAGCCCCACCTTTCCGTCTGACCAAGCCGCTTACTATTGTTAGCTATTATTTTCTGCTCCAATTTTCGTACGCCAATTCCAAATTATTCGAAGTTGTCGCCCTCATCTTACTGTGAACCGTTGGGATTCTTGGTGGTAAGTTGTATTGGTGAGTGTTGTAATTTTGCATTGTAGTTCCCTTGGGTTGTAGTGTTGGATAATTAATTAAATTGTTAATTGATCCTTGAAGGTGTTGAAAGTAGCGCTTGAGTTTTTTAGATACACAACAAAATTGTAGATTTGTTGGAGTTCGATTCGCTAATACTTGGGTAAGTTTAGAAGTTTCATTGAGGAAATTAAATGGGAGAAAATATCGTGAAAGTAATTGAGTTTCATATCTTTATAATTAGGTGTCTGTCGTCGGATATAGTTGTTCGAGAAATTGAGTTACTTTGAGGTAAGGGACTTTCTACTGGGCTCAATAAAAATTATTTGGATGTATTGACTGTATAGATCGAACTGTTATATCTTAACTGCGTAGGGAGGACGGCTATGATGTATATGTTTGGATGTGGACTTGTGGTTGAATGCATGTTATGACTGTCTGGTTATGTATATGTACAAATGTAAGGATGTGGGAATGACTGAATCTCGTAGACTTTACTTATATAAAGTGTGGCTGGAACGGATAGATTGTTGTGTAAACCAAACGTAGGATATACAACTATTGGTAGTGTTGTTGTGAACGGAAGGGATATCATGGTTGCGTCGTTGTAGACTGAGGTGAATGTTATGATTATTTTGGTTGTTGATTGATGTATTGACGTGTTTCTGACTGGCCCTGGACTAACTTAGAGTAAGATGGCGGTTTGGGGTTAAATGAAGAGATTGTGATGAGAACATTAACTGAGCTACGAATAACGGTTGAGATGTATAGAATGGACTGAGGGGCAAATTATTGGTTCCCTAGTGGGTAGTTACCTTGCAGGTGTCCTACGGGATCACCACCCTTTTTTGTGCATCCTTCGGGAGCACTAGACTGATATGTGCATCCTTCGGAGCACTAGACTGATATGTGTTTCTGCAGAACACTAGACTGATTATGTGTATCCTACGGGATCACAAGACTGTGACTGTGTAGGGTACTCCATAGGAAATTAATAATTTATTTTTCCCCTAACGAGACCAGTAGTGGGTCTCTTACTGAGTATATTAATACTCACCCTTTTTATGTTTAACTTTTCAGGCAAAGGTAACACGAGGGGCAGACCGACGAGGGACAAGAAAGAATCGTGATTTTCCATATGGGACTGTCTTCTAACTGCTTCCGCTGACGATTTGAAAATATTTTTGATTGAACTAAGCTTACAAATAGTTAAATTCTTTGTAAACAACATTTGAAATTTTGTATTTTGGAAATAGGGCCCGATTAAAATTTTCCTTCGTTTTCTTACGGTTTCAACGGAAATTTTACTATGTCTTTTGTCAACAAACTGTTTTGTGTTAAAGTAACGACTTAGATAAGGTCTGTAAAGTTCGGGTTGTCACATATTTTCTGTCAAGAATAAAATCTGTGACAATTATTTACCGTCATAGTATCGGGAGTCATGGAAAGTCCTTCCATGACAGTTTTTGAAAACTGTCACAAAAAGTTTTTTTATGACAGAAAATAAATGTCGTTAATTACTATTTTATGACGACAAATAACTGTCATATTTTATATTATGACAACAAATAACTGTCATCATTTGCATATTAACGACAATTAAAAAAATGTCGCAAATTCATTTATTATGACAATTTTTAAATGTCAAACATATGTCAATCGTGACAGTTTTTTTAAAAATAAATGTCATTTTTTCGAAATTGACGATATTTTTTTCCTGTCAAATATAGGGCAATCGAGACAGTTTTTTTATAACAAAAATGTCATTGTTTTAATATTGACGACAATTATGGAGTGTAACGAATTCATATATTATGACATTTATTTCCTGTTGCAAATTCCTCAATTACTACAGTCTTTCCCTGTTCTCCTTGTCGCTCCACCATTACATGAACCATTTGAATGACAATAATGTTATAATACATAACACCCATATAGAAACAAATGGTTGACACTTTAATATATATACGCTATAATACACTTTGTAATATTCGTACATTTCCAATCAAGTTTGAACAATTTACAAGTATGGAATTATAACCCTTAATCAAAACCAGTGGAAATACCATTATAATACATATAACATGGTTTTCTGTACAAGCATAAACAACCAACCGGTAATCCTTCACCTCCGAAAATATTCTTTATTGCTTGAACCATGGTCAAATCCTTCATTTCTAAAAACAGTCAGTGTATTTTGATGACCCTGATTAGCTTCTTTAAAGGAAATTTCATGAACTTTGTCGGCTCCATTAGAACCTACAAAGACAACATGAATATAAGGAAGTAAATACTATGGTTGTGCATACCAAAGCACATAATACAATCTGCATACCAATCTTCCATTTTCATCTCTAAAAACACCCACACAAAAACAGAATATAAAGGTAGAATCACACACACACAGCCTTCAAAATTACAACACCCCCAGATCAAATCTCATAAAAAAATTCAAGAATTCCTCCAAACATTATCAAACACCCCCCCAACAGGATCAATCCTCTACCAACAAAACCATCTCCAAAACATTATATAGATCTAAAAAAATAGCAAAAAAATAATATACAACAACAGAATCAATCCATACAAAGTTTTATACACATACAAATTATATACATACATACATATACGTACAAAGTTTTATATCAAACATGAACTTACAGATTTTTAAAAATGAAAAATAAAATTACAAGTAACGTACCAAGGTAGAATCCCAAACAATTATGCATTGGAGATTGACAAGCTTAAATAAGGTACGTAATTTCCATATTAAATATCTCAAGTCTTCCCAGTTAATTGGCAAAAGGCTTGCACTCTCTTATATATAATCCAAATCCACCACAATCAGAGTGCTTCAAACCACTTTTTTATTAAATTGCAACAAAATGTTTGGTTAGATATATATGTACGTATATAAAGAGAGAGATTTGGTTTTATTTTAAAAGTAAAAACAAACAAAAACCTTATACTACTTGAAGAGCCGTGTTGTCAACCCGAAGGAAAAGTTGTTTTTGATCCATTGTTCTTGGTACTTCTTTTTTCTTCATGTTCCCATTAACAAGTTATTCTTGATTGTCACACAAGAATTTTCACTCACATTTTTCCTTTCTTTTGCTTGAAATTGATCATCAAGTTCCTAGAAAATTAGGTTTCATTATTTGTAGACTTCAATAGATTATCATCTGTTTCCTCTCCATGGAATTAATTTTCCATTTTGATAAGGCAATCTAACGACTTTCCAACTCAGACCCTCTACTTTCAACAACAGAATTTCAAAACTCTCACTTTCCTTGATTATAAATTAGAAGAAAATAATAGTTATCAAAAGCATAAGTATGGTCAACTGGGATATGAAAGTTTACCATCTTCCGCATATACTCATTTTCAACAAACATGAGTTCATTTTGAAAGAGACAGAGAGAGATAAGTGGTTTCTGCACCTATAGGAAAAAAAAGGATAAAACAATAATTTAATTTCTACGAACCTGAACAGCATATCCGAAGGAAATAAAGTTAAGGTAATTTCTAATAATGAAAAATGTAATACCTGTAAAGTTATAACAAAGGTCTTATGTACCAAATATAGTATTCTTCCAAAATAAGTATATCATATAAATGCCTACAAGGAATTTAACACCACAAAATAACTTGCCAACTCTCCAAGGCAACAAATATAACCGTTCTTAATGCGAGTAATTAAATACAATATATAATATTTTAAAAAATAGCTAGTAGATTAGTTTCAAATGATATACACAAAATAATAAGAAAACTTTGATTAACAACTTCCAAATGATCTTAAGTAATTAATCACAAAAACCATTACCAAAGTCCATCCCTAAATCATATTGCACAATAAAAATCAAATTCCAACTCTTTTGACTGTTCACTTGATAGTACATATTAAATGCATAAGAAGCATTTCCTTGTGCAGTTAATTGATTGCAAGAAGATCCATATTCCAATGTAGTACCATCTGATAAACTACAAGCATAGTCTACACTATCAGCCAAACCTTCCCAATCATGAAAACATGAAGAAAAGCTACCTACAAAATGTTTTTCCAAATTTACATATTAAGGGTTGCAAGCCAATGAAAAAGAGAAAAATAAAGCTTCAAAAACTTTCCAATATAAGTCTAACAACATTCGATGGTCATGGAGTTGAATAACATAATAATGAAACATATCCACTGCCTTTGCAACAATCCATACTGAATCATAGCAAAAAATCAAGGCAAATATTTAAAATAATGCATGGATATACCTAGGCACAATTTGTTTAATTGTTCAAGATCGCAATCTTTTCTTCCTCTAATCATGAAAGTCAAAACAATTCTCTACCATGAATAACACAAGTAGTGAAGAACAGTGAAACATCTTATAAATAGGAAGCAGTCTTTTTTGTAGGTTAATAAAATGTCCAGACTCAAGAAACATCTTACAATTATTGTGTGGAATAATGCCACACACAATAACTTACAGTCCCAGCAGTTGATTTTGACGAAAGAAATGTGTGTGCCTTCAAGCGTGAAAGCCCAAAATTACAAACCTAAATAAAATACCACCAGATATATACCACATTAATCGATCAAAGCAAACACACACACCAGAGAGAGGGAGTAGGGAAATGGGAAGGAACTGGCACCATCACTAAGAACATGATTTAAGTATCAACAAAAAGTCAATATTTTCTAAAACCAAGTTCATATTCAATTCCCCCTTCTCAAGCAAAAGCATGTTAACTAATCATAAACAATCAGGATTATGTTTTAACTAATCAAAATTTTATTCAAAGGATCTTATCCTCTACCTCAAAAGAAAGTTAACTAATAAAATTAGAACCATTAAAATAAAATCTAGTTGACCAGGATTTTGCTATAATAACATTCTAAAATGATTTCCTCACATGTACATTCAATAATCAAGTTTTACTCAACAGTGCAATGAGTCAAACAAATTCATAGGACACCAATTAGTTAAAACTTTGATCATTTAACAGCATGTGAAATTAAAGCATGTTTGCATGGTTGACAATAAAGCAATGCCAAACGCATATGCATTGAAAAAAAAGTAATACCTAAAAGAATAGCAAACATAGATCAATTCAATGCAATAACTTTCATAATTTAATTTGATGACATATTATATTGTTCAAAGAGCCCATACCCTTAAATATAAAGAGCAAGTTTCTTTCGAATGATTAACGGATAATGTCATGAGAATACAGAAGATATATATAAAGAGCAAGTTTATTTTGAACATAGAAAAATAGTCCATACCTTTCTAGAAGCAAACGTTTTACTCAACCAAAAAAATGATGAGAATGACATATTTTGAATCTGAAAACTTCATCAGCCAAATTATGGGCATTTCATCAAACAATTGGTGGGCAACACAAAAGAATATTCATTTACTTTGTGGCAGCCAGAAAACTAGAAAAATTAAGAATAAATACAAAAATTTGTGAAGAACATATCTTAGATGCAATATTGAGAATTGAGTTTCAAGTTTAATTGAAAAAATGGGCAGGAGCAAGAACTCGATTCTTCTTAAATTTCAACCATGGGATTTTGTGTCCAGAAACTACTTTGCAATTTTAGCAAATAACATAAAGCTTTACTCCAAAGATTTCTAGAGCTTTACTCAAATACCATAATACTATCTTTTCTGGGATGAATTACTCAAAGAAAAGTGCAGAGAGTAAAGATTAGATCAATAAATACCTGAGATACCACCACTGACGACGAAGGTAGGAGATGGTCGGCGGTCTAGAGAGTGAGAGGGCAGGACGATGGCGGACGAAGGAGGGTTTTGATATGAGTGAGATGGTTGTGAAGAAAAGAACGTTGCAAAGAAGCATTAGACGGAGAAGCCTTCACTGTGGGCAGAGCTGCACGGAGGAGCCTTCACCGCAATAACCACCTTAAGCTATCACCGAGCGGAGGAGCCTGGTGGAGGAGGGGAATCAACGACCTATGTGAGACCACTGTGGAGACTTGACGACATCCAGTGGAGAAGGGGAATCGTGCGATTGGAAGAGGAAGAAAAAGAAAGAAGAAGGGTTTTCTTCGTGAAATTGGGGAAAATTGAAAACAAAGTTCCCTTCTTTTCTTTCGTTGTTTTCTTTTAATTTAAAATAAATGTATTTTTTTATTATTTATATTTCATGACAGTTAAAAGTTGTCAAAGATTTATGACACAAAAAAACTATCATAAATTCTTGAAATTCGAAAATGTTTCGTCTTTTTCAGCCAAAAACGCGGATTTTGGCATTTATGACAGTTTTTTCTTTCCTCATTTCAATTTGAGATGTATGCAACTGTCATAATAGGCCACTTTGTTGTAGTGAACGGTAGGGAAGTTCTATGTTAAGTTTGAAGCCTGGAACAAAAACACACATTCTTTACAAAAACTCCTACCAAGCTACGGTGGTTAGACCATATTTAGAGGCATTATGCTCCATGATTGGAATCATAACACTTTCACTTAGATTGTTAAAGCTTATGGGGGATTTTTGGATGTGGCACGAGAAACAAAAGAGAAGACAGAAATCATAGAGGCACAAATAATCAAAGTTACACAAAACTACAAAGGTTTTATTCCAGCTATTATTAATATCATAAACGGAGAGGGAAATAGATTTCTTGTTCAAACGATAGCTCATGTTGAGGATAGATGGTTGATGGAGAGAAATCCAAGAATCCATGGAACTTTCTCTCACAATGCAACCTTGAATATATTTCGATAAATACAACCTCAAATCAGAGTAATATACTTTTATCGGTAATGTTGCCATCTCTCCCAAAATGATCTCGCCGAAATTGTTGTATGAAACAAATTCTGAACAAAAGTCTCACTGGAAGCCAAACAGTGCGAAAAATAAAAAAAAAAATCAACCAAATGATGAAAATTTTGAATTATGATAGCGAAGATAATGACAGCGGTGAGACAAAAAAGCTGAGACGTGACAACCTGGAAAAAATGGATAGAAGAGAAGAAAGGAAAAATGATATGCAGAGAGGAGTCTTCTCAATGGCAGACACCCATCAGACTCCAAACGTAAAGTTTCATTTCCTTTCCCTAGAAATGAAATCTTTTTATTTGATCCTTCTAGTGCACCAATGAAGCATCTGAGAATCAGAAGCCCCGAAACTCAACTGCAGCATGAACAAAATGCAAATATGTGCAAAATCAAGCAAAGAAAGGTAAAAAAATCTATCGAGCAAAAAGCAAAATTTCACAGATTTAAGAGGTTTCTAAACAAGAAGCCTTGTTGCAAGAAAATAAAGAAAAAAGCCAGGAGAAGACAAACAACTCTAAAGATACAAATCTTCCATAACTTTGATAAATGTGGACTCAAACAGAGCTGAAGTTGTGACAAATCGTTAGGAGATCAAGTTACAATTCTTTCCTATTCCCTATCTTGGTGTTCTGTTGGGAGGTAAACCCCCATCTCTACATTTTTGGGAAGATATAGCTTAAAAAGTCCATAAGAAACTCAATTGCTGGAAGTACACGCATATCTCAAAAGGGGGGAAAATCACTCTTCTCAACTCATCTCTTCCTAGTCTCCCCATATACAAGCTCTCCATTTTTAAAGCCTCGGTTAGCATATGTAAAAGCATTGAACAATATTGGAGATATTTCTTATGGCAGATCTCTAGCGATAATAGACATATACACCTATGTAGATGGTAAAAAACCATAGCCTCTCTCGAAAATGGTGGGTTGGGTATTTTTCGTGTTGCAGATACAAATTTCTCTTTGCTTACAAAATGGTTGTGGAGATTTTTTGTTGAACAGAAGCCTCCCTGAAAAATATTTATCATTGCCAAATATGACCAAGACAGCATACGTGAATCCCTATAAAGAGCAAATTTAACAGCAAAAAGGCACCTTGGAGTTCAGTCATTAAAGGTGTGGACTAGTTCCTTGCTCATACCAAATGGAAAATCAACAAAGGGAACAAATTTTTGAATAATAGAAGGAGATTGATATTCTCCAAGTAAATGTGCTAATATTGTCAATAAAACTAACATAATATCAATTTCCATTAGAAGAGATTATTGGAGAAAGTCCCCATACATCGCTGTGAACAAGTTCAAGTGGTGTAAGAGAAGTGGAGAGAGACATAGGAAAAGATAATTTTGTCATTTTTGCTTTTAAACAACTAGTGCAATTGCAAGTAGAAAGAAAAGAAGACATAGATAGACCAATGCGAGATAAAATTGAACTAAGAATCCTTGAAGCATAATGACCCAAACGAAAATGCCATAATAATAAATTCTTCTGTTTTGCACGAAAATTTAAATTTTTGAAATGTATGGTAGATGTGGATAAAGTAGAAGTACTGAGAATAGGGTAGAGACCATTGATACTTTCACCAGTATACAAAGTTCAATCGGTAACTTTATCTTGAATGAGGAACCAGTTAGTATAAAAAATGAAAATACAAATTATTATGAAGGCAAAATTTATGAACAAATAAAAGATTTGCAGCAAGTTTCGTAGCATGGAGTATTTTAGAAAGATTAAAGGTATGAGAGGGAGTTGAGAATTTACCACTGTCACTATTTTGAATATTTAAAGGTTGACCATTTTCCACTATGACAGTTTTCTCACCATTATAATTGTGGGATAAGTTGAGGTTTGCCAACCATTCGTCAGATGAACGTTGCATCCACTGTCAGATAACCAGAAATTGTTAGTATTTTCAACAGAAGATTGAGAATTCATAGAGTTTACCGTCATTGCCGCTAATTGAGAAGGTGGATGTCGGCCTTGATAAGAGAAATTCATGCAATTATAACAATTGAGAGCTCCATGTCTTAGTTTCTGACATATTTGACAAACAATACGACCATTAAATCTAGAAAAATTTCAGGCCCAAAGTCCGGCTCGTATGAAGGTAAAGACCCAATGATACCACGTGAATTTTGATGGAAACTATTTTTTGGGTTAAAATGAGATTGTGAACGAATAGGGCCAAAATGGTTGTTGGGCTGAAAGTTAGATGGGCTGAAGGAAGGTCCATTTCCATGCAATCCCTATGAGAAGAGAAAACCGTGAGAATGACAAAATAATGGATAACTAATTGGAAAATAGCAAATCCCAAAAAGAAAAAAATGATTTATAGCAAAATCGCCTGCTGTTCTTTTTTTTTTTTTTTTTTTTTCAAGTCGATTTTATCCCTCTATGGAGGGAAATTTCTTTATTGCAAATACAATGTGTTTGTGTAGATGAAAATTATACAATACAACTCAGAATCACAAATACAGTGTATTTGCAAATCAATCAGTTTTATAAATATATTAAATAGAAATATATATTTTTGGGATGATCTAATTGAATCAACATTCCTAGATTTATGCTTTCAATCCATACCAGATTTTTGGATTTGTAGGATTGAAATAAACTAATTAACAATTTATTTATATAATTCGTAATATATATACACTAATAGCTATTTAATTCATATTATTTTTCCTGTCAATAAAAGGTTTGATAAGATAATTTATTTATTGTATGTTTCATAAGTTTTGGTTTATATTTAGTAACATGCTATTATCTCATACGTAATACACCATTTGGATATTTAAAATTCAATGTTTATAAATATTTATTTTATTATTTGAATTTGAAAGTTTAGTCGAAAGATATCAAAATCTGAATTTAGAATTGCATCTTCTCCTAAAATCTTGCATTTGATATAACAACTTCATATTAATATTGTTATTTTCCCTATAAATATGCATTTAACGATTATTTAATAAAATTGTTCATTTAACATAATAATAAATTGAAATTAAAAATTTCATAAAATGGTTCATTTAACGATCCTTCCATAAAATGATTTTATTTTACCTTATAATTAGGATGCATTTAACGTCCATATGAGTATTTTAAGAAAATTTGGATCAACCATAATCATCATTATGCTTGATTGATTCTCCTAAAATAATGGATAACATAATTTCAAAAATTTAGGATATGATTATCAATACCCTCTATTTATTTTTCATAAAGGTTATTTCAAAATTCATTTTAAACTTTAATTTGAAACCGTCAAAGTTCTAAAATTTTGATTTTAAATGTCAAGATCCCACAAAAACTGTGATAATAGTGTGATTTTTATCTTGAAGAATTATTTGATTGTACCAATATTTTGTTTATGAGATTTTTTTTAATTACACTAATATTCGATATTATTCAAAATATTCTTCTCTTTCAAACCTTCTAAAATTACATAGCCGACAACAATGAGGATTGATTACAGAGTCGACAACAATGGAGATTTTAAATTGTTCCAAAATATAGTCCTAAACATTCTGTGCATGACGATATTCGAAGAAAAAATTGTCTAAAAGAATCTGATTAAAACTGAAGAAGGACAAACAGAGCCACTAATCGACTATAATAGCGATATTCGAAGAAGAAGAACGAACAATACAAACTAAAGCAGTCGAAGTCCAGATGTGCTTCTGAAGTAGTGCAAGGTAAAACGACCAAAGAAGAGGAAGAGACTTGGACTAATCGTGTTTTGCCTAGAATGTGATTATGGAGAAACTGGTAAGAAGGTGAACAAATGATTTCAAATTGTTTTCAAACTATCTTTAGGGTTTTGAATGAAGAAGGAAGTAAGTAGGCGAATTCCAAGGGAAAAAATGATTACCTTCAGAGATTTTAAATTTTGTAAGTATGAGGTGGAGCTTCCTAATAATGTCAACTTTTCTAATTTATGTTTTTGGGAGGAAATTTTTATGTAGCATATGTTATTTCAATTACAGTGTAACTGGGCTTTATGTTTTTGGATAAACAATTTGTATTTTTCAGTTTGGATAGAGGCATTTGAGGAATTGTTTCATTTATTTATTTTTCTATTTTTTACATTTTTCTATTCAAACAATTTAAAACTATTTTTGCTATTTTTCCAAAGTAAAACCTATAATTTGCTATTCTTCTTGACAGCCCATATGAAAATTGCTTGACCCATGGAATGAATTAGAAGAGATATTAGGGTTGCCTGATCTTCTTCC
This sequence comes from Cucumis hystrix, assembly GCA_025688845.1. Lineage (NCBI taxonomy): Eukaryota > Viridiplantae > Streptophyta > Magnoliopsida > Cucurbitales > Cucurbitaceae > Cucumis > Cucumis hystrix. The sequence continues at coordinate 24,208,950 of CM046884.1, forward strand.
TTGTCCACGGCTGCCAGTGTACGAAGAAGGATGAAAAGTGTGTGTGGCTGCCATGTCGATGGGTATAGCTTCAATGGCGAACGATTTGGTGATGGTGGATTCTTCTGAGACGAGTAGGGTGTGAAGTTGAGATATGGTACCACTTCGAGTCCTGATTGATGTACGAAAAACATTGAAGGATGCGGGAAGGCCATTTAAGGTATGTACTAAGATTTCTTCATCTTCTAGAAAGGCAGAGGCGATGGAGAGCTTATCAACGAGGGCTTTTATTCAAGAAGTGTATTGCTTGATGGTTTTAGAAGGATTTTCTTTATGGTGTAAAGAGCAGATATGAGATTTAGAATATTGGATCAGGTATTATAAGAGTATCACTTTTCTAGGGAGAACCATAATGCTTTCGATGAGGGTGAGCCGACAACATGAGCAAGGGCAGAAGGTGATAAGGTTGCGTTTATGAGGGTGATAAGGGCTTGTTCACGTGAGAGCCAATGAAGATGATCATGATTAGTTTCAGGAGTGGTTCCAGCAGTTGGTGAAGATAAAAACTTTGTAGAACAAGGGGGAGAATCATCAATGTGACCAAAGAGGGAATGAATTTTGATGATTGAAGAAACTTGGTATTTTCATAGAACATAGTTGGTGGAATCTAGACGACAGGGCACAAGGTTGCAAATATTGGATAGCCAGAAGAGAGTAAAAGTAGGAACACATTGATTTTGTGGTGATGAATTTGTGAGGATGGGATTAGGAGGAGTTTCAGTGGAGATGAGATAGAATAAGAGCTAGAGGTGGCTATTGAAGATGTATGTAGCAAAAAAAAAAAAAATCGAGGTATGCTCTGATATCATGAAAGAACTGTAATTAATTGTATTGAACTTGATTGTTTCTTTTCATTGATAGACGTAAATATTTATACATAATACAATGAGATAATTATGGTAAAGTATAATGAAAAGATAATTTACAATTAAGAGTTGAATTACAAGAGAAGATATGTGAGATCTTGATTTGTTTCCTAATAAATATGTCGTTAAGGAACATATTCTTAAAGAACGTCAATTTAAAAGTATATGGATCAAAATACACTAAATATTTGAATCAACTTTAAAAGTATAAGAATCAAAATAAATATTTAAAAAATACAATGATCAAAATAATTCAAACTAAAAGTACAATAACTAGAAGAATATTTAAATTTTAGACGACTCTGAACATCAATATCATCTTATCCTTTAAAAGGAAAAAAAAAACAAATATATGCAATATTAAACCATGAATTTTTCGTTTTTCAAAAGAAAAAAGAAAGAATAATTAATTTCTTTGTTTTAATTATAGATAACTATTTGTTTTACTTTTTTTATTTTGTTTGTTTGTTCAATAAATGAAGTATGAGATTTGTACTTCACTTCTTAATTGAGAGTGTGTATTTGAACCAAACAATCTATCCTTAGGTTCTAATTTGTCACATCATAAAAGCTTATTCCATAAACATAAAGTTGATTTGCTTGTGTTTGATTTTTTCAAGTGTCTTTGTTCTTTATTTGTCTTTAATGTTTTGGTAAAAATGTTTTAGAAAGAATTTTATTTGGTCTAAAATAAATACCTTATGCTAGTCGAACCATTTTCTATTGGGCATAACGATACTTTTTAAACAATATATGGGGTGGAAGGTTAAACTTTAGACTTCAATTTTTTTTAGTACAATAATCACATATTTCGTGATTATTAGTACACTAGAATGTCAACTAAACTAATAAAAAAATTGGTAATCCGACCAACTCGGATTACCCAACTCAAACCGTAAGGGTTGGGTTGGGTTAGAAAATTAGAGAAAGAGAAATACTTAAATCGGATCCCGGGTTGTGAAAATAATGGTTGGGTTGACCCAACCCGACCTGGTTATGCATATAATATATATATATATATATATATATATATATATATATATAACCCTAACATGTGTCATTTACTCTTTTAGTCCCTCATTGGGTTCAAATCTAAACGTGACCATGCTAAACGACTGTATTGACTAGGTAAGCGATCATTTAGACCATGTCAAAGTAGAAATTTGAAAAAAAACAATATAATTATAAAAAAATCCAATCTGCCAATCCAGTCCAATTCAAATTTTTTGGGTTGGGTTAGATTTAACATTACATATTGAATAGATATGGTTCTATTTTTGTCAACCCAATTCTTTTGGGTTGGTTTATACTTATCCTTAACTCGGGCGACGTATGCCACTATAGTCAATATTTTAATTTACAGTTGAATGAATGGAATTCCCATAGCGGAAGCGTGTGAACGCTGTGCAAAAGAAATTCAACTTGAAACACAGAGAAAACACCTAAACATGCTTCTATGGTGGAAAAGAAGAAAAGAAAACTAACATTTGTAGAACCTCCTAAGAATTCTCGAATCTCCCAAAGAACACCACGAGAAGAACCACTAAGTCTTCTTTGTTATCCTCAAGATAGAAAAAACAACAGAGAGTTTGTGGGGCTTCTGTGTTTTTGTTTTGTTTAAAAGGAAAAATATTTGCAGAGAGATTTTTCTTCTTGGAAGCAATAGATCGTAAAAAAAAAAAACTCACCCATAAAAGATTGCATCCCTCCTTCTATATCTTAACCAAAAGATATGAAGAGAGATGGAGGGGGAAGTTATCAAAATAACTTTCTCCCTCTCCCATTACGTAGAATAACTCCCTTGGGAGTTATTCTTTTATTTAAATTAATATTAATATAAATATAATATAAATTCAAATTATATTATATCCTATATAATATTAATTTTATATTATATCATATATAATATAACCAATGGTTTAGATCTTCTCATTTAATCTATAGTTTATTTATGAATCTTATTCATATTATTATTATTTGAATCATATCCAAATATTAACTTCTCTCATAAAAACTTTATATTATAATGTATCAAATACATTATATTAATTGTATCATATACAATTTATTCCCTTTAATCAATTTGAACGATTCAAATTAAACCAAAATAAATTTGATTCTCATTTATCTTTATTGAGCTAACAAGGGGACCTTATGGACCTACAGATTAAAGCTCCAATGATGTGAGATTAATTAATTAAACTCTTTAATTAAATTAATAACTGTTCATTAACTATCAGTCATTCCACTAAAGACCAATAGTTGCACTATTCTTACTGTAGATATATTTTTGTGTCCATTAGATATAACCAATCAACAGTGCAATGACCCTTCACAAATTGCTCATAAGTACAGCTAGACCAAAAATTACCGTTTTGCCCCTGTAGTTACATCTAACTCCTTAAGTACCACCAATCCCTCTAATGAACAATAGTTATAGTCCCACTATAACTAAACTCCTCTCGGCCCAAGAGAGGGTGTGACGCCACATTGTTCAAGCCCTGGAATCAGCCCTTAAGAGAGCAATTTCTCTACTTACTCTATCTATAGAGAATGAGCGAATTCTTTCTTGTGTAATTGTGTTCCCAGCTCCCTAATCAAACGAATCCCCAAAATGGTAGGTCTATTGAGTCGGCGATATAGGCCACTCTCACCCATGCAAATCAAAGGACTGTCTTCATAGGCAGGAGTTCACAACTCACTCAAGATTCAGGTCAAGTCACCTATGGTCATCTTGGTGAAATGTAGTCTCAACTAGTAGCGGTGTTAATAAGAGAGACTATTCATTTCATGGTCTAATCTTATACAAACTCTTTGTATAGAATACCCCTGCTCTAATGTCTCAACATGAATGATTAGGATCAAATCATTTGTAGCACTTTAGAACAATTGTAACAACTACAAAGCAGGCCGTATTCGTAGTGTCATCAGGATAAGGTATCCAGCCTTATCCATCTACTACAGACCATTTAGGTTATCATTTAAACATGATCCACTTGTATGTCTCCACATACATGTTTAGGTTACATAAAATAACCTTGGATGTTAATTTATGGGTTTTGTGGGTTAATGCAACTAAATGTCAAATAAAATAACACACTTTATTTTATTAGATAAATAAAATGTTTGTATAATATATACAATTACAAACTACAAGACCACAAGATTTAGGGCATCAATTCCAACAACAGTTACGTTGATCTAACGTACAGTTTTTACGTTTGTTTTTACTATGGTAATGAATAAATATATTTTAAAAGAATGGTTAAGAATGCGATATGTAATAAAGGATGTTAGACCTCCTATTTTGTATAATCAATTTTGAGAGACAAAATTTCAACTTTCGTAAAAATGAAAAAACACCCTTAACTTTATCTTTTGTATTTTTAAACATTCACTGTCTTCCTCTATTTTCCTTTTTATTTTCTTTAAATCTCAAATTAACTATATAGCATGACATTACAAATTTTTTTTTTTTTTTTTTTTTTTTATTGAAATATATATATTTTTAGCACAAAATTGGCATAAAGGAAAAATCAAACCTTTTCAAGAGACTATTGCTAAGCTATTCTTATTTGAACTTTTAAAATATAGACTTTCTATATAATATATAATTACCATCATTTGAAATTTAAATCTTTCTAAGTTAAAATTAAGAGTTTTTTTTCTTAAAAACAAACCATTTACATTTCATTAAAAAAAAATCACAAAATTTATTATCTATATTTTTGTATAAATGGTAAAAATTTGGTTAACTTTCCTAAACAGAATAAAAGACAAAATATTTACGGTCAATGTCACAAATTGAAAAAGCATATGAAATTTACCATTTTTTAAAATTCTACGTTTGCCCTTCCTTATTATCGTCTTTCCATAGTTTTTTTTTCTTTTTTTTTGCATTTTTTTTAAATATTTTCATTGCCATTCATTTTCTTATTCTTTCTTCACAGTTTTTCTTTTCTTTTCCATTGTCTTTTTCTTTCTTCGATAATATTTTTTATATTTTTTTCAAACGGTTATTTGGTTGAATATCGTGTGCCAAATATAAATGATGAAAAAAAAATGATTGAGATATTGGATTGACAAATGTAAAGATCGTGTACCAAAATTTTTTGAAAAAAATAGTTGAGATTTGACTAATCTAATCTAAACGATAAAGGGAAAATCAAATAGGAGTATTTTTGAAATTTTCTATTATGAACATGTGAGCTTTTTCCATTTTCAAAAGTGTTCTGTACGTCATAAATATTTTACCGTTTTATTCTATTTCTGGAGAGACGTAACGAAAATTTCACTAAAAATTGAATAAGAGTTTTTATTTCTTTTCATTTTTCATAAATTTGAAGTACAAAAATTAATGAGTGAGTTAATGGAATTAAAGGAAGGTGTGTAATTTATTTTATTTTATTTGCATAGACTATATTAAATGCATTAAAGTTGAATAACTCAATAAAATTCGTTATTCATAATTTGGAATATTTCCAAGAATTTTAGACAAACAAACATTGCATTGCTGTGTGTAATTACAACAATAATAAGATCGCAACGGTGAGGACATTGCGTTCGCGCCGCTGTCCAAGTTAATGCTCAAAAGTCAGCTCCGGCGATCTTCACTCATTTCTCTAAGTCATCAAAGATCCATTTCCAAGATTCCCACCCCCCCCAATGCTCCTCCTTTCTCATCCCTTCTCTCCCGGTTGGTAGTTTCTCTCCGGCCACAATCATCCAATTCTCTTCTCTGATCCTACTTTGACCGGAATGACTAGCCCCCGGTTGTCGGGGCCGCCGCCTCTTCCGATTCACTCCTCCACACAACACCATGACTCCTGGGACTGCATGCTTCCGGGCCCTCCCAGTCGAAACAACTTCGGATCCGCCGACATCAGCCCCTCCGGTCTCCTCGCTTTCCCCTCCGGCAGCTCCGTCTCCATCGTTGATTCTCGTTCTATGCAGCTCATCACCGCCATCCCCATGCCTCCGCCGTCGACTACTGCTACTTCTCTCTCCCCTTTCGTCACCTCTGTTCGGTGGACTCCTCTCCCTCTCCACCGTGACCTCCTTTCTACAGAGCCCTCCACCTCACACCTTCATCTCGCTGCTGCTGATCGCCAAGGTCGCATTGCTCTTCTTGATTTCCGTTTGAAGTCCCCTACCATCTGGTTCGATACTAGCGACTACAAGTTCGGTGTTCAGGATCTGTGTTGGGTGCGGTCTGGACCTGATTCGTGCCTTCTTGCTGCAATTCACGGCGCCTCGGCTCTCTCCCTTTATAGTGTTACCACTGCTCGATGTGTCTGGAAATATGATGCTTCCCCTGAATATCTGTCTTGCATTCGTTACGATCCCTTCGATTCGCGCCATTTTTGCGTAATTGGTCTCAAAGGGTTTCTTCTCTCGGTTCAGGTTCTTGGGGAGAAGGAAAGTGATGTTGTCATTAAGGAGCTGCGGATTGGAACCGACTGCACCGAATTGCTGAAGCTAGAAAGGGATGCAGCAGCCGGATCATCGTCGCCGGCCTCTGCCATGTTTCCTCTTTATAATGCGAAATTTGCATTTTCGCCGAAATGGAGGCATATTCTGTTTGTAACGTTTCCCAGGGAGTTGGTGGTGTTTGACTTGCAGTATGAGACGGCGCTTTTTAGTACCTCATTGCCTCGTGGGTGTGGTAAATTCCTTGATGTGCTACCGGATCCGGACAGTGAGTTGCTCTACTGTCCTCACCTGGATGGAAGGCTCAGTACCTGGCGCCGAAAAGAGTAAGTTCTCTTGTTGGATATCTGCTAGGTCTTATTATGAAATGGTTGGATAGCATTAACGGTTCCTGTAAATGTTATTAGCATGTTCAGGTTGAATTGCCTAGGCACCGTTTTACAAAAGTTTCATGGGAACCTTAGCTTGAATCATTGCTTGTGAATTTGCTTAATGTATAAACGAGTTTTGAAGAATGTAAATGCTATCCCGGATGGCTCTCAAAGATGCTTAGATTGTGAGCGTTTATAAGATTAGGTGCAAAGTTTTGATTGTATGGAAAATTGTACTTCCGTGGGAGGTCATATTGTGGTTGGGATGGGTTTGGGGAGGGAACTACGGAAGGTTGCGTGAATGGACTTGTTAAGTCTTGGATGTTCTCAAGGATAGAGAAAGTTTTAGGTAAATCCAGACCATTTTTTTCTATTTAACTTCATAAATTTATTCAGGTTTAATTTTGAATTCTGAGTTGCAGAGTAGGGGAAAGGTTTTCAGTTATACTAAAATTTAAGTGCTTATGTCTAATGTTCTTTCTATCATAAGTATTAATAATTTCTTTGTGCATGCGAAGGTAGGAACTAGACTTACAAGTTTGCATAAACGAATGTTGTTGATGTGTATAATTCTTTACTTCCAACAACGGTAATACACACAAATATCTTGCTTATTTTTTAACTTCTAGGAGACAAACTTATATATTTATACTTACAGAGGTGAACAAGTCCACGTAATGTCTGCAATGGAAGAGTTGCTGCCGTCAATTGGCACATCTGTTCCATCTCCTGCAGTTCTTGCTGTCGTCATCTGCCAGTCCGATTCCATCCTCCAAAATGTTGCCAAGCTTTGTTCTGATGTACGTCATTCTCATTCTCCTTCTCCTGATGCAGATGCAGAAGCAGAAGCAGAAGCAGATATTGTTTCTCCATTTGATTCTTATGACGAATGCCATCCTATCTCTTCAACACACTTGATATCCATCTCTGATGATGGAAAAGTATGGAACTGGCTTTTAACTGCCGAAGACACGCAGACGGATGATGCATGCGTGAGTATGAGCACTGATGTCGGTGGCGTGCCAACTTCAGACAGCAACACTGACCAAATGGTTTCTTCTACTAATACACTTGCTTCAGAAGCAGGCAAGCAACTAGATTACGCCATTACCAGTGGTGGCCGTCCACCCTCTGGCCTCAGTGAACTAGACTTGTCATTTAAGGTTTGTCTACGTTTCTACAATTCCTCCTCATTCTTCGCTTGTGCTTGTCATTTAATTTTTATTTTGGTTACCGGTTCAAATATTGGTTGCTACATAACTTGTACAATATCTTATGTGTTCTTCATTCCGCAACCCTGAGCTATTTGCTTCACGTGCACAAGATAATAACAAAACTCTTAACTAGCAAGAAGAAAAAAAGAATCTTTTTAAGAACAATAAAACGTTCATGAACATTGCATGTGGAGGAGTATCAAACCAAAAGGAGCCTAGAGGATGGCTTTAATTCCAAAAGCAAAACAAGGAGAAAGGAGGAAAAAGGATCTGCTGTCTAAGATAAAACTCTTGGTTGTAAGATTATCCCTCTTGGTTTTCCCCTTGTGAATACCAAAAATGAAAAATCTAATGATCCAATGTTAAAGAGAGTAAGAGACACTTATACATCTGTTCCTCAAAGTATTACTAAAACCTTTTTTCACCATAACCAGAGGAATGATATCCCATTCAACTATAGATAATTTGTCCTTTCAAGATTTGACTTTTAGGTTTCAAGCCTTAATTCTGAAAGGTCAAAACTCGTTCGCAATCTCATTCAAGCAGGAACATAAAAATAAAGCTAGGAAGAAACCTTTTTGATCAATCAGCCAACAATACCAATTTCCTTAACATTAGAAATTGCAACTTCTTTCCAGATTAGGTATATGAAAATGTCTTTTAAAGGTGAATTCAAATGCCTTTCCTTCCAAAAACAAACTTGGAACATTACAAGGTGATCAAATTTGATGCTGCATTACAACATATTTCGAAGAATTCCCAAGGAAAGGCCATCCAAACTTCAAAGCTGTTGCCTGTTGGAACTTTCAGACCACCCCCCCCCAGATTTTCACCTGTCTGGAAATTTCTTTCTCATCACGAGGGGAATTGTCTTCTTAGTTGTCTGATCTCACTAAAAACCTTCACTGGTGGTGGCCCTTGTTCTTGATCTTCTTCTTCTTCTTTTCTCAATTTTTCTTTCTTAAGAAATCGAGCTTTCGTTGTGCTTTTTATGTAAAGCATCTGGAAAAAATTGACTTCTACAGTACCTAGCTTGCCTCGTTAAAAGAACAATTCCTTATTGGACTTTAGGAAATGCAAAGAGTGTTGCTTGCAGGAAACTTGTTAACATGAATGGAGATTGTGTTTAATTGAATGAACTTTAGTTTTTCAGATTTTCATGTGGCTTATTGGATTTTTAGTTATGCTGAATTAGGCTAGAAGTTGTAGATCTGTCTAGAATTTTATTATTTTTATGTTTTTTGCTCTCATAGTGTTATTAATGGTAAATGGTAAACTATTATTTAGTTTTGAGGAGGGGCTCAGCTGTTTTGGGAGAAAGGAAATTTGTCAAGTACCCTAGGCTTTTTTTTTGTTAATTTGTTGGGAGTTTGGCTGGAGAGAAACTCTGATTTTTAGAGAGGTGGGAAGATTGCGATGAGGTTAGGGAGGTAGTGAGGTTTTAGTATCTCCCTGTGAGCTTTGGTAACCAGATGTTTTGTAATTGTGATCTTAGTTTTGATTTTGTTGGATTCATGTCCTTTTGAATAGTTTCATAGTTTATGGTCCCCTAATATTATTCTTTAATTTTGTTCTTCTGTCAGAACTACACTGATGCACCAAATTGAAGTGTAACGTGTAGCATTTTTGTTTCATTCATTGAAAGTTTGGTTTCTCATAAAAAAATGGTTTATCTGTTGCCCCTTTCTCCATTCAATCAGGAAATTTATGCCTGATAACTGTGAAATCATTGATGCAGATCAGTTTAGTTGGTCAGCTTCAGCTTCTTTCTTCTGCAGTAACGATGCTGGCAGTGCCATCTCCATCCTTAATAGCTACATTAGCTCGTAAGTTTCATGACCAAGCTTTATGCATGAGGGTAATCAAAAAAAAAAAAAAAAAAAAACTTTGTACACGAGAAATACATGTTATGCAGTTGTAATACCATCTTTTATGGGATTTGAGGTGGTTCAATTCAATTGAATGAGCTGGATGTTTTTAGTTTGAAATACTAAATTATCCTGTTTTCTTATTTAAGGTGGAGGAAACTATCCTGCTGTTGCTGTACCATTGGTTGCTTTAGGGACTCAAAGCGGAACCATTGATGTCATTGACATTTCTGCCAATTCTGTTTCATCTTCCTTTTCTGTACATAATAGTGTTGTTAGAGGTTTACGGTGGCTAGGGAATTCCAGATTGGTGTCGTTTTCTTACAGTCAGGTATATAATTTAGCATTTTGTTAATATTGTATGCTTTAATATGTTCTTTTCCAGATTTATGATACAATTCATTTTATGTTCCATGTTTTTCTGCTTGTATGTTTGCGTTATGTACCTAAGCACACTGGATTCTAGTTTTAAAAATAATTCACTGTATTATTTGTAGCCTTTCTATTTTCTTATACCTGTTTACATTTTTAATTTTATTATACCATTCAAAGATGCACTACTCTTGTGAACTCAGGTGAATGAAAAATCTGGAGGTTACCTTAATCGTCTTGTTGTGACCTGTCTTAGAAGTGGCTTTAATAGAACCTTCCGTGTTATGCAAAAGCCTGAACGTGCTCCCATCAGAGCTTTAAGAGCTTCTTCATCTGGAAGGTTGTCCTTGGTCTCAGATTTTGTGTCTATTATTTTTAATATAATGTCTTTTCTCTCTTGTACTTTGAGTTCTTATTAATAAAGAAGTTTTGTCTCCATTCAAAAAAAAAAAAAAAAAAAAAAAAATTATAATGCCTTTTCTTCTAATTCTTTTCCCTGAATTTTGGGGCAAGAAACTCTTGCTTCTGTCCGTCATACATTCTTCAATGCTATTTTAGATAGTTTTATGTAGGAGTAGGGATATATAATAAATTAAACTCACCACACACATGCTCTATTCTAGACTGTAGTAATGAATCTTCTTTCTTTTCTTCTGCTATTTAATTCTAGGTATCTTCTTATCCTGTTTCGTGATGCTCCTGTTGAAGTTTGGGCAATGACAAAGACTCCTATCATGGTAAATCTACATTTACAAATACAGCCCATTTTCATTTATGTATAATAATTTTTACTATTAGTAAATAGTAGCAATCTCACATTTTGATGTTGAGGGAACAATAGTTTCTTATTCAGTTGCTTATCTATCTTATTATCCTAATATTTTGATTCAAGCTATTTTTTTGTAATCTTGTTTTGCATTAGTGTGGGGAGACTACTTATCTTGATTTGTAACTAATTTTATTTGAACAATTTCTATCTTATCAAAAAAAAAAAAAAAAAAAAACAAAAAGAAAAAAGAAGAAGAAAAGAAAACCATTAGTATCAAATGTGGATTTTTTTTTTCAAAAACCAATTTTCAGAATTATTATAGACTTCCTTTCTTAATGACCAGCTTCATCTTTCAGGCACCTCTCTAGCAGTTGACAGAATTTCTTGTTTTTCATTCTATAATCTTTTTTCCGTGCTTGGTTTTGATTTGCATCGACTATCAAGATGAAATTTTACGACTTTTCACTGCTTACATTTTCAAAAGAACTAGTTGAAATTGCCCGAGGACGTAATGTTTTTCCATCACTATATTGTGTTGCACAAAGTTTAAGAATTATTATTCTAAAAAAAGGCATATAAATTATTTTGGTCAATTTGTGTAATTGGAATGTTCTGGTTAACAGAAATTTGACTGAAATATAATTAGCATTTTGCTAATATCTTTAGATCCATGATGCACTTACTCATGATATTTTCTATCTCCATGTAGCTTAGATCATTAGCTCTTCCATTTACCGTTTTGGAATGGACACTTCCAACAGTTCCACGGCCTGCTAAAGAGCGTACAACCATGACATCGGATACCGTATCTTCACCAACTAAGGCATCATTATCTGATACTAGTAAGCTTGTCATCTACCTTGTAATTTGCATCTCCTCATTGCTTTATCATCAAAAGAATGAGTTGCTTTATCCCCATTTATTTATATATTTTCGGATGAAAGTGGACCACTTTCATTGAGAAAGAACGAAAGAATACAAAGGCATACAAAAAACAAGCCTAGTACAAGAAAGGCTTCCAACTTAGCAAAATGTTACCAAAGGAATAATTTCAAAAAGGAAAAACTTCGAAATCGAAGCCCAAAAAGAAACATGGAATCTTACTAAGGACCAAATCTCCAACGGGTCCTTCTCAAAACCTCTAAAAGCTCTCTTGTTTCTTGCACCACAACTGATACACTTGCTTATGCTTTTGGATGGTTAAACCTACATTAGCTATTCTATAATTTGCCTTATGCATGCTTTAAGTAAAACTATGTTCTGTATCAGAGGCACAAGAAGGAAATCAGGAGGAGACTTCTGAAAGTTTTGCATTTGCACTGGTAAATGGTGCGCTTGGAGTGTTTGAAGTTCATGGTCGAAGAATTCGGGATTTCAGGTACTGTTCTTTTCATTACATGGAGTTTACCAGAAAATGAATCTGGGTTGAGAAAAATACTTAGGGGGCATTTAAGGCAAGAAATGAGTCATTATAGTTTTAGGCCATTATAGTTGGATTGTAATAGTTGTGTTTGGGATGTAGATTATTTTAGTTTGGGTTATGATAGTATGTGTTTGGAGGGTAAACTATTTTAGTTTGATAAGGAAATAGTAAACATTGCAGCAAAGAATTAAAAAAATGATGAATGTAAAATAATAAAAATTGTAGCAAATAGTAAATACGGTAACAAATGGGGGGTTTTGAAATAGCGTTTATTATAGCTAATTAGAGACTTTTAAATAGTAGTTACTTATAATAAAAGTTCTTATCCAAACACTAAATTTGTATCAGGTGGGACTTTATTATTTATATAGTATATAGTTTCTTTTATAAGAAACAATTTCATTGTTGTATGAAATTTACGAACAAGATAGTTAATCCATGATGATTACAAAAGCCTTTCCCAATTAGAAGAAAGGAAGCATAACTGTGAAGCAAAGAGATTAGACCCACCACCAAGAACTAGCATAGATATGATGTGGTCAAAGAAAAGTTTAAAGGTGTGCTTTTTGTACAAAAACCCGTCTTTGATTTTGCTCTTTCAAAATGACTCAAAAGAAGGCCCTGTTCATGTAAGCTGAAAAAAACTGGTGGATCTAACATAAACACAATGTCAAGCACAATGTCCCTCACAATATATCCAACAGTAGGATTGTTATGAAAGCAAGCAGAAAAATAATAACATAGAAATTGATAATCCAGTTCGGTGCAAAATCACCTACGTCTCAGGTAGTGTGTCTGTGGAATGAAACTTTACTATGTAAAGAGTTTAACAATTACAATAGGAGTACTTATCTGACAAACTCCCTCTACAGTGACTCTCATATAGCTTGCTCTTCAACGTTTCAACTTAGGCTTCCCCACAGCAAAGCTTTGGCATCCTTGGAAGGGCAGCCCGAAAAGATGAGTTAGGATATCCATCACATCCTTGGGTATCACCAAAAACCATAGAAAAAATGTTGAGAATTCTGTTCCAATAGTTGCAAGCAAAAGTACAATTAATTAATTTATTGAGTTTCATCCTCAGCCTTGCACAATGAACACAACCTTGATGAAATGGCCAAATAAGTTGATGATATTGATGGATACAACGTAGAATGTGCCATACTAGGATTTCATTTCGTAATAGTATGACCATAAACCAAAATAAACTAATACCCAATGTTGCTATTCGTCCTCTCATACATTTTCATACGAATTAAACTTCTGCTAATTAAATTGAATTGTACTGATTTCCTGCTTGGTTTTTAACAATAGAGATTGCGGTACACTGTTATGTCATGTGAACATCTATATCAGCAGATAAATTAGAAATAGGTTTATTTTTTATTTATTTATTTATTTTTAAATCAAAGGCTTGGATGAAAATTTAGAACATTTATTCAATTTGACCTATAGCTCGTTCACAATGTTAATAACTGGTATGGAATTTTCTGAAAAGTTTTATTGCCGTTTTTATGATGTATATTTGAACTGGGAGGTCTGAATCGTAAAAGTTATCTTCTTGATTCTTATTGAATGAAATTGTTTACCATCAAAATGATAAAAATCTCATAAATATTTCTCTTGACATGCCTAGACCCAAATGGCCTTCATCTTCTTTCGTTTCATCTGATGGATTAATTACAGCCATGGCCTACCGCTTGCCACACGTGGTATGTTTCTCTTAGCATTTAGTAAAATAAAATTATGATATTTGGTCCCTTTGAGCTCAATGGGCTGATTATGCTTACTTTGACAATTTTCAGGTCATGGGTGATAGATCAGGCAACATTCGTTGGTGGGATGTAACAACCGGGCATTCTTCATCTTTTAACACCCACAGAGAGGGAATCAGGCGAATCAAATTTTCCCCTGTAGTTCCTGGAGACCACAGTAGAGGACGTATAGCTGTTCTATTTTATGATAATACATTTTCCATATTTGATCTTGTAAGTTTAATTTATATTTGATGTTGTGAATGTAGATCTAAACTAAGCAGTTTCCATTTTCCGTATATTTCTGATTCTATTGCACTTCATAGTTGTTCATGCTAAATATTATTTCTTTCCGTACCAAAGAAGAAACTTATGAGGTTTTTAATATTAGGCCCTTGAACACATGGATAAAGTATTTTTTTTAATATAGATACAATATATGTGTATGTGTGTGTTTGTTTGTGTGTATATTCATTTTAATCTTTGCTCTGTAGATTATAAATTTTTGGAATTTTCAAATTAGTAAAATTTTTGCCCCTTTGCTGAATTTGGTAAAACTGTATATTAGTATTAGGCCCTTTATCATCCAAAGAGTGCTGGTTAGAGCCCCTTCCGGTAGGGGGCGGGGTTTCTTGTAGCCCCGTGCATTCTTTCATTTTTTCTCAATAAAAGCTGTTATTCTTTACAAAAAAGTTTAAAAGAAAATAAGACATCCAAAGAGTGCAGATTCTTTGAATATTAGGTTTGTGGGATTGCATACCTGTCTTCTCTCAGATTACGTAATACCATGGATAATTTGGAGGGGTTCTTTGTTTTTGATTATAAATCCATGTATACTTTTTGCTTGCAGGATTCACAGGATCCCTTGGCTAATTCCATTTTACAACATCAATTTCCAGGGACCCTTGTATTGGAACTTGATTGGTTGCCTTTACGAACAGATAGAAAAGATCCTCTAGTATTATGTATTGCAGGAGCTGATAGTAGCTTTCGCCTTGTTGAGATCATAATGTCAGTACTGGAATTCCTTTTCAATCTTGAAATTTAGTTTTTAAATTATTTGGTTTATTGTTGTTGGTATTTTCCGTACATGATTTTATTTAAAAATGTTATTGCTACTTGCATCAATGCCTAATGAAATATTCAGATTAAAAGTTAAAATGATATATTCATATATATTTGAAATGGTACACATTTGTAAGATTTTTTTTCCTTTCTTTCTCCCATCAGATGTCTTATGAATTCATTCAGGTGCTTGATCAGAGTGTTATTATTTATAGTTAACAAGGAAACCAGATGAAGACATGTAGACTACTAAAGTAGGTTGAATGTTGACTGTCAACTGAAAAGAAGTGCATTAGTCCCCAGTTGCATTGTTATCGTCCTGTCATGCTATTTGGGTTCTTATTCCATATGCACTCAGTGGACTTCTTTTTTTCCGGGCAGGACAATAGTTACTGTATTCTTCTGATGTACGGTATATAGGACACTGCAAATAGGAAAACTCAGCCAATCCTTGATTCTTCAGGGCATAAACCATAGACTTAAGTACTAAACAATATGGTATCTGGTATATGCAGCTGTTTAAAAAGTTGCTCGGCCTCTTGGGTGTTGCAAGCATGCTGCTCTGTTTTCTATCTTTCGAATGTCTATGGTTTCAATGCTATTTGAGTTTGCGCTTCTGTAACCCTTATTTTGTGCAGTAATGAAAAAAAGCATGGCTCACTTTATGCAGTAATGAAAAGAAGCATGGCTATGGACGCAAGACGGCCAAGGAAAGATTTCGGCCAATGCCTATATGTTCGCCTTTGTTGCTTCCTACTCCACATGCATTGGTATATATTTTTCATATGTTTTCATCACATGCATCTAATTCCTCTTCATAATCTATTGTTAGATTAAAACTGAAACTTATTTTTATTTTTTGTTCAGTCACTTTTTTTCATTACATTTTGGTCGGGTTCTAGTTTTTGCAATGTGGGAAGCATTTGTTGGGAGTAGAGATGTAGATGGAAGTGTCAATTCTTATTTACATTTTTTCTTCAGTCAATTCTTATCCATTGCATTTAAACAGATTCTAGTTTTTTCCATGTGAGAAACTTTTGTAGAGAACAGAGGTGGAGATTTGAAGTAGACAAATCAAAGATCCCATATCGAATGCTAATTTTGGAACACACGCACACACACATATCCGACCGAAACTCATGTTAATTTTGTTCTCCAGGCATTACGGATGATCTTGCAGTTAGGTGTAAAGCCCTCCTGGTTAAAGAAGAAGCCTCAACTCGTGTCTGGAGTTTCAGGAGGTGGCCATGACCTTCGGAGTCACATGATTGACTTACCACCTGTTGGTGACTCGGTGGTGCCAGAAATGCTTCTCAAGGTGCTTGAACCTTATCGTATAGAAGGTTGTATTCTGTCTCATATGTTTTCATGACCAATGGCCGTGAAAATTATCTAGTCTCTTCTTTCTAAACACATGATGATACATTGAAATTCATTCTTCTCACCTACACTCAATGTTTCAACGTTAAAGGTTGCATACTTGATGATGCGAGGGCAAAATTATATTCCAAGTTAGTACATAAAGGCTCTGCTTTGAGATTTGCCTTTGCTGCTGCAATTTTTGGTGAATCCTCTGAAGCCCTCTTTTGGCTACAGTTGCCTAGTGCTCTCAGTCATCTCATGAATAAGTTAGCAAATAAGTCTCCCCAGAGAGGCCAATCCTCAATGTCTAATGTGGATCTTGATGAAGCTTCTATGCTGAATAGGATAACCTCAAAGGGAAAATCAATGCCAAGAACTGGGAAGAAGGAAGCACTCGTAAATATCTTTTTCATTTGGTTCCTTATTCTAAGAAAAAGTCAAGTTTCATTGCTAGACTTCTTAAAGAGCAAATACGTTTTGCAAATTAAGAACCATCTATCATTCTTACTCATCTCTTTTGAAGCTTATAGAAGTTTTACGTAAGCTTTCTCAATATTTTCTATTATTTCATTATTTCCGACGATGTGACTCTCCTTGTTGCAGGGTCAAGGCCAACTTATGGCAATGGCTTTCAAACAAGAAGAGTTGTGGGAAAGTGCAAATGAACGCATTCCTTGGCATGAAAGATTGGACGGGGAAGAGGTTATTCAAAACCGTGTACATGAGTAAGCTTGGCTCAACTCTGTTCTGTTTATTTGTACTTAATAGTATTTTTCATTTACATGGGCGTGAAAACTTACTTGACTGCACAATTGGTAAAGAATTTGGTCACTGTTTTTAATTTACATGGGCACCCAATATTTTGCCAACAGCTTGGTTGTAAAGGAAATTGTATCATCTGAATTTTGATAGTTCAAATTACACAGGTAAATGTAGGATTTTGGGTTTGTGTGTATCTCTTGGGAGGAAGTATTGAGGGTGTATTAGGGGTCAATAGTATTGTGCATTTCAACGTCTCCCTTGGAGTTGTGTATGTACACACACATGCACACACATATGCATAAGGTGCTTTACTATAAAGTAAATAACTATGGTTTCAAATTCTAGAAAATACGTTTAGGAAAAATAAATATCTTTACGATGGACACACAAGTACACTGAAAGCTTATTTTAACACATCCTTTACTCTTTTCAGGAGGAAAAAACATATCCCTTACTAGTAAGCTTTGGTTATAAATGGAGAATGTGGGGGGTTGTTAGTGTTAGAAATGTTAAGTATTCCACTCTCATCAATGGAATCTCAACAGGGTCGATTCAAGCTTCTAGGGGTCTAAGACAAGGGGATCCACCGTCCCTGTTTCTGTTCTTACTTGTGGTGGATGTTTTAAGCTGGATGATAAGCAAAGAGGTTGAGGGAAACATTATTGAGCCTTTTAAGATTGGTAGAGATGGAGTGGTCTTATCACACCTTCAATTTGCTGATAATACAATGTTATTTTGTTCCGGTAAAGAGGAGTCTTTCCACAATCTCAATCATATGGTTGAATTATTTGAAGAGATGTTGGGGCTGAAAATCAATAGAAGCAAGTGCACTATTTTTTGTATTCATTTTGATCAGGCTAGGATTTAGAGGTGGGATGAGGTTATTGATTGTGAGGTGGGTTCTTTCCCATCTTCTTACCCTGGGTTTCCTTTAGGGATAATTTGAGATGTGTCCTTTTGGAACCCAGAGAAATTCCGCAAGAGATTGGTGGAGTGTAAGAAAGGTTTCCAAGAATAAGCAAGGAAAGTACTTCGAATTGTTGATTCATCGCCATAGATGGCTTAGAACTAGAACCAGTAGTTCATTAACTAATGGATTTTTCCGTTCTAATACTTTATCCGAGAGTTATCAGAATTTATCAAATCTCAAAAGCTGGCAGATTAACTCTGATTAAATCCACGTGAAGTGGTACTTCGGTGTATTATCTTTCGCTGTTTAGGGCCCCTAGCTTTGTGTGTAAGAGTATTGAAAAGTACATGAGAGATTTCTTGTGGGAGGGAATGGGGGAGGATCATGGCTCCCATCTGGTTAATTGGGAGTTGGTGGGGCAACCCCTGAGTCAGGGGAGGGATTAGGGATTGGTAATTTTGGAATCCGTAACAGAGCTTTGTTGGCAAAGTGGCTTTGGTGCTTCTATCTTGAATCTGATTCTCTTTGGCATAGGATTTATTGTGAGAAAACATGGTCCCCATCCTTTTGAGTGGACGACATTAGGGGTTAATGGCACTTTCCGAAATCCTTGGAAGGATATTTCTTTCGAACTCCCTTCTTTTTCTCAGTTTTCTTGTTGTTTTGTGGGGGATGGTAAGGACAATTACTTTTGGGAGGATCAGTGGGTGGGGGAGAATTCCCTCTGTTAGATTTTTCCACATCTGTATCATTTATCCACTTCCAAAAATTGTACTATCTCAGGATCTTTTGGTGAGATGTGAGAATTTCATGACTCTCTTTCGGGTTCCGTCGTAATTTGACCTATAGGGAAACGACGGAGGTGGCTTCTCTTCTTTCCTTGCTTGAGGGGGGTGCTCTTTTAGAGAGTGGAGAAGGGATCTTCGTATTCAGCATCCTAATCCTAGCCGAGGTTTCTTCTGTAAGTCTCTGTTTGTCTTTTGTTAGGTCCCAATTCCCTTAAAGACTTGGTTTTGATATGTTGTGGAGGACGAAGGTTCCTAAGAAAGTTAAGTTCTTTATCTGACAAGTCTTGCTTGGTCGGGTTAATACTATCGATAGGCTTGTTGGGAAGAGGACTTCACTTGTTGAGCCTTTTTGTTGCATGATGTGTCAGAAGGTGTAAGAAGATCTTTATCATCTTTTTTGGGATTGCCAGTTTGCGAGGGCTGTGTGATGCTCCTTTCAGGAGTTTGGTGTTAGCTTGTTGGTTTGCGGTGCGTCAGAGCAACGGTCAAGGAGTTCCTCCTCCATCCGCCTTTAAGAGATTAAGGGGTTTTTTTATGGCTCGCTACGGTGTGTGCATTTGAGACATATGGGGTGAGAGGAATGATAGGATATTCCAGGGTAGAGAGAGGGGCCCTAGCGAGATTTGGACCTTGGTTAGATTTCATGTCTCTTTGGGCTTTGATTTCGAAGAACTTGTGCAACTATTCTATAGGCAATATTTTACTTAGTTGGTCCCCTTTTAAGTTGGGTGGTTTTGGTGGGTTGGTTTTTTTGTATGCCCTTGTATTCTTTCATTTTTCTCTCAATGAAAGTTGTTTTAATAAGAAAAAAACATATCCGTCACTAGTAGAACTCCCATCTTTCTAGGTGACCCTCAAATCTAGATAAAATTAAATATGTCGGACGTTGAATTGAAAGAGCCAAAAACTAAGAATACTTAGCTAGAGTCTTATCTTTACAACTATTCAAAAGTAGGCTAATACTTGAGATTATCCCCCACGATTCAACCCTCTAATCCAAATACTCACACGCATAAACTAACAAACTACTTAACAACTCGACTACCAATCAATTAACAACTAAGAAACTAGAACGACCTCAAACTAAATGTTGCAAAATATATACCAATTATTACGTTACGTCATCTGTCATCTGTACATATTGGTTAACCCTTCAATCTGGCTTGCATTTAGGTTTCATGCAGTGATTACTGTTTTGTTGTCCCATGTACCTGTATACTTTCTTCCTGAGTTGATTTTCATTATATTATTTTCTTTGTTTTTGTTTATCAAGAAGTTGCTCTTTCTATGTTGATCTTCAAACCGTGCTTTATTACTTGGCTATATATTTTTTTAGCTCAAAACAAGCTTTCTTTTTCTGCCTCTTCTCGCTTGAACAATTTCATGACCAAACTGTCTTCTTCATCAGTCTTGTCAACTGGGACTATCGGGAATAACCACTTATTGTTGGTTTCAGCCTTTGGAGCTCTTTCATTGCATTTGAGTTGTATTGTTCAATGTCCTCACGCAATTTACTTATTCCTTTTGAAGAATTCAATCTGTTACCCTTGTTTATCTAACTATCTTTGTCGTTAGGCTTGTATCTGTTGGAAACTTAGAAGCCGCTGTTAGTTTACTGCTTTCCACTTCTCCAGAGAGTTCTTACTTTTATGCAAATGCTCTACGTGCTGTTGCACTTTCTTCAGCAGTGTCAAGATCACTTCTAGAACTGGCTGTCAAGGTATGTTTGATAAAAAAAGATGCATTTTGGATGTTTAAGAACTCGACATAATCAGAAATACCATTCTACTGTTAGGTTGTTGCAGCCAACATGGTGAGAACTGATCGGTCATTGTCTGGAACTCATCTTCTCTGTGCTGTAGGAAGATATCAAGAAGCTTGTTCTCAGGTGTGGATATATCAAGATGCTTTTCATAATTGATCTTCATCCTGTTCTCTTCTAATTCAGATGTCTATTACGTCTGGACCGTGATTGAATTGTTTTATAGGATGTTATGGTATATTCTTCATCATATGACTGCATGGTCCATGATTGAATCTCTCTTAATGTTATTTTTTTTGGGTGAACTTAATAGATGCCAGGACATATTGCTTTAAATAGATGTTTCTATCATGGTTATATTGTTACTTTGGTTTTTTTGGTGGGATGAATACAATTGCTATAATGATGTGCTCATACAGCTTCAAGATGCTGGATGCTGGACGGATGCTGCAACTTTAGCTGCCACACATTTAAAAGGATCTGATTATGCTAGGTACTTATTGCTAAAAGATTTTCATAATTAGCTTCTTCGCTTGTACGACATCTGTTTCTATAACATTTTCTGTTGTCTTGATGTGTATGATCTCGCCTGCACCACATTAGTATCGAAGGCTCATTGCTTGAGATGCCTTAAATGATAATTAACACAATTTCAGTGAAATGTTGTTGCTTTTAATAGGATATCTCAAACCTTATTATTCTACTATTCTTGTGAGTATCTCTGATTGGTTATTTTATATGTTCTTAAGGGTGCTGCTAAGGTGGGCCAATCATGTATTCCATAGCGAACATAACATCTGGAGGTATCACCATTTTTTCTTTTTACTTGTATAGAGGTTTTCCTTTAGCATGGTGGTTCTGAAATGGCATCTTTACAGGGCGCTGATATTGTACGTCGCAGCTGGTGCACTACAAGAGGCACTGGCAACACTTCGTGAGTCGCAACAACCCGACACTGCAGCTATGTTCATCCTGGCATGTCGAGAAATACATGCAGAATTTATCTCCAATTTAGAAAATTCAGATGACGAGTTGGACTCAAATGCTTTGAAAAACAAACTCCTTAAGTTGCCCGGGTTGGACCCTGAAAACGATGACGTTGTCGCAGTTGGTGAATATTATGGACAATACCAGAGAAAACTTGTGCACCTCTGCATGGACTCCCTGCCGTATTCTGATTGAAGAGTGGAATTACTTCTCTCCGAGTCTGATATGATTAACTAATTCTCCAGGGATTTACATTTTATTGAGTTGCATCCCTGAAATGAAACCACAAAGTCATACGCTGAAATGAACAGAAATAGCCTCCTTGGATAGGAGGTTTTTTGCAATGAGCAAATCACGGGAGTAATCTTTTTTCTGGCGAGCTTAAAGCTAAATCTTCAGAGAAGAAGGGTTCCAGTGTGACTGTATCATCTAGAAATCTTTATAGAGGAGTTGTCAATAACATTGTTACTTTATTCAATAGAGGAGGTTTTGCTTATATTTCCTCACTTAGAAAAAAAAAATATATTTTATCACTTTTGTTGTATATAGCATCTTTTCTGATAACAGTAACAATTCATGGGGAGGATTGAATGGCTTGGAATCAGTTTGATAGGAATCTTGTATTTCCATGAATTGGACATACCAAACAGATTTTTGTGTTGGTTTTGCAGAAATGTAGGATTGTAAAAGAAGTGTTCTTTGATGATTGGACATCCTAGAATGTCCCATGCAAATTATTTCAATTGATTATTCCTTTTTCTTTTCTACCCAATTTATGGATTTCAAAGTTCTCGTTTTCCATCCATTATGATGTTTTTGCTTCACAATTTTTCTTCTATGGTTGATGTTAAAAACGATATTTTTATTGCATAGATCTAAATTTTGATTAATGGCTTGTGTGGTTTTCAAAAGGAAGAGAACTCTGTTTTAATTTGTGCTAGTAATGCTCTCTAAGTAAAAATATGAAAGATACAATAATGAGTGCGCGTATTGCCTATTGGATATGTAATCTTTGTTCACTTCAACCATATGAAAAATTATGTAATTAAAAAAGGTTACCGTGAATTGGAAAATATACTACTACAAACTACAAAGTAGTTACATATGGAAAATATAATTAGTATACACGAAAAATTCATTATAAATAGCAGTGCAATCCGACCTTCAATGGTATCAGAGCTTCAGTTGCTCATTTTACTTCTCTCTCTTCTTTCTCTCTCTTCTTTCTCTCTCTATGGAGTAGTCTCCCTTCTGAATCCGGGGGTGGAAGGATGATGTTCTAAGTTCTTTTCTGGTAAGAAGTTTCTGCTTATGATTTCATTTCGTAACTAATGAATATTAAGTTTGGGTATCTCTCCTCGTCTTAGTTTATTCAGTGGTTTGAAATATGAAAATTATAAGTGTTAGTTCTTCTGATCTTGATAAAGGAGTGGTGAACCTTCAAGATCTGGACAAACTCTTCTAATATTCATACTAGAACCATGCGGATATTCAAGGTTTAGAGGGTTGATTGATCGAAAAACTTAATATGATTTAGTTAAAATCTGTTGTTATAAGAAGAAACTATTGCCTTAAAGATTCGAAGTTCATCATCTGAAAACTGATGGATTTTCTCTCTCTCCCCTTCTATGATAAACAAACTTCTTTCTAAACTCTCTCCTCACTCTCCCGCAATCATAGACACCATTGCTCACTCTTCTTCTTCTTCAATTGCGTCAAATAACCTCAGATCCCGCGACGATCTATCAAAGGTTTTGTCTACTCATAGCTCAGCCGAAGCCCATCTGGCTCAGGTTGAAAACCGTCTCAAAAATTGGTCTATCCCAAAGATCAATCCAAGCCAGATATACAAGATTAATACCTTCAATTTCTCTCAGCAAGATGTCATCGTCGTCACTGAAGAGAACGTTGCAATGAAAGATGAATTCACTGCAATCAAGCTTCTGCCTGAAGAAACCCTCTTCAAAGTCAAAGATAAGTTCAAGTACCTCCACATCGGATGCGTTCAAGTTGCCTTGAAACCCCTCTTCAGAGAAGGTCTAGACGTGCCAGTCTACCTTGCTCTAAGAGACAAGAGGCATCTCCGGTTCACTCCCTCTCTCCTAGGGATTGTTCAGTCAAATTTGGAGCAAGGACCAGTCTACTTCAACTGCAAACCTGGTCTTACCATCTCCCTTCAAGATCGGAACATCATGGATTCCCTAAGCCTTGATGTTCACTCGCAAGGACTTGAACTGAAGGATGGTTCACTTTCTTTCGCCGTCTCATACCGCATCTACTTCAAGCTGATGCATACCAACCTTTCTCTTAAAGCCTTAAACATCTCCCCCAAAGGCTACACCATGCTTATGGAAGTTAACCTAGAAAAATCTTCCATAACCATTCCAAAGACCCTCCAGTGGGCAGATCTGACCAAGGATCCCATCTGGAAGCTACAAGGAGAAACAACCCCGATCAGCAGAACCAGCACCGAGGCGTCAATCACCGAGTTTCCCGATGGAAACGTCGAAGTTCAATTCAATTTCGGAACCTCATATCCGAAGATCAGCGAGATCATTAGCAGCCGTCCTAGCACATCTTCTACTGCAAGGACAGAAGCCTCTCTCCCTGATTACCTGACGAGATCAGAGTCAATTAGTGCATCGATAGATTTCTCTCGCACAATCCCCGATGTTCGCTACGAAAAAGAAGAAGGATCACTTTCTCCTACCCAGTCTGATATGGAAAGGAGAACCGAGCCGGTCTACAATCAGATCAACGTCATCACTGCACATCCAGACGACGTTGCTCGTTTTCAAGAGCATTATAGCAAGTACATAGACATGTGGCTTGCCGCTCCAGACGAAGGTAAGAAACCCATTCTTCCCATGCCGACCTTCATCGACAAGATGAAGCAAAACGAGTTGATCAGAAACGAAGCTCTCATCAAGGACTTCGAAGCAAAGGGTTTCATCGCAGTCATCAAAGGATCCGAAGTCTACGTGACAGGCAAGGGCAAAGAAGTAACTTCCAACTACCCTCCGGAGGAAGAAGCTTACTTCTCTCATCCTGTCGTTCCTGCCATCAAGATGGTCTCATCTCCCTACAAGACCATCGACGAAGACAACGTTCAAAAGGTTGGAGTTCGCGAAATCAAGAACATCCAACATCAGCTCAACTACACCAACAAGGTGCTTTCTACAGTTTCCAAGGTAGTAGAAAGGATAGAGAATCCGGTTCCTCAGATCAAGATCAAGAACCCAGAGATTCCTCAAGCTGATCCTCATCGACCGATCTTCCAGCCCAACAGCTTCAACATCGGTAAGCTCAAAAACGACGAGTCAGACTTCTTGGCCGAAATCGACAAGCGCCTTGCAGCTCTCTCCATCAACAAAGAAGCAAAGACCTCGACAAGCAAAGTTGAGAATCAGAAAGGAATCAACGTGATCGCCAAGGATTCCTCTCAGGCTTCTAGTTCAAAGGTACTTCCAGTAGCTCAATGGGTAGACATGAAGAATCACTACCCTCAACCGTCACCTCCAGATCTGGGATGGGATGACCTTCATCACGAGAAACATACCTACGATGGTATGTCTCTGGTCACTTGGAATATCGACGGATATTCTGAAGCTCAAATGATGAACACCTTTCAAGAGATGTTGTTAGCAGCCTCAGCCTACAGCGCAAGGAAAACAACTCTTGAAACTGTCCAGATTCTGATCTCAGGTTTCACCGGAAACCTAAGGAGTTGGTGGCACAATCAACTGACAGAGCAGGAAAGATTCAGCATCCTAACTGCTACCCGAATAGTTGTCAAGACAGAGAACGTCTCTGCCCCTATCCAGGTCGAAGAACAGGATATGGTCAACCAATTGGTCTATGCAATGACGAAGCAGTTCATTGGCAGCACCCAAATCCACTTCAATCTTGCAACAGAGTCTCTCCTCGGACTACGTTGTCACAAGATGAGTCAATACAAGTGGTATAAAGATACTTTCTTAGCACGTCTTTATACTCTTACAACCTGCGAAGCCGACATATGGAAGCAGAAGTTCGTCGAAGGACTGCCGCACTACATTTCTCAAAAGTTCTATCAAACAGTGGCAACTAATTCAGTTACCAAGCAAATCGACTGGTCTGAATTAACCTACGGAGATATCTCGTCCACGGTTCAATGGATATGCATTAATCTCTGCACGGAGAATAAGCATACCACCAAGGTGATCAAGGACTCTGACTACAGGAAAGAGCTCGGCACCTCCTGCAAGCAATACGGCCTCGACAAAGGACCGAAGGATGAAAGGAAGAAAAAGAAAAAGTCTTCCTCCAAGTGTCTCTTTAGCAAGAGCAAAGCTAAAGACCTTGAATTTCCTCGAAGGAAGAGGAAATACTACAACAAGTTCAAGAGCAAACGACGTTATGCTGCAAAGACCAACGTCTGCTTCAAGTGCAACCGAAGAGGTCATTTTTCCAACAGTTGTCCTCTGAAGGACAAGATCAACGCCCTGACCATGGATGAAGAAACCAGACAGTCTCTTCTCTACGCCATCAGGTCAGAAGACGAATCCTCTTCAGACGAAGACGGTATCAACGCCCTTCTCGACGAAGGATCTTCGAGTGGAGATGCCTTCTATTCTCAAAGTGACTCAAGCGACGAAGACGGAGCGATTCCCTGCACAGGAAGGTGTGCTGGCAAATGTTCCGGTCATATCAATGTCATCACGAAAGATCAAGAACGTCTTTTTGATCTTATCGAGGAATTACCTGACGCGTCTTCCAAGCAAACCTGCCTCTCCAAGCTAAGGCAGAGTATTGAGGAACACAACCCTCAGAAGACGATTCAAAGTCCGATCATCTATTCGTTTCAAGACATCCTGAATCGAATCAAAGGCGAAACGAAGAAGCCCATCCAAATTGAAAACCTTAACCACGAAGTAAAGGTTATCAAATTGGAAGTTGCAGACAACCGACAACGTCTCAACCTTCTCGAAGAAGCCTTTCAAGCATCTCGAGAAGTCTCAAATCCAAGGGAAGTTCTGGGAGCCTCCTCCTCAAATCCTGAAATACAGATTTCAGGAAACTCACTGATGATTGAAGAACCAGCTGAAGCAGGAGTCATCAACTACATCAGTAAGTCTCAATCTCAAAAGTGGATAACGAAGATAGTCTTCAAGGTAAAGGACTTTCTTCTCGAAGCTGTCTCTCTCGTTGACTCAGGAGCAGATCAAAATGTCCTTCAAGACGAGGTCAAGTCCAGCAAGGTGGCTTCTCAGATCAACAAGCCATCTGTTCAACTCAAAATCCGAAGCTTCCAACAGAAGCTTGAAAGGGATGTTTGTTCAAGCCTTCCAAATGCGTTTTGGAAAAGGAAGAAGCATATGGTAACCCTACCATATGTTGACGACTTCAATGAAGCCCAAATCCCTACCAAGGCCCGACTCATTCAAATGAACAGGGATTTAGTCAAAGTCTGCTCCGAAGAAAGAGCAGATCTCGTCAACAAAGGCCTCATTAGCCCTTCCAAAACCCCGTGGTCTTGCGCGGCCTTTTACGTCAACAAGCAGGCCGAACAAGAACGTGGAGTTCCAAGGCTTGTCATCAACTACAAGCCTCTCAACAAAGCCCTCAAGTGGATTAGGTACCCAATTCCTAATCGCCAAGACTTGCTGAAGCGGATTACTTTAGCAAAGGTCTTCTCAAAGTTCGATATGAAATCAGGATTTTGGCAAATCCAGATTCATCCATCAGACCGCTACAAGACGGCCTTCAATGTTCCATTTGGTTAGTATCAATGGAATGTCATGCCCTTCGGACTGAAGAATGCACCGTTCGAATTTCAAAGGATAATGAACGAGATTTTCAACCAATATCAAGAGTTCACGATCGTCTACATTGACGATGTCTTGGTATTTTCCAGCTCAGTTGATCAACACTTCAAGCATCTGCAAGTGTTCTTCAATGTCATCAAGTCCAATGGTCTTGTGGTATCCCAACCAAAGATCAAGTTGTTTCAAACAAGGATCAGATTTCTTGGCTACGACATCAACCAAGGAATCATCAAGCCCATCCAACGGTCTCTGGAATTCGTAGACAAATTCCCAGATGTACTACAAGACAAAACGCAGCTACAACGTTTTTTGGGGTGTGTCAATTACATCGGTGATTTCATCCGCAATCTTCGCTCAATATGTCTGCCACTCTACAACAGACTAAAGAAATCTCCAAAGCCGTGGACGGACGAGCATACTCAAGCAGTCCGATCGATCAAGTCGTTGGCCAAAAGCATCCCATGCTTATCCCTGGTGGATGAACAGGCCAAACTCATCATTGATACCGATGCCTCCGATATCGGTTACGGCGGCATTCTCAAACAGGATCTTAACGGCAATACCTCTGTTGTCCGTTACCATTCCAGAGTCTGGAATAGTGCACAGAAAAACTATTCCACCGTCAAGAAGGAAGTACTAGCAATAGTACTTAACGTCCAGAAGTTCCAAGGCGATCTTATCAACAAGGAGTTCGTCATCAGGATTGATTCAAAGGCGTCAAAGTATATCTTCGAGAATGACGTCAAAAATCTTATCTCCAAGCAGATCTTTGCGAGGTGGCAAGCGATCTTATCCTGTTTCGATTTCAAGATTGTGCCTATAAAAGGCAGTGAGAATTCATTAGCTGATTATCTCTCAAGAGAACATCTCTTGACAAAAGCCCCTTCAGCCCTGAATCCTCTCCTCCAATCTCTCAATGCAACCTCCTCTCGGCCGGCAACGGCCACCGCCGCGACCACGGATGCAGTAGAATAGTTCCCAAAACTATTCAAATCAATCAGTAGCTTCCTCCTCAGGAACTACTCCTCCTTCTAAGGGAAATCAACCCTTAGGTCAATCATCTGCACCAGCTCCGATGAGTGCAGACAATTATGCCATGGACTTGCAGTTCGAGCAAGTTTCCAGGCGTCTTCAAGGTTCCTCTCCTAGGGCTTTGACTATTCAAACAGACCCCTCTGGTCTTCCCCCTTTTCCATCAACCACGTTGTTACGCCCTACTGGTGTTTCAACTCCAAACAAGCGTGCTGCTTCTCCAGCCGCTTCTTCCTCAAGATCTCCAATTCCGAGGAATCCCTCCTCGTTTTCTCAAGTCGTCAGGCCTAGGGTTTTCCAGCCTAGACCTCCAATTCAAGGTTATTTCACCAAGACTACAATGGTGGACTTAACCATTGAAACAGAGTTCGACGGACCTTCTGTCCAAGAAGTCTGTAACCAAATATTTCCTCATGGCTTCCACTTCCTGCCAGAGGATCTGTCCAAGTCCCGGACCTTCTATGAGTACATTTTAGTTGATTCCAAATCTGCTGAAATTACTCATGTTCCAGATAGAAATGATCCTTCCAAGATCATTTACTCCAAGGTGAGAATTTTCCGAGTCCTCACTCCCTCCTCCTGGAAACAGGGAATGTTCGTCGGAAAGAAATTCTCCCGTCCCTTCAAACCAACATCTTACAACTACCGTGACTATACCAAGGCATGATATTTTGTATTTTGGCTTCAACCTTTCAACCATTCTTGGTTTGTGACATTTTGTAAGCAAGCTTACAAGATGCACTTCCCTAACTGGTTTCAAAATTGGTGGATGTATTTTGGACTTTCCGAGGAAATCTTCCCCGTTGAAGTTCAACGTTCATACCACCTCTTCCAACAAAGTATCTATTCGTCACCCCT
This sequence comes from Cucumis hystrix, assembly GCA_025688845.1. Lineage (NCBI taxonomy): Eukaryota > Viridiplantae > Streptophyta > Magnoliopsida > Cucurbitales > Cucurbitaceae > Cucumis > Cucumis hystrix. The sequence continues at coordinate 24,238,389 of CM046884.1, forward strand.
TTCCAAGACATTTAGATTTGCTTTGTATTTCCAAATACCGTGGATCTTCTGCTGGAATTTCCAGCTAGGACCCTCAGGTAGCTTCAAAGCCCTAAGCAAATCCCTTAGGATCAAGTGGTGGGAAAAGTTCAACTTTTCACACCTGGAAGTCAACAAGATGAAGGATTGGTTCAAGGCCAATATTCATCTCCAAGACATGACAAGGCAAGAAGATGAGAGTTTCCTCCTTGCGAAGAATGCGGTTATGTCTTCATTAGCCTGAGCAGGATCCCAAGCCGATTTCAACTCCGTCGTCAACACAGTTGCCGGACATCTTCTGAAAACAGAAGACAAAGATGATGCAGCTTCTCAATCTTCGGTCAACGATGAGATCGATACCTTCGATCCTTATGAAGGTTACGACATCAATGACCCAAATTTGGACACGCAACCGTACTAGTCCAAATTTTCAACTATTAAATTTTATTCAAGTGTTTTAAATTTTAGTTTTAATTATTGTAAATTTTATGTAAATTAATTTGTTTAAATTTTCTTGCATTTATTTAGATAAGATCATTATATTCCGATCTTATCGTTGCTTTAACAGTCTGCTAAATTTCTGGGTTACTCTGAAGAACATTTGAAAGAGAAGAATCCATGCCGGAGATGGCATACTTCTGATGAGGAATCACCAACCTCAGGCGGCGCGTTTAGCGAGAATGGACTGACTCTGTGCAAGAGAAGATTCCTATATCTCACAAGGCAGAAATCATGTTTGAAGGCTGGGTGCTCCTAAGTGGCAACAAGGAGAGGTAGCCGAAGTAAGACCACGTGGTGTTGAGCCGTGTAAGCCTAAGAGCATGATCAAAGCCTATACGATCTATATGAGGGAATCAACAGTCCAAGCCAATCAGAAGACAGCTGGGTGACGTCATTATCTTCTCCAACAAGTTTTCAGAAGGAAGAATCCAAGACTAGCAGACATATCCAATCTATGTTACCGCTTTCCTTTACTGTTTTCCGCTGTAATTATTTATTGCTTTACTGTTTTCGATAAGAACTAGTGGGGGTCCTGTCCCACCAATCTTATCTTTTAATTATTTCAAGCAAAGACTTTCAGAAAACGCCAAACAGGGGTCCTGTCCTGTCGGCTATTCTGAATAGTTTAATGTAATTATTGTTGGTTACACTGTGTAGACAATAATGGAATTAATAATTGGACCACACGGTGCAATTATTGATTTGCATTATAAATAGCAGTGCAATCCGACCTTCAATGGTATCAGAGCCTCAGTTGCTCATTTTACTTCTCTCTCTTCTTTCTCTCTCTATGGAGTAGTCTCCCTTCTGAATCCGGGGGTGGAAGGACGATGTTCTAAGTAGTACAAGTGGCAAGACTACACACAAGGATTAGTTTCTCAAAGTTAATTATTTAGTTAAAGTGATAAATGTGGAAGTTTGATGTGGTTTGAAATTCAAAATGAATAAAATGCAAGAAAAATAATGATAGAAATGCAATCAATTAAAACATTCTAACTTTTGGAATAACCCAATATAATTCTGATATTTTAACTTCTTACGTATGCCTAGTCCAATTGATAAGAAAAAGCTAACCAACGTTTCTTAAATATCAAATTAGCCAATTTAATAAGATGAAAAGTTAACTAACACTAGAATAAATTTCTAATACGTAAAGCCTAATTAGATAATTTCCTATTTGTTGTTGACAACAAATCACAGGCTTATAAGAAAATGTGTATGGTAAGAATATCCATAGACATTGAAATATCAATCATACTATCAAAATACTCTAAAAAATACAATCGATGGTGGAAAAGATAGAGAGTTGCATTGTACAAGAGAAAAGATGAAAGAAAACCTAAACACTAATGTTGTAGATGGATAGAGGAAAATAAGCGGTCATACGCTCAAAATGGCCACCCGGATCAAAAACCTATAAAACGAAGCTACGAATTTAGGACAGTGTTATGATGTTGTCACAAAAAAAAAGTGGATTTTACGCTCCTTTCAAAGGCATCTCCATTTTTTTCATAATGCTCAATTTACCTCGCTCGAAACCTATTAAAATAATCAAACAAACACATAAAATATAGAAACAACCTTGAGGTAGATAACACATTTTTGGTGCTATCAAATACAATAATGAATATATGACAGTTTGTATGAAATATATGATTACAAAACTAAGAAATGGAGTCAACAACCGGCCAAACCACACTTACGTGAACGAAGAAATGCAGAAGAAGCTTACCATTGAAAAAGTAAAAGAAAAAAATGTTAAGGCAACCCATTAACTAGTCCATTTTTGCTCTCTTATTCTTTATTCCTTCTATGTATAAAGCCCAAATTATAAGGGTTATTTTATGATATTTTTAAGGTATACTTTGTTGTGGGTGAGTGTAGGGTAAGAGTTTTTCCTCCCAAGCTTTCTATATATACTTACAATAATGTACTCCAAAAATCATGGAATCATATATATATAAAAAGCTAGGGTTTTCTCTTGCCAATTCTTTCTCTTCTACAATGTTTTTTTATTCTTAAGTTGGTATCAGAACATTTTCAAACGACAAGGGTCATTTTTTTTCCTTTTTTCTCCACATTTCGGCTTCTCCGTTTTTGTCTTTTCATTTTTTTGCTCAAACGAGCACTCAATTGTCGACTGTGGGAACAGGGAACGTCGGCGATGCTTACTCCCCTATCTCTGAAATGTTTAGCTCCAGGAACAAGATCTCCATCATTAAGCTAAATGATGACAACTTTCTTCTGTGGAAATTTCAAGTTGTTACAGAATTGGAAGGTTATGATTTAGAAAAATACCTTAATCCTCACTTAGAACCCCCATGTAAAATCTGTAGTTAAGACTCGTAGATAAGACCAGTGGTTAAGACAAGAAGTAAAATTTGACTAAGTGTCCTGAAACAAGCGTTTAGGGTGGACTAAGTGAGAAGAGGTGGATTACTCTGCGAGAAAGATTATGTGATAAGACTTTTGAAAGGTTAGGCGATTAGAGTTCTTCGTGAAATGAAACTTGGTGAGAAGAAACAAGGAAACTTCTTAGAAATTTTCTAAATTTACTTAATGGGCCACGTGTAAAGTTTAAGTTAAGTATGGTTAAGTTAAACCTTAAGTTTACATGTGTATCACTACGAAGTAGGAGCTGACAACTTATTATGGATTTAAGGATAACTAAGTTATTTTAAGACTAGTATAAATAGAGGATGAGATTAGAAAGTTGAATGTTGTTATTCTGGAATTTTGAAGAGGAAAAGGCAAAGTATCAAAGTTTTGTCGCCAGACTACGCGAGAAGAGGAAGAAGAAAAGCATTTTGGGTTTAGTTCATAAAGTGTTGTGTTTTCTTAAAATTATTTAAATGATTTCAAGCCTTCTTTATTAAAGTGTTTGTTGATTTGAAAAGATGATTTGAATACGAATGTTTTTAAAGAGTTTTCTAAGTAAAGTCTATTCTATGTTTAAAGCATGTTTATTATGTTTTAAAGCATGTTTTGTGTTCAATGATTATGAAATGGTGTTTAAACTATTAGTCTATAAATGAGCTGACTGTTTTGTGCACATAAGAAGTAAAAGCATCCATGTAGAAAAGGACTACATGGTAGAGTGAAGCTGGTCAATGTAGAAAAGGATTGTATTGTGTTTAGCATCCTAAGCAACAAGAACGAATCAGGTTATTATTAGATGTTAATGATGAAAAGGTCATCTCAGTAGTCTAAACGTGGGATGATGAGTCCTTGCGTAGAGAATGATTCAGGATTCTTGGTGAAAGGAATGTCTTGACTAATGTGTGTTATGTGAAATGTGTATTGAGGTGATCTGCAATATGATATGTTTATATGAAGATGAATTTATGTGATTTGATATATTTGGCGAAATGATGTTTATAAAAGGTATTTCGAGAAAAGGTTTTCATAAAACCTCATTGAGTCTTTTAGACTTATGTTTTAAAATTTTACCTTGCAGGTTCCAGACATTAAGGCCAAGTAGAGGAAAGGTGAAAAGGCTTGCTAGGCGAGAAGAGGTTGCCAAGGCATTTTACCTCTTTAAGTTTAAGAGTTGTGTATTTGTATTGTTGTAAAGTTATTGTAAAACGCTTAGCCAAAAGTTTAATAAGTTTTAGTTTGGTTTACTTCTCTGTGTTAAAGTGTTTTTATCGACTAAAAGTACCTGCAAAGGTATAAGTTAAGTTGAAAGAAAGTCATTGGGCAATTAAGCAAAGCTTAAGAACCTCAAGGCTGAGAGTTTTGATGTTTAAACGCGTTAGAACACTCAAGTCAAGCTACATCTCACATGGTGAGCAAGGTCTTGTGTGGGGCGGGGTGTGACACCCCATCTCAGTTCCTCAATGTCATGGTCGAAACTCCCCCAGCCACCCCTGGCATGTCTTCATCACAAACTGCTCAAACTCCAAACCTAAAATTTAAGAAGTGGAAACACCAAGATCGATTAATTTCTTCTTGGCTACTCGGTTCAATGAACGAGGATATTCTCAACCAAATGCTCAATTGCAAATTCACAAAGAATATATGGGTTAATCTTCATGGAATTTATTTTTCACGATATCTTGGGCAATGCAATTCAAGAGTAAGCTTCAAAACATAAAGAAAGAAGTCATGCCTTCGAAAGAATATTTTATGAAAATCCAACAATGTGTCGATGCTCTGACTTCAGTTAGTAAACCTGTATCCCCTAATGATCATATTTTATATATTCTTGCTGGATTAGGACCAGAATATGAATCTATGATATCCATTATTTCTACCCGTACTGATTCTCCCTTTATACAAGACATTACTTCACTATTACTTACTAAGGAATCCTATATTGAGTGTACCATCAGTGTAAAATGTTCTCTACCATCGGCTAACTTAGCTGCTCAAGGATTGGAAAAGGACACTAATCAACCAATTAAACAATAGAACACTTATTAGTCTAATACCAATAACCAACGAGGATGTGGTAGGGGTCGGTCTAATCGTGGTGGTTGATTCAATAGAAACAAACCTTAATGCCAAATTTTCACAAAATTTGGGCATACTGCTTATTGTTGTTTCAATCATTACCCTACCTCCTCGAACAACATCCACTCAACCAGGTTGTTCCCCTGGTTTTTCTTCAATACTTACTAATCATCCTGGTTTTTCTCCTATGACAACTATGGTTGCATCCCTTGATTTGAATATGGACATCAACTGGTATCCTGACTCTGACGTCAGAAATTACCTCACAAATAATTTCAACAATCTGTCTACTAGATCTGAGTATGGAGGCGTAAGTCAGATTTATGCCACAAATGGTTTAGGTTTGCAAATTCTTCACTATAGTTCTTCATCTTTTCCATCTTCCACTGACTCCAATCGATCCTTGGTTTTAAATCATTTACTCCATGCTCCAACTATCACCAAGAACTTAATTAGTGTCTCTTAGTTTGCCAAAGATAATGATGTCTTTTTTTTTTAATTTCACCCATTTGTTTGTTGTGTGAAGGATCGTCGCACTTGCCAAACAGTTCTCCAAGGACTGATCCATGAAGGTCTTTACCGATTCAACGTCACCCCCTCTCATTATTGTCCCACGAAGAATGTGTCACCATCTAGTTCTTCTTAAGTGTCGAGTGTTGTCTCCACTCTATCACCATCAGTTTATCCTTTTCTTGTAGTCATCAAGTTGATATTTGGCATAGGCGCCTAGGCCATTCTAATGTTTCGATTGTTAAAATTGTTCTTCAACGGTCCAAATATCTCGTTTTGAATATAAATAAATTACAATTTTGTGATGCTTGCTTTGAGTAAAATCCATGCTCTTCCTTTCTCTCTTTCACATACTCATTATACTCAACCACTTCAATTAATTGTTTGTGATTTGTGGGATCCAGCTCATAATTTAAATTTAAATCCAAATCTAAGGTCTCTTCGGCCTTTCTTAAATTTAAAAATTTGGTTGAAAATTTGTTGGGAACTCCTATTTTACGACTACAAACTGATGGTGATGGTGAGTTTAAACCTCTTATACCTCTCTTACCACAACATGGCATTCAATATCGTTTAACTTGTCCTTGTACTTCCCAACAAAATGGCTTAATTGAAATAAAGCATAGACACATAGTTGACATGGGTCTCACTCTAATATCTCAAACTTCTTTACCTCTTACCTTTTGGAATTAAGCTTTTTCCACCATTGTCTACCTGATAAATAGACTTCCTACTCCAGTTCTTGATCATGTCAGCCCTTTGGAAAAGATGTTTGGCCTCAAACCCAACTATTATTTATTGTGTGTTTTTGGCTACAAGTGTTTCCTAATTTACGTCCTTTTAATTCTCACAAGCTAGATCCAATCCATGCACCTTTATTGGCTATAGTAACTCCCTTAAGGGTTAAAAATGCTTATCGCCTAATGGTCATCTCTACATTTCTCGTCATGTTCTATTTGATGAATCATATTTTCCTTATGCCACTATGAACACACCCCCATCTTCCTCCCTCACTCAAACTACTGTCTCCCTTCCACCTATTTCTTCTATCATTGCACCTACCCCTAAGGATCATAATGATGTTTTGCACAACTCTATTCCAGTTGCTAATAATTTTGAGAATCTAAATTCTACTAATGTGTATCCTTTAGATACAGGTTCTAATGCAGTTTTGCAGGACCATGATGATCCTCCTTCCACTATTGGGAATTACGAAACTTCATCCTCTATGGCTCCTACCCCTGTTGATGCTCCTCATGTTATCAATGCTCATCTATGATGACTAGAGGTAAGTGTGGCATTATTAAACCTAAGACATATTTAGTTGATTACACACAACATGAACCATGTGATATTAAAGAAGCTTTTAAACATCCTCATTGGAAGAAAGCCATGGAAGATGAATATACTTCTCTGATGAATAACAACACTTGGACCTTAGTCCCTAGGCCAGTTGACAAAAAAATCATTGGGTGCAAATGGGTTTTCAAAATCAAAAGAAACTTCGATGGTTCGATTGCTCGTTACAAGGCTCGCTTAGTAGCCAAAGGTTTCCACCAAACACCCAATATTGACTACACGGAAACCTTCAATCCGATTGTCAAAACCAGTTACTATTCGGGTTCTCCTGACTCTTGCTCTCATGAAAGGTTGGTCCATTCGTCAGCTTGATGTAAACAATGCTTTTATTCATGGTTACCTACATGTATATATTTTTATAGAACAACCGTCTAGATTTCATGTCTCTGCCGTTCCACCAATGATATGTCACCTCAAGAAAGCCCTATATGGCCTAAAACAAGCCTCTCGTGCATGGTATGAAATGTTAAGTTTTTATTTGCATTCTCTTGTTTTTCGAACTTCTCAAGCTGACACATCTTTTCTTGTGAAAACTACTTCTACTACCTGTTGTTATATCTTGATATATGTTGATGACATCATTGTTTTGGGTAGTTCATCTATTTTTTTGGATGAGTAAATTAAATCTTTGAACTGTAGCTTTTCTTTAAAAGATATTGGAAAGCTCAACTACTTTCTAGGTATCGAAGTCTCATATCCAGAAAAAGGAGGGATGTTTCTTTCTCAATCTAAATACATTTAGATTTGCTACATCGAACCAGGATGGTTGAAGCCAAGCCTAATATTGCTACTCCTATGATTAGTGGCCTAATACTATATGCTCGTTAGGGAGAACTTTTTTATGATCCTTACTTGTATAGAAGCGTTGTGGGTGCCTTACAATATTCCACTCTTACTCATCCAAAAATCTCTTTTAGTGTTAACAAAGCTTGTCAGTTTATGCACTCTTCGACTATTTTACATTGGTAAATGGTGAAACGTATTCTCCGTTATCTAAAGGAAGTCTTATCTCATGGCTTATGGCTCCAAAAATCAAGTCATCTCAATCTACATGGCTTTGCAGATGTTGACTAGGCTTTAGACCTCGATGACAGAAAATCCACTTCTGGCTTCTGTGTCTATCTTGGTGGTAACTTAATCTCGTGGGGCTCCAATAAATAATCTGTAATCTCTCGTTCAAGCACAGAAGCGGAGTATATCATTGTCTTGCTCTTGTGGCTACTGAAATGATATGGATTCGTTCTCTTTTAACTGATCTTAATATTATCTTACATCATCCTCCTATTTTGTGGTGTGACAACTCAAGTACAATTCATCTAAGTGTTAATTTATGTACTCAACTCCAAAACAAAGCATGTTGAGATCGATATTTACTATGTTCGTGACTTGGTGTTTCAAAGAAAAACAGAAGTTCGCCATCTTCCAACCAGTCAACAAATTGCAAATGTTCTCACCAAACCGTTGTTAGCCACAAATTTTCAAAAATTCAAACAAAAACTCACTGTGGTTGATGTTGCTGCCCTCGGTTTGCGGGGGTGTTAAGACAGCCCATTAACAAACTTATTTATGCTCTCTTATTATTTATTCCTTTTGTGTATAAAACCCAAATTATAAGGGTTATTTTCTGATATTTTTTAGATATACTTTGTTGTGGGTGAGTGTAGGGTAAAAGTTTTTCTTCCCAAGCTTTTCATATATACTTACAATACTATACTCTAAAAATCGTGAAATCATATATCTAAAAAGCTAAGGTTTTCTCTTGCCAATTCTTCCTCTTCTACGATGCTTTTTTATTCTTAAGTAAAAAACGCAACCTTACCTCCAAACAAAGAAATGAAGAAAATTGATATTCTAGAGTACAGTAAATTGTTAGTCTAAACCTAAGTTACCTAAATTATAGTGATTTGTCCCTTAGAGAATACAAAAAAAAAAAAAAAAAAAAAAAAAAAAAAAAAAAAACATTAAATTAAAAACCCAATTATTAATTACAATTTACAATTGATGTATTTAATGCTACAAAAATAACAAGTTTTGGTGAAATTGGTGGCATCATTTTAACATTAAAACAACCGCAAAAAGGACTACCAATTAATTAATAAGACAGAGAATGTAATAGAGTTAAATTCGTCTAATTTTTGTTAATGTATTAAATCTTCTTTAGTAGTTAGATAAAACACAACAAAATGAAAAGCTCGTCCATCTTATGCTCAGTTTTGTATATTATGTGTGTTTTGATATTATATTCTTCACCTCAGGCTCTCATAAAACTTTCCAAAAAGGTAAAGGAGTTTTTTAAATTTCCTGTTAAAAATATGTTACCAGAACATGATGGTCACAAAAAATAGAAATAAAAACGCTAGAAGGAGGGTTTGAACCTCCGACCTTGTGGTTAACAGCCACACGCTCTAACCAACTGAGCTATTCCAGCTTTTATATCTACAAATTTCTGTTTAACTAAAAGTAGTAATTAAAATTAATTGTTCACTCGCTGATTTGCTCCATCAAATTTTAGTTACTACAATTTTGATCAATGAAACTTAGAATTTAGGCACTGATATTTTCACAAATGTTCTCATTATTTCCTGTGTTGGTGACCATTTTATCACATTGCTATAATTAAATATCAATATGACTTTTCCCCCATTTTATTAAAAATACTTAACTAGTAAATTATTAAAGGTTTCTTTCTCTAATTACCTTAAAATAAATAGAAATACTTTTATGTCAATAAAATTTCTCTTTCTATTTCTAATTTTTTTAAAATGGTAAAATTCTAAATCAATCAGAACTTTCTCCTTACACCACAGAGCACTCTACTGCCTAGAAGGCTAGAACTTCTTCTCATGTTAAAGATGTCTAACCCATCCCAATATTTAAGAGTGACACATCAAAATAAATCTTTGAGTATATTAATATATAAATTCATTCATTGAATTCCCTTCTTGTGTATATAGATATATATTAAGTTTTAAAACGCATGTCCTCTTCGTGTCTATGAGAATGGTCTAATATTTAGCCAGAAAAGAATATTATTCATCGTGAATATGATAAGTGAAAGTTTGTCATAAAGTTGAACACAAATCTCGTCATCTACTTACATTAGGAAGATCTCATAACATTTACTGTGAAAGTGGATTCAATATCATTATAATGAAATAAATATCAATTTTTAATAAACAATGAAGAGGTACAGGCCATTACAGCACAATAATCTATCACTGTCTGGCAATCTAATGCAAAATTCAATACACTAAACAATTGATCATCCGCCATGACATCACTCGCTCTTGCTAACAATTTTCACTTTCCTATTAGCAAAAACAAGTGTCTATATCCACCAACTATCAATCATCAGTCTACTCCTATCTAGTACTGTTGAGAGTAAACTTAAAATAGAGGGCCTGCAGTGCTATTCACTTTCTCTGGCAGAGCTAAACTTTACTCGAAAATGAGCTAGACAAGATTAGAAATGACCACATTACTGATCAAGGACCCTACGGTTGCCTATTCAACCCTGGGATGTTGTCTTCAGAGGTCCTTATACAGCCTCCAGGAAGTAGGAATCTAAACTTGTCTGCATTCTCTATTAAGTATGCAGGAAGATGAACAGCTGACGAAGAGCGCGGTATTGATCCCATCTTCTTAATCAACTCCTGGAAAGTGTACTCTTCAGGAAGCATATCGAAGAGGTCATCTCCCTGACAAATGAGCTTTTGTATCCTGGAGTAATTTAAGAAGTCTCGCCGCCTTACACGGTCTGCATGACTATAAGCTGTCATCTTGAATGCAAATTCTTGAATATTCCTAAAGCAAAAGCTACAATGCCATCCTGCATCGGAGAATATAAGTTCACTTTGGCGTGAATGTCTATAGTGAGTATGTGGACCATAAATGTGAATTGTGGCTCGCCAACTGCTGTAGTCCACGGGGAACTCAAAAGAATACATGTAGTTCCTCATTTCAAGATGGACTATAGGAGGCACGTCATCACACCATTGCAGTAGTTTCACTGTATGTAGGCTCGGTATCTCATCAGTATCGGACATGATCAAAAGATCACCATTTGAAATCCCTGCACGCTGAAGTAATCCATTCATAGCTACACGTTGCTGGGATTCGAGGTCAAATGGGTTTCTATGCGACCCACGAGGTGCAATTTTTCCAGAAAACACATCATGGACAGTCTTATTCTCTGCAAAGGCAAATCTAGCTCTATTTGCATCAAATAGTAATGGCTTCTGTATGCCTGTAAAAGTGGTATGTGACTCCAGGATTACAAACTTCCAAACATATGGGTAAAGCTCCTGCCATCGAATTTCAAGCAAATCTAACTCATTGCTGAAGATGATGGCATCAAAAACACGACGAGGTTCAGATCGCAAAGACCAGCCATGGAGGCGACAAAGATGTTCCATAGACACATTTTCTGCATAATAATGTGGTATGCGCACAAAAGGGCGGGGAGGATTGTCCCAAAGTGGGCGGAAGAAATAAGAAATTTTTTGCCCGTAATTGAAAATGGTAATAACACTGATCGGGACAAGCATAAGAAGCATAAAAAGAAGATATTTAGGCCGTAATCGCCTAGAATTGACCCGAAGAGATCTTGTAGCCATCTCTTAAGGGAGAATACTATGGGAAGGAAGCTAATGACATAGTGTTTTGGGTACAGATGATAGAGTCATGGTCTCACCACTGTTGGTTACCTGAGAAAATTGACCACCATATTATACACCAGAAGGAAAGAGATATAAAACAAAAATAGATGGGGTACAAGATCCCAAGTGGGAAAAATATTAATATTCAATTTCAATTTCAATTTCCATTTCAGTAGTATTAGGGCATCAATTGACCGCATTGTAGCAAACAATAGCAAACTTAGCTAGGGAACGAACAAGTCCAGGGTAAAAAATTAGTATCAAAAAGAAAAAAATTATTGGAAAATGACTAATGAAATAATGAGATAAGATGGAAAAGACCCGATAAGTACAGTATATTTATGTAAAAATCTTGTCAGATACAGGATGTGAAAAAAGTAGTAGAAACTAGGAGTGTTCACAATTCGATTTTGGACAGAACCATGAATCAAACTGAACTTGTCGGTTTTAAGGCATGATGAAACAACTAACCCAAATATACCTCGGTTTCAGATTTTTAACCCAACCACTCTTGGTCAGTTTTGGTCGGTTCAGTTCAGTTTAAACCCTTGGTCCCTTTTTCTTCATTTTTGAAGTATAGCTCAGCCTCAGTCCAATCTTTCTCCATGTAAATTATACAGATGAGAAAATGACTTCATCCGACTTTTATGTCAAATGATATTTTAGAGAAGAATGAAAAAAGTGGATAAGAAAAAAAAATAAAAAAATAAATATATATCTATATATATATATAAAGAAGAATAAGAAGAAGAACACTCTTATTTAAGAATTAACACGCACTTAAGACCAACATAATAATTCTACATCTCATAGACGACATCAGAAATCAAGCACAGGAAAACAAAAGCAAGAAAATAAATAAGCTACATGTTAGATTGAGAATCCAATATGAGAAAATGGAAAAGCACATTAGGAAATAAATTTCATACCCTAAAAGCATATAGACTAGTGTCATATTCCAAACCTTGTGATGTAAAAGAATAATAAAACTTGATTTGCTGCAACCAATGTTATAGTTTATGACCATTTTTTCCTTTTCTACTCATAATATTCTGCAGCAACCAATAATATAGTTTATGGCCGTTCTTTCCTTTTCTACTCATAAGATAATATAAAACTCAAGTACATGAACAATCCAAAGAAGTAAAGAGGGGGGTATACCTTATCCATTAATGGAACTCTTCTGCATGAAGTTCTTGATCCCTCAAAATACTTCCCTCATAACTCAAAAATACCTTCGTGCTCCAACGTAAGACCCCTAGTTATGGAAATAGCAGGTTTAGTAGTAGAACATTAATTAGAAGGGCCATATTCGTAATTAGATAGTAAGTTGATTAGGGCTTTTAATTATAAATAGAGTGAATGGGTTAGAAGCAAGAGTGTGAAGAATATTATGTACATTCCTTTGGAGAATTTGAGAGTCTAGCCCTCTCAAAAGGATATTGGTTAGCTTGTTAAGTTTCTAATGATATTATAGCATATTTCTATATATGTTCTTGAGTGTGTTCTTTAAGTTTCCAGTGTTCTTGAATTTTATTTATGTTCTTGAGTTTGTTCTTATTAGGAGGTGTCCTAGCATCCAACCACAAAAGTAAATTAAGAATAGGGGATGAATTGAAAACCCATTGTTGTTATTGACCAAGTTTAAGTCTCTGCATCTTGATATTAATCGAATGCATAGAAATTTACCTAACCATCAAATGAGTTCCAAGAGTTTTATCTAAAAGAAAATTTGCACGTAGAAAAGGTTCATCAACCCCATAACTTAGATCTAAACCTATTTCTCAAAAGATATATTCGTTTTTAAGATACCTGAACAAGGGGATGTAATGACTAACTCAATTCTCTTAAAGCCCACATAATAATACATGTTTCTGTAGATTGCCAACCTGTTTCAATTCCCAGTAAAATAATAATAATAATAATAAGAAGAAGAAGAAGAAGAAAAAAAACCCTTACCGGTATCCATCCTAAAGAGGTAAGTTAAGCATCAAAATAATCAAAAGATTGATATTCGTTTGCGTCCTTGTACCCTGCCACATTATAAAGTACCTGGGCATGCCTCACCTGTAAATTTAATTTTAATGTTCAAATGCTTGGCAAATACAACCAATAGATTCAAAGCAAACATAACAACAACATGGGTGCACTTTAGGGGTGTTTGGCCCAAAGAATGGGGGAGAGTGCAGCTTTTAACTCCAGTAAAAAACATGGAATGAATTATGATATTCCACGAAAAAAGTGCTAACATGTAGATCAATCAACTAATTGACTTCTTCAATCATACTTTGTTGAGTAGTATTTTTTATATAAATATAGACAATAATCAACTGGAAATTTTGTAGGCAATTTAATATTTCATTCATATCATAGAATTAATAATAAACAACCAAATGCTTAAGCAGAAGGAAACTGTGAAACTAGCATGGAGAAGAAGGCATGAAAACATTGAATAGAATATAACATATGAAATATCAACTGCAACGATGAGAGACATCTATATATGCCTTCCTCATTAGATCAAGATAACAATCTAATGATTGACTCTTTAACTCAGGATAAACATTCATGAAAAATCATTGACAAACAACAAGAGTAGTAAAAGATATTGACTGTCTTAGAACTCTAACTTTTCCGCAAGAATTGAGAAGAACTTCCACAATATTAGACGAGTAAATTTAATTCTAAGTTATTATATCGAAGAAACCAACAGATCTAAAAGGACATTCTAAGACTGGTTTCAAGGATTTCCAATCTCCTTCACGTAAACTACTCCAGAAGAAGGGTCAAGACTGCATGAGATCACAAAAACTACTTTACAATAGTAGTAACCTTAATAGGTTTGACATTGGAGCCTAATATGTGTCCCCATGAACATTGTGTCGTGGCTCTACAATAGTGTCATTCCAAAGCCTTATAAAGCGTAGATATCACATTTGAGCTAGTTTCAAAAACCAACACCGAAATCTTCAGACTAGCTCCTTCGCATCACATTCATCAATTAAAAACATCAAGAATGCGCCATTATCAAGAACAAAACCAATCACTACATTAAGATCACTAAGATGAATTTCAACAAGCAACCTAATCGAACAAGTATAGAAAAACCGACGGGAGATCAGAAAGAACAAGCAACTAAAAAATGGAGGACGGAAAACAAAAAGGAACAGGTAATGCTGCAAACAGACAAGCTCGCACAAGGGCAAATAATCTCACTACTTCTCAGACAAACTTAAAAAGTTTGAGAAGAAACAAGAAATAAGCTGACAAAATCAACTCATAATAATGAAGACATTCCCAATACCTTCCAATTCCAATACATTAATCTTTAATTGAAAACAGAGCACAACCCAGATCAGGTCCAATGACATTCCATTTAAATGGTCAATCATCACAGTAACCAAAGTTATAATGCAGGAAAAAACTAAGAGACGGACATTAAACAAACACCCGAAGGCAATATTTCCACTCAAACCAGCAAACATAAAGAAAAACATCGTTGATTCACAAACCGAGCAGGCAAAAAAGATACGAAAATCACAACCCCACTTCAGAGATTAAGCGAAATGGTCCCTTTTTTCCTTGGCGAATAAAAAAGACGTACAAGACAGACACAACTTAGAATCAAAGTATCTGGATTTTCGTTGGTGGGCAAGAAAATCGTCAAGCCTTGTCTTGAAATCACCGAGAAGGGAAGGAATGAAAAAAAAAACAAAAGGAAGAAAAACAAAATAATTGAGAAGATAATTTCCTAATATCCAACAAAAAAATTATAATATCCAAAGACCGCAGAAAAAGGGTGCTGTGGAGAGAGAAAACGGGAAAAATATGGAGATGAAAAAGTACCAAGCAGCAGCCGACGGAGATCGATGGCCGGAAACTCTAGCGCTGGTCGGTGGGAGACGACGGGGGGCATGGATCTTTTTGTAGATCGTGGATTAAAGAGAGGGAGAGTACGTGTGTGATGAGGAAAAGAACCTTAAAGCTGATTAGAGAAAAAAAGTCAAACGGAAAATATAAAATTAGTGTCTGTGATACACGCGAAAATGTAGGGAAGTTTTAGAAATAAGGTCAGCTACAATGTCAGACGAAGTTCGCCATTGTAGCCTGAACAAATGTGTAAGATCTATTTTTTCTTCAAACTGTCCGACATTATACATATATGTCTTCTATTTTAGTATAAAAAGGTCTAATATAATCATTAACTTATGTGTTATTAGGAGTGTTAAACAAAGTAGATTGCTTTAAGTTTTCCTTTGTGTTGTGTTTATATTTTTGTTTGTTGGCCTTTTATCACTTTCATGAGCCAATTACATGAAACCAAATTATTACATATTAATAATTTATTTTTTTACGTGGAATGTTCAATTGTTTAATTCCAAAGTTGTAACAAAAATTAAAAAATAAATAAAACAATGAACTATTGTCTCTCTTCAAATTTTGAAACTCTCTTTTCTTCAATAAAAATGTGAGATGTGGGATTTAAAAATCTAACCAAAAAGAGAAGAACTCTAACTAATTGAGTTGTGTATATTGAATATAGTTTTAGTTCAAACTCAGGGATCTTTTAATGAAAATTCTCATCCAACAATCATCTATTTTTATTCTTTTTCTTTTTCGAATGGCTTTGTTTTGAAATCATTTCTTACATTCGAATGGTTATTACGGAATAAAAATGGTTTCTTTGAAATTTTATCTATGGTGTGAAATTTAGAAATAGAGAAACAAATAGAAAATTGCACAAACCACTCATTTTAAACTATGAGGTTGGTTACAATAACACGTATCAACTTTCAATTTGCTCAATTGAATCCTTGTAGGTCAGTCCCTTTATTTAATTTATTATTATTTATAGGATTAAACATTTGACTTTCATGTGATAAAGAGGAGCATATTTATAATAAAAGAAAAACTTAGGGAGAAATTCTGCCTTTCTCTTCCTTCGTGATATGCAAGATTGATGGCACTTCACTTAGTTCAAGGTTGTTTCTATATTTTATGTGTTTATTCGATTGTTTAATAGGTTTCGAGCAATAAAGAGGTGAATAAAGCATATTAGACAAAGAGGTAGAATGAAGCATATTAGGAAGAAAATGGAGCTAACATTGACTGATTCGGAGCTCTAACGAAACAATTTGGCAAAAACAGCCAAAAAATTACAAAACAACCATTGAAGGAGGGCGCTAAAATACAAAAATGGCAATTTTTATTGCGTCATGGCACTACGTGTCATAGTCGCACTTTTGGAAGTGTCACAAGGGGGATCTTGCGGCACTTGTTCACGCTCGAGTACAAGTTAGCCAATCAAAATCCAAATAGTTTATGGCATAATGGATGTCTTTCGCAACCTTCACCCCCATTCTTAAGGAAATGTTTTAGAAAACGGGTTTAAAGGAAAATGTTTTTGCAAACGTTTGAATGCATGTTTGAGAAAAAAGATGACGTTATAAGTCTATAAGCAATTAGAGACAACAACAACTTTATATCTTATAACTTGTGGGCATGAAGGTGTGATGATAAACTTTACCCCCACATACTACATTTTGAACAAAAAGGGAACTGGCAGGCTCGCATATGCCAATGAGCGAGATGACATACGTAATAAAAATATTTGAAAAAATAAAAAGCCAATGTAAGGTGTCGAAATGGCCATGTGACCACGGGCAACATGCCCTGGACAAGCATGATTGTGACACTACGTGTTGCTATAAACGCACAATTTTGGATTTTAGGTCATAACTTTTCATCTGGGTGGCCATTTTGAGTATATATCATCCAGCCATCTTCTCATCACCATTCGAACTCCTCAACGCATGGTTGCCTTGACTTTTATATGCACATAATAGCTAGCTCATGATAGAAATAAAGCTAATGGTTTACTCGCATACAAGCTTTTCATACAAACATGATAAAAGGAAAAACTTTACTTGGAAACTTTACTTGGAAACTTTACAACTTGGAAACATTCTTTTAAGAAGTCATACTTTCTTTATAAACATAAAAAAGTTTATACATGCATTTGAACATAACATAACCTGACTTCAAAAGAAAGCTTTAGAAATCTTTGTTCTTTCTCTTTTGAGATCACTCACAAAAACTTTAAGTTTTCTCCTAATCCCCTTCTTTAACACCCCTTCTTCTCGTCTAGTGTTTTTTTGGCAGAACTTCAACACTTAAAATGTAATTTCCTTATTTTTTCCTTTGAACTCTTAGGGCCTAATTATACTAATCCTAAACTAGATTAGTCTTCCTTAAACTCATTATTAGCTTGTCAGCTCCTACTTAGTGCTTACACGTGTAGGTTCAATATCTTCTCTAAACATGCTTAACTTTAACCCAACACGTACGAAGTTGACTAATTTTGATTCAATGAATCATCTTCCTTTCCACATCTTACTTTTGCTTGCCTAGCTTAAAATACTTAAACTCTTCTTGTGTTATCCTGACTTAGCATAATGCTAACTTCACCTTGCGCACTTCCCTTCCTCATGTCACCTTGCTAGAATACATGTTCCTTCACAACTCGTTTTTTTAACACAGTCATTTAAACTCCTCTCATCTAGAACACGTAGTACTTATACTTAGTAATTTTACAACTTTTGTCTATTCCAAAACGTAGGCTTCACATTAACTTTATGTTGTGTTGCTGATTATATTTTGTCTATAATAGATTTTGATTATATTATCTGGCGTTTGGGGATTTTATGATCATCGTTTTAATTAACTTATGAATTTTTATTGATTGTATGTTAATTACATGAACTGATCAATTAGGTTGACTTGTAAATAAAATTAGATAAGTTTTGAACTAACCAACTTAGGATTAAATCGATCAAATAATTTGTTAGGCACTTATAAATTAATTATTTCACTTAACATATCCTAGATCTTAATGCGATTAGAATAATTCGATTACACATGCGTCATCTTGTCGAATTAGATTATTTTGTTACTTAGGACAATTTAATTAGCTTTTCTAATTAAATTGGTTAGATGTAAGCAATAAACTAAGTTTGATGATGAGAATTCGATGAACAAATACTTTTAGTAGGAAAAATCCACACAAACCAAGCTAGACTTTTTGGCATTAATTTACAACTCTTTGTTCTCTGCTCTTTATTTTATCCAATAAGTTGTTCTCTATATACATCCCCCCCCCAATCGGTTATCTTCTTGAGAAATTATCCATGCTCGACCCGAACTTAATACTAAGACTAGTATTTGTAGAGTGTTTCTATTAATTTATCTGAACCAAATTTAGGCTACGAAATCTGCTCTGATAAAATAATGAAAGATTCAACAACATTGATTGAGACGATCCCACAGTTAACAGCAGAGGATACAACACACAGAACAATAAGTTGAGATAGTAAGAACACAAGACATTGTTAACCCAGTTCGATGAAACAACATCTACGTCTGGGGGATCCTTGCCCCAAGATAAGAGATTTTATTTCTTTTATATATAAATCATTATCACATTATTATGATTTTTAGTACAGAGTTTAAATCAACTATTCTTCACTCAGTACTATAAGTGATACAGTATTACCGAAACTAATTTTATCACTAAACTATTTCAAAGATGAATTGGCTAACCAAAATCTCCCCCTTAATCAAGTTTCTCATCAATCAACATATTAAGGTGGTATATTAGAGGAACTCCCTCTAAATCACGCCCATGATCGAGATGTGTAAACAAAAGTTCTTTTTATACCATAATGTAACAGAAGCTTGAACTTCAAATATTATAACATCGGCACTAATCTTCACGACAACAAAAGCAGCAGCAACAGACCACACCAATGAATGAGAACTTACATGCTTCGGGTTTTTTTCGAACTAAGGATGCGATAAAAAACCGTTGTTCTGCACTCTTTCTCACTACACATTGTCAACGACAACATGCTAAACAAAGATATTCTGCCAAAACAAAACTCCCCAAACAAACACGAGAATATCTACTTCGAAAATAAATCTTCTACTTTTAAGGAAAGAATCCTTTTCATAAAGGACCCAAACAATATCTTTTTCAAAGCATAATATTCTTCACAAACTTCCATAGAAGAACGCTTTTTGTCAGATCAACCAATCAAGCAAAAAACTTTGAATAAATATAATAACCACCAGTCCAAACATCTTGTAACACGCTCAATCAAAGACTTGTCACCTGCCACTTAAATACTCGATTGTCTTCGTTGACGACTCCCTCTAATCGACATCTCCACTACAACCCTATTGCTTGCAACGATCAAGGAGAGGTTTTTGTTGTTCTCTCTCTAACCGTCTCTCCCTCTCTCTATCTAACCATCAATTGAGACTTTCCAATTTTCAAACTTTAAACTTCAAATCTCGGTTTGTAGTCTTGTGAGATGTACCACGAAGACCCAAAAAAAAATCGATAAGTTAGATAAAGAATATTTTTAAACTGAATCTCAGTTGTCGATCTCGCCAGAGATGGATGAAGAAAAACTATTTGAATGAGTTTTCAAAAATCGTTTTATTTTCATAATATGAAGACTGAGCATGCTATTTTGACAATTTCCTTTTTATGGGGTAATGTTACATTATCCCACTTATATTCAAATTGCCCACTCGAATCCTCATACTTTTATTATACTAAAAAATCAAGTTGATAAGGGTTTGTTTGATAGGAAATGTCAAATAAAAAATTTGAAAATAAGAGATAAATGAAAACAAAGCTGTATTTCATGTTTTCAAATATGTTTTTGGGAGATTAAAATAGGATTCTAATTTAAACTATTTTTTGAAATGTATTTGATAATAATATTAAAATATTCCCAAAGAGACCACTAGAAGGAGGGCTTGAACCTCCGTCCTTGCGGTTAACAACCACACGCACTAACCAATTGAGCTATTCCAGCAATTTTGATAATAATTTAAGTTGTCTTTTTAAGAAAAACAAATCAGAGAATAAATTGAGATGTTAAGTTGTTAACCATAGAATTTTTTTTTCCCTCAATCGATTATTTATTTATTTTTTAATATTTTTTTGAGAAATTGTTGAAAATTGAAATAAAAAGCAAACTATTTATCCTTCATAAAAAAAATAAAATGTAATGAATTTTGTCTTTTAGTAGTTTTTTTCTATGGAGTGTAAATTCTTTGTTCTTTTTTTCTTCTATTTTTGAAAAAAACCCAAAAAAATATATATTTATATGCCTTAATAACTTTCAAATGCTCCTAAAATTTTCTATTAGGGAGATCTTATCAACAAAGATTTTCTTGTCAGAAGAGATTTGAAGACAAACAAATTCATCTTTAAGAAAGATGTAAAGAATCTTGTTTCAAAGCAAATCTTTACAAGATGGCAGACAATTCTATCTTGTTTTGATTTCACAATAGAGCCTACAAAAGTAAGTGGCAATAGCCTTGGTGATTATCTTTCATGAGAGCACATCTCTAACCAAAAGCTCTCACGAAGTAATCCAAGCCCTCTAAAAAATTATTTTGAATTCCGGCCGACTTTGGCCACCAGGGAGGCTCCACCTCCTCTTCCTTTCAAGCAGCCTGATACGACTATCACTCAAACAACTTGCTCCCTAAGAACAACCTCTTCAAAGGGCAAAACACCCGATTTCTCAAGCATCTGCACTTACATCAATGTGTGCAGACAATTAAGTCATGAACTTGGTTTCCAAACCATTTACAGACCGAACGACAAGGTTCTTCTGCTAGGAGCTTAACAACTGGATCAACTCCTGATCCTTCTACAATTTGATGATCCTTCTGTCCAAGAAATTTGTGCCCAGGTTTATCCTCATGGGTTCAATTTCTTCCCTAAAGATATCAAGAAGATGAGGAAGTTTTATGAGTTTATTTTGGTAGATATCGTTTATGCTGAAATAATTCATGTTCCATATCAAAGCAATCTAGGAATAATTGTCTGTTCAAAGTTTTAAAAAAAAATTGGGTTCTCACATTATTCCATTGGCCACAAGGGATGTTCGTTCCTAGAAAATTCTCCAAAACAGGTACACTTACCGCGACTATATGAAAGCCAATAAGGAACTCTAGCATGAATCTCATAGCCACTCTTGGTTTATTATGTTTTGTAAAAAATCTTACAAAAATAATTTTCCAAATGGGTTTCAAAAGTGTTGGAGCTATTTCAAGCTAACTCTAGAAATCATTCATGTAGAAGTCTCACGAGCATACCATCAATTCTCAATTAGTATCTATTCATCTACCCTTTCACCAACGTATATAATCTCTCTTTATTTTCAAGTCCCTTGGATATTTGTTGGAGGCACCAACTATCATCCAGAGCGAAGTTCTGAAGGGATAAAAGCCCTCTGACAGCTGAAGAATTTAAAGAACCGTTACTCAAATTAATTTGGGAATCTTAAAATACAAGTACATTGGCAAAATTTTAGAATCAAAATTATTCTAAATAAACACTAAGCACGCTTTAAATTAAAGAATACAGAGAACTTGCTTTCGATGACGTCTCTGAATCTACAAATCACTGAATTGGGGACACCACCCGTCGGAGACCTTCCTATTCTCTGGGATGAGATTGGTTTATGGGAACCAATTGGGATGGGAAAATGTTTAGAGATATTTGAGAGAAAACCTTTTCTTTTTACACAGAGAAAAAACCTTTACTTTTTTCTTAATGGTTTTCTTTAAAGAAAACTGTTTTCTTCTAGATATTTATAACTCTCTTTCCTTCTTGGAATAGGAAAAGGAGTAGGAGAGAATCATGAGATTCTATTATCAAATCTACTAATTAATTAACAATTAATCAATTAGTTAATAATTAATTAAATCATATTTAATTAATATTTCATTCAAATCTTTATTTGAATAAATTTCTCTCCAATATCTTATAGATTTATATTAATATAATTAATTAAATCATATTTATTTAATATTTCATTCAAATCTTATTTGAATGAATATCTCTGCAATATTATTTTATAAATTTAATTAAATCAAATTTAATTAAATAAAACTAAATTATTATCTAACTTAAATTAATATTTGAACTCATTCAAATATTTTATCTCTCATAAATTAATTTTGAATTGTATCCAAAATTAAATTTATATAATAAAGTTTCACAAACTTTATATTATAATGTATCACTATACATTAAATTAATCCCCAAAGTAAATTTGAACATTTCAAATTACAACCAATATAAATAAATCTCATTGCCCTTTATGAGCTAGGAAGTGGACCTAATGGATCTACAGATCAGAAGCTACAACGATCTGAGATTAATTGGCTAAACTCATTAACCACATTAATCAATATTCGTTAACTGTGTGTACACTCCACTAAAGACTCACAGCTGAACTCTTCTCACTGTAGATATGTTTCTGTGTCCACGGATATAGACCAATAACAGTAAGTTAGTTCTTCACAAGTGTTCGTAACACCAGCTGGGTCAATTTACCGTTTTACCCCTAGGTTACCTCTAATCGTTAAATACCAGTGCTCCTCCAATGAACAACCTGTTTATGGTCCTACCAATAAACAGAAACCCCTCTCGTGCCATCACTACAACAAAAATGGTCTATGACGACAGTTATTTTCTGTCACGAATAAAATCTTTGACGGTTATTTACAGTCATAGTATCGGGAGTCATGGAAAGTTATTCCATGACAGTTTTTGAAAACTGCTGCAATAAGTTTTTTCATGACAAAAAATAAATGTCGTTAATTACTATTTTATGACAACAAATAACTATCATATTCTATATTATGACAACAAATAACTGTCATCATTTGCGTATTAACGACAGTTAAAAAAATGTCGCAAATTAGTTTATTATGACATTGTTTAAATGTCAAGGATATGTCAATCGTGACAGTTTTTTTAAAAATAAATGTCATCTTTTCGAAATTGGCGACATTTTTTTTCTGTCAAATATAGGACAATCGTGACAGTTTTTTTTATAACAAAAATGTCATTGTTTTAATATTGACGACAATTATGGAGTGTAACGAATTCATATATTATGACATTTATTTCTTGTTGCAAATTCCTCAATTACTACCGTTTTTCCTGTTCTCCTTGTCGCTCCGCCATTACATGAACAATTTGAATGACAATCATGTTATAATACATAACACCCATATAGAAAAAATGATCAACACTTTAATATATATACGCTATAATACACTTTATAATATTCGTACATTTCCAATCAAGTTTGAACAATTTACAAGTACGGAATTACAACCCTTAATCAAAACCAGTGTAAATACCATCATAATACATATAACATGATTTTCTGTACAAGCATAAACAACCAACCGGTAATCCTTCACCTTCGAAAATATTCTTTGTTCCTACAGTTTCCCGCATTCCCGATGTACTACTTGTTTCCTTTTGTCGCGAACTTACCTTGAAAAATAAGATAGAAAATGAGATAATATTCCTGAAGAACCATACTCCACGTATAGTCAAATGACAAATGGAAAAGAAGAAAAATATATGACACCTATTGGATGATATTATTTATTATAGTTCATTTCACAACTCTACCCATGTTTTAAGTTGTAATCGTGACTTTTATTTTTGTGACTCCTAAAGTATGGACAATACTACAATCGAAAACATCATTATCGATTATACAGGTCCTAAGGCAACTTAAACTGTGGACTACGAAACTAGAACTCCAATAGAAACTGTAAAAATAAAAAATCACTCCATTGTGTCCAATTGGTGAACAGTTTGTTCTGTCCTCGCTTATAAGAAAAAACATGATGATCGATTATGTTTATTATGTCATAAAAAAAAGTAAGAAAAGCTACATACCACAACAATGATAATTACAAGATCATCCTAGTGCAAGACTATCAGTTCCATCCTTTTCCTTTAGGGGCAGGGAAAACAAAGTGCTTACCTTTTGAAGAATCTTCTTTTGATAGCGATACCCCTGAGAAAGTAAACAAATGAGTAACTTTTATGAGCATGATTTCATAGGAAGAACAAGTGGGAGGTAAAAAACCCAATTTTGCAGTTTGATACTAGCTAGTTGAAGTTACGAGAAGGAACTAACATCATTGATACTAGCCGCAGTTTCAAAAATGGTCATAATGTTAACCATTGACATGAACAAAAAAACAAAGTCCTGAATTTCAATGGCTTTGAGAACTAGCCGTTATGTTATCCATATTGTAACAATATATCAAAGCTATGAAGTCAAGAGTGTAGAAAGCACCTTTGAGTAGTACTCAATAACCATTTTTATAATCCTTGTTCCTGAATGCAATATCCCTAAACTTTTTCATGTTTCGCAAAAGTTTAGATGGTTCCTACAAGATAAATTGTTTCACATTATACAAATGTCATAATTCAACCTAAAAATCTCAAAGAAGACATGATGCATGAATGAAAATATTTGGCATGATGTGCCAGCAAAATTATAGTTGCTTACTATGGAGTCAAACTAAAGATATTCTTCAAGAGTCACCACCATGGTAGAATACATAATCACAAATAATAGCAAACACCTCTCACCAAGAAATAAAGAAGAAAGAAAATAATATTTTGCCTAAGATTAGTTAAACATGAGCCATGTATGTGAAGTTTGTATAACATTGGCAACTGACCTTAGAGCATGATTAAACCTACAAAATAGATAAACTTTGAAGAATAGAACACCAATAATCTCATGAGAAATAAACAATAAAAAACCTGAAGTAAAATTAGTTTTGAAGATCAATATCCAAATCCTTTGTTCCAGCTAGATTGACAACTACAGTAGCTAAAAGTAGCTCGACAATCTCAGCTTTTAGCCACTGTAGTTGTTAATCTAGCTGGTAATCATTTTGAAGAAATCCCTTCATGTTGAGCTAATTACAAAGGAAGAATCTAGAAGTCACTATCAAGGAAGCATACATAAACATGTTGACAAGAATCTAAAGAACCATTCCTATAAAGCAAAACTATGAAGGATGTTTTTCCTACAAAGAACCATCAATATATCATAGAAACCATCAAAGAAAAGAATTTTAATAAGCAAAACATTTAGGTCTTAAGTGTAAATAAAGGAAAAGAAATATATAGAGTTTTGAAAATGAAAACAATTAGGGAAAATTGTAAATAAACTAAGGTAAAAGCCCAAATTTGTATCTCTTCAGATAACTCCTTCAAATGTCCAATTAACTTCTTCAAACTTGCAAAGCAACGTAAGCAAACATTTTTTTTTCAATATGGTCTTGGCACAATGCAACAAACTATAAGTCCAAAATAGAGATTTTTATAAACTAATTAGTTCAATAAATTTCTATTTGTAAAGGCCTGGAACCTAGTAAGTAATTATAGAAGCTAATACTTAGATCCTATCATAAAAGCTACAGTAGAAGTTTTATATATGCTCTAAACTAAAGTAGGCTGAAGAGTTTAAAGATTGCACTCACAATAATAAAAGAGGTATTATTGGGCAATATAAACAAATATTATCCATCCATATTGCCTTACAAAAGGAATCTTAAAAGTATAGTAACAAAAATTAGTTAAAAAGCACAAAATTCTTTCACACAAGTAATGCTCTAGAAAGTTGGAGTCTGTAACCATTCCACCAAAGCATTTGTAGTCACCTTTGGAAAAAAAATGGAATAACATTGAGCTTGCAGTAGTTCAGGAACTAACACATTTTACGAGCAAGCATGTTGTAGCTTCAACAATAAATCATCAGAATCTCTTCAATTACATTGCAAAAAGATAACATCAAATCATCACAATTTGTAGCTTCATAGAAAAAAATTACTTTGAAAATGAAAGAGAAAAATCAAGTCATCTCGAGTGGCCATGATGCATGACCTCTCTGATGCGGAAGTATGAAGCTCATTTCTCCAGTTCTCTTATCTTTCTAATTTCCTCAAAAAAAAAAAAAAAATCACTATACTTGTTCATCCAAAACTCTATACTTAAATCTCTTTTCTAAAAATCACTACTCCAATCTTTCAAAGGTTAGGCCTATCAATAATGTTTTCAATAGGAATCAACATTCTAATCAATAAGAAATTAAACAGCAGTTACATATATTAATCTCACCTTTAATAATATTTGCTCGTGGCATCAAAAGTATGCAAAATTTACTGTGTGCGCCCATGTATGTAAAGGTGCATGTCCTATAAGTCATACTCATATTTATTATTAACACATTATATCAATAGTACTACACACTATTAGAAATTTGGGTTTTGTTTGAAAGGTTGTAACACCCCGAACTCTAGGAAATTTATTTAATCGGATTGCTATAATTATTTTATTTATTTTCTTTTGGTGGAATTAAACTAATGGGAAAGAAAACAAAATGAAGGAGGAAAAGATAATAATAATAATGATATTATTATTTATTATTTATTATTATTATTTTATTATATTATTATATTGTTATTATTATTATTAAATAAAGCAAAAGAAAAGGGGGGAAATTAAAATTTTTCCCCCCTTCTTCCTCATGTGCCCCCCCCTCTCTTCCTCTTCTCCTTCTCGTGAAAACAGCCCCCCCCCCCTCAATTTTTTTCCTTTCTTTTCTTCTTCTTCTTCTTTCGTCCGCCCAGCCCTAGCCGTCAGCCCCCTTTCCTTTTCTCCCTTCCGTTTTGACGAAGCCCCGCCCAGTCTCACCATTTCGTCCGCCAGCCGAACCCAACCGCCGCCTCCCATCATTTTCTTTTTCGTTCACCCGGAGCCGACGCCGATCGCGCAGCCTTTGTCGTCGATCGTGGCTTGAGTTTCGATCGTGGTCTCTCCACCGTCCGGTTAAACCCAGTCGAAGGGTCTCCTCCGCGCCGCTGCTCCTCCCTTGGGTCTCTGTCCGCCGCCGCCTGGTACCGCCTATTGAAGCGTGGTTTAAGTCCGAGTCTAGCACGCGCCCAGCTCCGTCTTTGAAACCCAGTTGCGCGGTTCTCCATTTTTCCAGCCGCGGATTGGAAATCGACCCATGCCCAAATCGATTTGCACAATGTCGCTTGCCCTAGTTTTGTGTGCCGCTGCCGCTGCCGCTATGTCGTTGTAAATTCGTTGGGTAAGGATGAAATTGATGGAATTAAGACTCTTAATTGAAATCTCGATTAGTTGATGTTGTTTAATTGGGTGTTTGGATGTTTGTTCTTGAAGGCGATATAGGAGATTTGAAGAATTGGGACTTTGAGTTTTGCCATAAGCTTCGTTGGAGTCGTCTCTCCACTTCTTGGGTAAGTCGTGGAGTTTACGTATGGGTGAATTGAATGGATGAAACTATTTAGAAGGATGTTAATTTTACGTTTGATTATGTTTAGGAATTTATTCATTTGAAATTGCTCGATTGAAGAATTTGCATAAAAGCGAGGTAAGGGACTTTCTACTTGATTCAAAACAAGAATTAAGGTGTATTGACTATATGGACTGAAATGTTATGTCTGGACTGAGTAGGGATGACGGTTATGATGTGTATTTGGGTGTGGACTGAAAGTTTAATGTATATTGTGCTGACTGAATGAAATTATATATGTATGTATGGATTGACGTGGACTTGTTGTCTAGCGTATGTTGTGACTGTTGGGCTATTTATGTGGCTGACTGATGTAGTGATATGTTTCGACTGTCCTTGAGTGAAATTTGGATCATATGGTTGTTTGAGGTTAAAGGGGGAGCTTATGTGATAATGAAATTTGACTGTAATGAGAATGATTTTTAAGATGTTTAGAATGGACTGAGGGGATAAATTATTAGTTTCCTAGTGGATAGTTACCCTGCGGGTGTCCTTCGGGATCATCCCCTCTATGTACATCCTTCGGGAGCACTAGACTGATATGTGCATCCTTCGGGAGCACT